>CM059199.1:7215505-7253559 GCA_030323885.1 Branchipolynoe longqiensis
CAGGCTTCTGCAGTAGCAAGGTCTATTAAATTGACACAGTATTCCCTTCTATGTAGCAATGAATGCTTAATAAGTACATCAGTGTCTAAGTTAGATATGTTGAACCAAATCTAGATAATTGCTCTGGCTTTGAAAATTTGATGCTTCATCAGACTTTGTAACTTTAACTTGGGTGTGATCCAACTGATGCTCATTAATAAGTCAACCCTTGTTAATCCAATACTATTTTGTTTCCGGCAACCAAAGCTGGATTAGCGAGATTAGTGAGATTAGCGATTAAATGCTTCTTTTAGATTTAGAGATAAAGGTGAATGGCAGAAATCTGTTCTGTGAACACCTTAAGTTAAGATTTTTTTATACGCTGTATGCGAATGCAAATAAAAATGGAAAAGCATGTAAACGCACGGTGGTACTTCCATATGTTGGGTTGCGAATGCGAATGCGAGTTTGAATGCGTGGACGACAAAGTGGATTGCTCAATGGACCGATCGGTGCGAATGCGTTTTTGTCGCATTCGCATATATGGAATCTCAACTTTAGACAGAGGGCTAGGTTGTGACAAGTATACAATTTTTAAATCAGCGACTGAGTTTTGGGATTAAACAGAATTAGACAAATGAGAATCAACTAAACTTGAAAATTGCAGCGAACAAACCATGATGAAGATGAACACGTCCACATGTATGCACATTACAGAAGGTAAGCTCCCCAACCAGCTGATTCAGAAACAGGTTTCAAACTCAAACCAATTAACTGGAGGATTCTTCGTTGAAAAGTTAATAGTATTACCCTAGTCACGCTACTGCTTGTGACTGCTTTGTAACTACAAAAAAAAAGGCCGCAAAATGACGTAAAGTCGCAAAATTGTCCTCAATGGTTGCCGACCTCCTTGCAACCATTTTGGTCACAAGGAGGTTGCAGCTACCACACTAAAATCCTCTTTGATACCAAAATGGTCACAAGGGGGTCGGCAACCATTGCCCTGGTCGCAAGGAGTGACTGTGGGCTCTTTGGTTCAAAGTGGTCGCAAGCTGTAGTGTGACTGGGGCTTTAGTCAAACTGAATTGATCGGTTGCTTGCTTGTTGGAGTTTTACGTCCTGGCAACATCTAAGGTCATATCAGAACGGGTACCGACTTATGACAGTGCGCTCTCATGGCAACTTTATACTGCTGCCCCACTGGGAGACCAGACCGCCAGTACCATGACCTGATATCCCACTCAGTCACATTATCCCGACACCGAGCCAACATGAAACTGGAATTGATAACATCATGCAAACATGGCGCTTTGCAATGATCAGTTGGCACCCCGGGGGGACGGGGTGGGGGCTGCCTGGCAGGGGGGGGGGGGGCTGGTGTGCGTGGGCCATGTTAAAACTCCGCCCATGCGCACAACCCTCCTGTGTCTGTCTGTACAGTACACCCCAGTGACTAGACAGTCTGGGGAGAGTGGTTGCACTCATCTATAGAGCTCTTACTGCCACGATTTTTAAATGCCCGCCTATAGAGCTGTTACTGCCATGAGTTTAACATGCTCACCTATAGTTGTTACTGCCACAAGTTTAACATGCCTGCCTATAGAGCTGTTACTGCCACGAGTTTAACATGCCTGCCTATAGAGTTGTTACTGCCATGAGTTTAACATGCCCACATATAGAGCTGTTACTGCCACAAGTTTAACATGCCCACCTATAGAGCTCTTACTGCCATGAGTTTAACATGCCCACCTATAGAGCTGGTACTGCCACAAGTTTAACATGCCCACCTATAGAGCTGTTACTGCCATGAGTTTAACATGCCCCCCTATAGAGCTGTTACTGCCATGAGTTTTACAAGCCCACCTACAGAGCTGTTACTGCCACAAGTTTAACATGCCCCCCTATAGAGCTGTTACTGCCACAAGTTTAACATGCCCCCCATAGAGCTCTTACTGCCACAAGTTTAACATGCCCGCCTACAGAGTTGTTACTGTTACAAGTTTAACATGCCCACCTACAAAGCTGTGTTACTGCCACCAGTTTAAGTTTAACATGCCCACCTATAGAGCTGTTACTGTCGAAAGTTATAAACATGCCAGCCTATAGAGCTGTTACTGTCACCAGTTAAACATGCCTACATATAGAGTTAGATGTTGATGTATATTAGTGCCTGAGTGTCATAGACGAAGGATATTATTTAACTTGCACGTAGACAAGACGGGACCATTAGAGTAATGCAGAATCAGTTAATGCCGAAGGCTGAGTCTCGTCGGAAAATCAGCGATTTTGAGATTTGCGGTGGAAATAGTGTGGTGTCATTTGGTTCAGCAGAAAGCATCTGTATGAAAGGGGGGGGGGGGGGTGAAGCAAGGGGAGGGGAGGGGCGGGAGAAATAGGGGAGAGGAGAGGATTGGATGGGAGAGAGGGGAGGGAGGGAGGAGGGGAGAGGGAGGGGAGGGGAGGGGAGAGGGAGAGAGAGGAGAGGAGAGGAGAGGAGAGGAAGGAGAGGAGGGAGAGGAGAGGAGAGGAGAGAGAGGAAGAGAGGAAGAGGGAGAGGAAAGGAGAGGAAGGAGAGAGAGAACAGGAGAGAGAGGAGAGGAGAGGAGAGGAGAGGAGAGGAGAGGAAAGGAGAGAGAGGAGAGGAAGGAGAGGAGAGGAGAGAGGAGAGGAGACTAATGTGTCGATTTGTTAGTGACCCAGTGCTGTCAGTTGGCATAGCGTACACTGCATACATATAGACTAGGTTCCATTAAGATGGTAATCATGGATGAGTGCTACGCCTACTCGATCCGAGCATGCGCAGTGTGATTGCGTGTGTGTGTGTGGGGGGGGGGGGGTACTTTAGCCATACATATGTATATCAGCAAACAACAGGCCATCTGGTGGCGACTTCGCCGACTGACAGTTTTAGGTGAAACTTCCAAATGGATGTAAAACTGCTATTGTCAGGATGAACTGTTGTGAGTACAACATTACCAATCACTTAAAGCTGAATAGTCCGATGAAAATATATAATTTTCAGAACCGACGCAATTACTTCTAGATTTTATTTGACATATCTAACAAACATATTAAATACTTGTCGCCACACAGAAAGGAATACTGACACAATTGAATAGAACCTGTTACTGCATGAGCCTATGGTGTCAGTTTTGGCATGTTTCCAAAATTAATTTGGGATGATTTCACTTCAAAAATCTCAAAGGATAGCCATATTAAATAAAAGTTACTTCAAGGTAATGTATGGTAGATTATAATGATACACCTAATATATTTATCCAAGAAAATGACAAACGCAAACCCATCGGACTATGCAACTTTAAAACTGTACAATCTGAAGAAAACATCAAATTTCTAAAAAGAAAATACACTTAGCTCTATATCTGATTCAACTTGGATTGCCGGTACATGCTGTCAATAGTTATTGCAGTTTTGTGCTATTCTGTTGTGTTGCGCTTTGCCGCGCTGTGCTGCGCTATGCTGTGCTGCACTATGATGTACTGTCCTGCGACGCTCGAAAACAGGTAAATAAAGCCTATTTCGGCATGCACACCAAAACCCAGCACGTCCAATCGCAGCTACACTATACACTTTGTACAACTGAAAATGTTAGTTGTTGGAATTGTATGTTCTGGCAGCATCTAAGGTCATATCAAGACGGGTACTGACTTGTGCTGGCCCACTGGGAGACCAGGCTGCCAGCATCATGACCTGATATCCCACTCAGTCACATTATCCTGACACTGAGCTAACCAGTCCTTTCCCTATCCTATTAATGCTGAGCACCGTGCTAGGAAGCGACAAGTATACATTTTTAAGTCATTGGCTTGACTCGACCAGGAATCACATTCCCGATTACTCGCATGGGAGGCTTTGCTCTACCGATTCGGCCACCGCTTCTGGTCACTGACAATTTTGGAAACTTTGAATGACCCCTAATACAAAATAATGATATGCAATACACAACTCAAACCATTTTGAAACAACCACATCAATCAGCAGTACTGGTAGAACATATCCGGATGTACTAAGTACCCAGCATGCAACGCTTGGTGTTCTCCAAATTAAGCCTGAAGAGAACAGTGTACAGCATCAGCACAACCCAATAGACAGCTCTTGCCATGTTTGTAATCAATAGGTTTATGTTCTGTCTCCCCACCGCACTCCCACTTTACCCCTAATCCGACAACCACAGACAGAAGCAAACATTGTTGGCTTCACGACCCTCAGTGCCAACCACCACAGTGCCAATATTATTGGGAACACTGCAACCCGGTATGCATCCATTGCCTTTAAAGTGCCTGTCACACCATACCGGATTGAGCAATGGATATAAACCGGACAAAGAATTGTCTAGTGCGGTGGTGTTCGGTATCAAAATGTACCAAAATGTGTCAAAATATTGCAACGGCCGCCGGACGAAACGGACGCTAAACGGACAAGGAATGTACATTAACAAATATCCACCGGACAATAACCGAATGTCAAACGGACGGACCGAACACCAAACGGACTGTTCACGGATGTGCCGAAAACATATACTGACCGAATTCCCGCAACACTGTCAACGGACACTGCAGGAAGCAAACCGGAGATGTAACAATGGGTACCGGACATGAAACGGACTAAACGGACTTCAACTGGACACCAACCATACACGCCAGTCTGACGGTGTCCGGTACAAGTTTTGTGCACATTCAAAACTTGCCACAGGACACGCCAGATGCCAACCGGATATAAACCGTACATTGACGTATTTCACCAGGACAGTGTTCGGTTTCTGTCCGGTTCCTCAATCCGGTGAGGTGGCTGGCCCTTTACTAACAATTTACAGCACAAACTACCACAGTAAATAACCAAAACAATGAAAATACTTCGTTTCTTTGTTTGTTGTTGTTTTACGTCCTAGCAAAATCCACAGTCCTAGCAGGACGGGTACCGAATAAAGGTATTTTTTTTCAGCGCAGATACACTGGTCTTCCGGCCATACCATGCTACATTCATGATCCATTCACGTTTATAACAGAGTCTAAAATCAACAAGCGTGTATACAAAGAACAAAAAAGAATAGTGCCGTTAACCATGCTAGGACCAAATCAAGGTAAAGGGTTTTGGTTTAACAAATGTTATGCTTTCACTGAACTCGGTAGCTTTCAAGTGCAGAGCTATGCGAGAAGATTTTTTAATTGAATATTATTTTTTAGTCATAATTGGATTATTGGTGTTAGCTAGTACAGTAAAACATCTCTAAATCGACCGACGATGCGACCAATTTTAAGTGGTCCAGTTAGGGAGCTGGTCGGTTTAGGGAGTTAGAATATAGTTACAATGGTATTGTTGGGATCCAAATAAAGCGATCGATATACGGGAGTGGTCGATCTGTGGAGGTTGGAGGTTAGAGAGGTTTTACTGTAGTCATACTAGTAGTGGTCCCACGAGGGCGCCCCCTAGAGGCACATTGGTGCATAATGATGGCGACTCGGCACAAACCCCTTATTATATGCATTTGGACAACGATTGCCATTCACATTGAACACTACTCCACCATGCACCCCCACTCCCTCATTATACACCCCCACCTCACCCCACATGCTCACCACCCACCATAGGGTGAGGAGAGACTGCAGGGTACAACCACACATCCACCACACACCCTATGAGTATGAGCTATAGAGATTAACCCATTTCACTGAATATTCGGATATATCCGCCTATGATGAGAAAAAAAAAAGAAGTTTGTTTTATTTAACGACACCTCTAGAGCACATTGATTTTTATCATCGCCTATTGGACGTCAACCATATGGAAGAAACATGTTGCTACTCTTTCCGGTAAGCTACAAGGGATCTTTTATATGCACTTTCCCACAGACAGGACAGCACATACCACAGCCTTTGATGAACCAGTTGTGGACCACTGGTTGGAACGGAAAATAGTCCAAACAGCAAATGTGTCCACTGAGCAGGATTTGATCGGATGACCCAAGCCCTCAAAAAGGCTAAAATGTTTTCCTGTTTTACCTTAGTAAAAAGGTCATGCATACTGTCTGCAGTGTAGAACCGTTGGCGCAGGGCCAAAAAATCAACGCAACTTAGTCAAATGTGTTTGAGTGTCAGTGGGGACTGACACCCAATACATTCAGGGGGAGGTTCCCCCTTGAGCAGAAAAGCATGTGTAAGACATGAGTGGCCAACACGGCAGCGGATTAAAGTATATGTTTTATTATATTTTCCAACTCAAAAGTAGCGGGTAAACATGAAGACATATACAAAGAATAAATGTTGATTCTTAGATTGTGAAATTAGGCTCTCATAAAGACTCCTTTCATTAGCCCGGTTTTTCGACCATTTTTATATAGGGCTGGTCTTCACCCGTGTACTGCGAGTACCGGGTGAATCCTTTATCTACTTAGCCTGGCACTCTGCGTTACTAGGAATATGATAATATTAATATTAATAGGAATAGAGTCGCAGCTTCAGTCCTTCCCCCAAGGACCAGCGGAGAGTAACTTGGAATGCACATAATTGGTCGGTAGGTGTCTGCAGGGCATGATTGGGAGACTGAGTGGTAAGATTCGCACACTCTCCCCCGAGTACCCAGAGTGCACCGCCCTGACCAGCAGAGTCAACAGATCACAGAAGGTTATACTATACGGCTCATGTGAACACCATTCAAACACCGGGACAGTGCCATTCAAACACTGGCAAATTGACATTCAAACACTGGCAAGTTGTCAGTTCGTTTTGATCATGATGATGTCATCTAATTGAACGCTTGTCAATTCCATTTGATCCAAATGATGGTTAATGGAATGCTTGTCAGTTCCTTTTGATCATGATGATGTCATCTAATGGAATGCTCATCAGTTCCTTTAGATCATTTTGACATCATCTAATGGAATGCTTGTCAGTTCCTTTTGATCAAGATAATATTTAATGTAATGCTTGTCAGTTCCTTTTGTTCAAGATAATATTTAATGGAACGCTTGTCAGTTCCTTTTGTTCAAGATACTATTTAATGGAACGCTTGTCAGTTCCTTTTGTTCAAGATAATATTTAATGTAATGCTTGTCAGTTCCTTTTGTTCAAGATAATATTTAATGTAATGCTTGTCAGTTCCTTTTGTTCAAGATAATATTTAATGGAATGCTTGTCACTTATGGCAGTCCCTTTTGTTCAAGATAACATCTAATGGAATGTTTGTCAGTTCCTTTAGTTCAAGATAACATCTAATGGAAGGCTTGTTAGTTCCTTTTGTTCAAGATAACATCTAATGGAACACTTGTCAGTTCCTTTTGTTCAAGATAATATTTAATGGAATGCTTGTCAGGTCCATTTGTTCAAGATAACATCTAATGGAACGCTTGTCAGTTCATTTCGATCCAGATGATATCTAACGGAACGCTTGACAGCTCCTTTTGTTCAGGAGTCCTTTTTGATCATGATGGCATCTTCAAATGGATGCCATTAGTCAGAATGTTGTCGCCTTAGTGAAGTTTGTGACAGCAGTGAAGGAGGTGGTGAAAGCCGCGGGGTGGTCAGTGAGAAGCTAGCCAGATCCATCCATAACTAAACCAGGTTAATGCCTGGTAGAGGCCTAAAGGAAAGTTTGTTTTATTTAACGATGCTGCGAGAGCACATTGATTTTTATAATCGGCTATTGGACGTCAAAGGTATGGTCATTCTGACATTTCTTTTGGAGGAAACCTGCTGCCGCCACAAAGGCTACTCTTTCCGATAAGCAGCGAGGGATCTTCTATATGCACTTTCCCACAGACAGGACAGCACATACCACAGCCTTTGATGAACCAGTTGTGAACCACTGGTTGGAATGGAAAATAGCCCCAACTTCAAATGGGTCCACTGAGCAGAATCGGTAGATGCCTAAAAAACACATTATGTAAATATTCACATTCACTAAAAACAGTATGCGGCACTCACGAAGACACAACACATGATTCAACAACAAATAAAATAATAAAAAATAATTTGGCATGGAATTTTTTAAGCTTATTAGGATTTTTGTAAAAGTATTTGGGCAACAATATTTAACAACACAAATGAAATAATTTAAAATAATTCAGGCTGAATTTTTGTTACCCTCCTTATTGGGCTATTCGTAAAAGCATTTATCTATGCAACAGAATTGAAATAATTTGGGTTCGATTTTGTCTCATTGTGCTCTACGGAAAAGAATGTAGGCAAGAAAATGAATTAATTAAAAATAATTCACCCTGGATTCTGTCTGCTTATTGGACTCGTTCTTTTTTTGCATACTTATCTAGACTTTGTTGAGTTGATATATTTGCTTATTTATTTGTTGTATTAGCAGTACAAAGTAGCCGAAGTGGTGTCTGAGTATGAGAGTGAGTGAGTAGATTATGAGTGATTGGTCTGACGGTGTGTGTGAGGTGAAGAGGCGGGGGGGGGGGGTGCCGCCCCTCGACCCCCAGCCCCTACACACCCACAAACAACCCCCTCCAGCTATCATCAAGTGCAGTTCCATGTCAGAACTTGTGCGTGGTGAAATATACATGCCCCTAAACAACCACGTGACCCATATAATCACGTGACCCGCATACAACTATCAGCCCCCCCGCCCGCCCCATACACAACCTTCCCTTCCCAACACACCCACTCTGATTGAGTTTCTCAGCACCCATTTATTTCTCCCGTCCTGATATGACCTTAGATGCTGCCAGGACGTAAAACTCCAACAAACAAACAACAACCTGTTTAACTCTAGGTTTTGCTGCAAATAATATATTTGAAGTGACAATTTGCAAAATTACATTGTTTTTCTTGATGCGCATCTAACTACGAGACACCATAAGTTTAAGTTGGTTTGTTGTTGTTTTACATCTTAGCAACATCTAAGGTCATATCAGGATGGGTAGCGACTTGTGGCAGTGCGCACTCATGGTGACTTTATAGTGCTGCCCCACTGGGGCACCAGGCCGCCAGCTCCATGACCTGATAGCCCACTCAGTCACATTATCCTGACACTGAACCAACCAGTCCTTGCCCTATCCTAATAATGCAGAGCGCCAGGCTAGGAAGTGACAAGTATCAATTGTTAAGGCATCGGTTGAACTCGACCAGGATTCGAACACACAAACTCATGGGTTCGGATCTCCCGATCTCCCAAAACAGGAGACGGACGCTCTACTCATTCGGCCAGCCCGTCTGGTCCATAGGTTTAAATTTGCATAGTTGATGAAAACATCACATTTTCAAAAGCAAAACCCTTATTACAAAATATCAATTCAGCATCTTCTCGCAGTGGTCGAACCATCTGGGCTGTACGTACAACCAGTATCTAATTTGAATATGTAGGTTCAAATTTAGATTTATATACAAAGTTACAACCCGTAAACAAAAAAACAACCCAGAAGAAAACCTAAGTTATTACTAAAAGAAAAAGAAAAATTGAATCAAATCCGACGAAAACAAGTGTTAACACATTTATCCGTTATGTGCAGGGTAAATAAATTCATCACACACAAAAATCTATTTATTTTTAGGGTATGACGTCATCAGAAGGGTTCATCAAGACCGGGTCAGCGCCCAACTATACCACCCTCCGTAGTTTTAGTGAGTGCTCAAGTTGGAGTTTGACTCACTTACTGGTCGATTCTTTTTATTCCTTTTATTTATTTATTTTTTGCTTTTTAACTTAAGCAAGCAAACAAAAAAATAATAAAAGGAATAAAAAGACCCCCATGAGAAGAGTCAGGCACTCCTGCGTCTAACCGAAGACCCGCAGCTTGGTGGGTGGGTCTGTGGGTGAGTGAGTGTTAGTGAGTGAGTGTTACAGTTAGTGAGTGAGTGAGTGAGTGTTTATGTGTGTGAGTGAGTGAGTGTTACTGAGTGAATGGATGTGTGAGAGTGTTTGTGAGTGTGTGTGGGTGTTAGTAGGGAGTGTTAGTGAGTGAGTATTTCTGTTAGTGAGGGAGTGGGTGTGTGAGTGTTTGTGAGTGAGTGTTAGTGAGTGAGTGTTACTGTTAGTGAGTGGGTGGGTGTAACTCTGTGAAAGTGTGGGTGTAACTGTGTGTGAGAGTAAGTGGCTTTGATTGTTTTGTTGGGGTTTTACGTCCTGGCAACATCTAAGATCATATCAGGACGGGTGGGTGAGTGAGTGAATGTGTGAGTGAGTGGTTGTGAGTGAGTGTTTGAGTGAATGTGTGAGTGAGTAAGTGAGTACTAACTCAGTGGGTGAGTGAGTATTCACTCAAACACTGAGTGAGTGTTTGGGTGAGTGAGTACTCACTCAGACACTGAGTGAGTGTATGGGTGAGTGAGTACTCACTCAGACACTGAGTGAGTGTATGGGTGACTGAGTACTCACTCAGACACTGAGTGAGTGTATGGGTGAGTGAGTACTCACTCAGACACTGAGTGAGTGTATGGGTGAGTGAGTACTCACTCAGACACTGAGTGAGTGCCCGAATGGGCGAATGAAAGTCTAGGTAAGTGAGTGTCTGAGTACTCACTAAGACAGTGAGTGAGTAGTTTCTGAAAGCCTAGCTCTGGTCAGGGAGTGGAGTGTGCAGAAACTGACCCCCACAGCCTGCCCCCACAGGCTGCCCCCACAGGCTGCCCCCCACAGGCTGACCCCACAGGATGACCCCACAGGATGACCCCGCGTGCGTGTAATAACGCGGGTCGGTGGAATCTATGTCAGGCATGTTGGTGTTGCACTTTAAATAACCTGCATATGCACGGAGTTGTGTTCCACCAGAATCATCCAGGGTCTGACCCCGACACGCCCCCCTATCACCCCCCCCCCCCCCCCCCACACACACACACACCGCTACCACTACCTCGCAGCACGGTACCTGAGCCTGGCCAAGGTCACGTAGATAAGTAGTGGTGGTGGATGCGGGAGTTATGAGTCTTATTGTGGTGGCAAAGAGGGGTGGGGGGCGAGGGGGGGAAGGGGGAAAGGAAGAGGAGGAGCGAAGGAGGACGAGGAGGAGGAGGAGGAAGAGGAGGAGGAGGAGGAAGAGGAGGAAGAGGAGGAGGAGGAGGAGGAGGAGGAAAAGGAGGGAGGAGGAGAGGAGGAAGGGAGCGGAAGGAGGGGGGGAGGAGTAGGAGAGGAAGGAGGGAGTAGGAGGAGGAAAGGAGGGGAGAGAGGAGGAGGGAGGAGGGGGAGGAGGAGAGGAAGGAAGGAGGGAGGAAGATTAGGAAGGAGGGAAGGAGGATGGCAGGATGGAAGAAGGAGATGGGAGAGAGGAAGGGGAGGAAGGAGGGCGGGAGGGAGGAGGGAGGGAGGGGGGGAAGGGAGGGAGGGAGGGAGAGAGTGAGGGAGGGAGGGAGGGAGGGAGGGAGGGAGGGAGGGAGGGAGGGAGGGAGGGAGGGAACTTGAAAGATGCCGTCGTGTGTTGGCAGGAAGTGGGTAAGTAGGTGTGGTGGTTTCCTGCTGTTGGTGAGTGTGCGCGCGGAGCGAGGCTAGGGTGTCAAGGGTGTGTCTGCGCATCTCCAAACGCTGTGTGAATCAGAGAGCAGTTAGTCGATACAACATGGGTGTGTACGTGAGAAGTTGTACCAACACAGACCAAGTGTCCCCCCCCCCACACACACACAAACACACCTCCACCTCCCGCACATATATAACATATTATACAAACTTATGACAACCATCCACCCCCTCATCAAAACTCTCCACACATACCAATAAGCTATCTATCTACCCATACACTTGTTTGTTTGTTGGGGTTTTACATCTTGGCAACGTCTAAGGTGATATCAGGATGAGTACCGACTTGTGACAGTGTTCACTCATGGTTTCTGGGTTAGGTGTGTGCGTGTGTATGTTTGTTTGGGTTTTACGACCTAGCAAAATCTTAGGGCATATCAAGATGGGTACCGACTTGTGCCAGTGTGCACTCATGGCAACTTTATAGTGCTACCCCACAGAGACCAGACCACTGGCACCATGACCCCATATCCCACACAGTCACATTGTCCTGATAATGAGCTAACCAGTCCTTGCCCTATCCTATTAATGCCGAGTGCCAGGCTAGGTAGCGAC
This sequence comes from Branchipolynoe longqiensis, assembly GCA_030323885.1. Taxonomy (NCBI): domain Eukaryota; kingdom Metazoa; phylum Annelida; class Polychaeta; order Phyllodocida; family Polynoidae; genus Branchipolynoe; species Branchipolynoe longqiensis. The sequence goes on from CM059199.1 coordinate 7,227,518, forward strand.
AAGTATCAATTTTGTAAGTCATTGGGTTGACTCGGTCAGGTTTCAAACTCCCAACCTTCCACACTGGAAGCCCCTGCTCTACCGATTGGGCTAGTGTCCAGTACATACACAATTACACCTCCTTACCTATACACCCCCACCCCCCATAACACTCCCCCCACACCTTACATCCACCCCACCCCCTACACACACACACCCAATGGCTGGTGTGTTGCGTGTGCAAGGCCGATGGCTGGAAATGAAGAGTTGTTGTTTTTGGGGAGTTTTCAGTCGCTTTGGTGCGCTGAAGGCTGCAAATCTGCAGCACTGTATGGGCAGCACTGAAAGCGGTCCCATGTGATCGGGAGCTGGCTTCCGATGGGTAGTGGTCAAAGAAATTGCAGGGGGGGGGGGGGGGATAAGGAAAAAGGCAGCCTCAGAGCCCAACCACAGTCCTCTGAGAGGGCCGGGGGAGGCTTGGTGATTGGTGTAGTTTTACACCCCAGTAAGACCCTAGGCCATACCAGGACGTGCACCGAATTGTGAAAGCGCACCCTCATGGTGACTTTATAGTGCTGCCCCATTGGGAAATCAGACCGCCGACACCATGACCTGATGTCCCACAATCAACGATTGTTGACGCACATACTCTGTTGTCTGTTTTTGACCCATCAGTGTAAATTGCTAGGAGGGCACTAAAGATACTTTGCACTGCCCCATTGGGAAATCAGACCGCCGACACCATGACCTGATGTCCCACACAGTCACATTATCCTGACACTGTGCGCCCAGTCCCTGTCCTGACCTCATAACGCCAAGCGCCGAGCAGAAAAAGGTACCTATTTTATAAGTCATTGGTTTGACTTGACCAGGATCCAAACTTCAGTCCCTCCAGATTCACCGGTATGCACAGTAAGTCCGGCCAAGACCGGCGGAAGAAGTGAAGTGAGGAGGGAATTAGTTAGGCAGTGGGTGGGGTTACCTGAAAATAAGTGGTTAGTTGGTAGTTGTGTCAAGTCAGGTGAACAGAGAAGATGTGGTGTTGTGTAGTGTGTGTGTGTGTGGGGGGGGGGGGAGAGAAAGGGTGTTCTCGATTACCCAGCCCCACCTTTCCTACAGACTATGTATACCAGAATGGCGGCGGCATTGAGTTAAGTTATAGCCCTGTCACATTATGACGCTTCTCTCCAACATGCGACGACGTGTGTGATTTTTTGGCGGAACGTCGGGACATGTCAGGAAGCGTTACGCGTGCATTAGGCGCATGTTGGTACAGTTGATGAACGGCGACGGTCGGTGAGGATCGTCGGCGCGTGTCGAAAGTTTTGCGCTTACACAAACTTTTGATGTGTGCCAACACGTTGCGCCGCCGCCGAAAAGTTGGACGTTCCTCGACGCGTACAACTTATTTTGTGTGTTGGCAGCATGCAGGCGAGAAGCGTCGTAATGTGACAGGGCCATTATCGAGATTGTCCGTGGACGTGTGCCGCCGCAGGGGGTAGGTAGGTGGGTGGGTGGGAGATTGTGGCCCCATCCTCAAAGCCCCTCCAACCATTTACACCCACAAACCAACCCCAGATGCCCTGGGCTAGGCCATGCACCACAAGGCCATATTCGTAACACGTAGCCAAATGCCTTCCCTTAATTTATAGTTTTATTAAAATTTCAAGAAGCTAAAAAGCTGCATCATTGAAATAAATAACTGGAACCCAATAATTCTAATCTAACACTTATAGAAAATAAAAGCCAATTTAAAATCTCAATGTGTTTGCTATTTGCATTTATTATTACCAGGATGGAAGTGGTCTCTGACAAAAAATGTGGAAATCAATACGATACCTTGGCACCAACGACGAATTTCCACGAAAATGTGGATTTCTCCCCATGGGATTGATTAGCACTGTCAGAGAATCGTGAAAAAATTCCGGAAGTCAGGTTTCAACTGTCCTTGTTGTGATTGTATTATCACACATACCTAACCCTTTCTTGCTTATGTGTCCTAGCTACATCTAAGGTCATATACGAATGGGATTCAAACAAATCAATTGCTGCCATTTAAGTTATATTACACACACACAGTTATTTTGATATTTTGCAAACGTTAATCAGTGAATATAAAAAATCGCGGAAATCCGCGAAATCGCAAAGATCTTTCATCCTTGACTAGTATAACCCTTCATCTGTCTACACAGAATGACGACGAACCGCTAGTAAGCCTCACCCAGCATGCGCGCGCACGCAGCAGGTAGGCACGCGCATCAGGCACGCGCACGTCACGTGATGCCGACTGAAGGACTGCCCCGCGCAGATCGCGTCCATGTATAGCCTGCGCGCTCACCTCAACCGGGGTGTGGCCCGCCTGGGGGACCCGACTTCCGGTTACCAACCAGTCACAGAAAGTCACAACCGACTCGCTTAGGCCGAGGCCTACAGAGCTGCAAATTGACATGCTCATGTTGGTATGTGACGCGACGGTTTGACGTGTTGTTTCCCCTCTACTGGGTGCTTGTGTGTGGTTGTGTGTGGTTGTGTGTGTGTGTAGTGAGTGTGGTTGTGTGTGTGTGTGTGAGTGTGGTTGTGTGTGTGTGTGCTTGGGTATGTGTGTGTGTGTGTGCTTGGGTATGTGTGTGTGTGTGTGTGTGTGTGTGTGTGTGAGAGAGAAACGACTGGCTCATGTTGGTATGTGACGTGACGGTTTGATGTGTTGTTTCCCCTCTACTGGGTGGTTGTGTGTGGTTGTGTGTGTGTGTGTGTGTGTGTGTGTGTGTGTGTGTGTGTGTGTGTGTGTGTGTGTGTGTGTGTGAGAGAAATGACTGGCTCATGTTGGTATGTGACGTGACGGTTTGATGTGTTGTTTCCCCTCTACTGGGTGGTTGTGTGTGTGTGTGTGTGTGTGTGTGTGTGTGTGTGTGTGTGTGTGTGTGTGTGTGTGTGTGTGTGTGAGAGAGAGAAATGACTGGCTCATGTTGGTATGCGACGCGACGGTTTGATGTGTTGTTTCACCTCTACTGGGTGGTTGTGTGTGTGTGTGTGTGTGTGTGTGTGTGTGTGTGTGTGTGTGTGTGTGTGTGTGTGTGTGTGTGTGAGAAATGACTCTCATGTTGGTATGCGACGCGACGGTTTGATGTGTTGTTTCACCTCTACTGGGTGGTTGTGTGTGTGGTTGTGTGTGTGGTGTGTGTGTGTGTGTGTGTGTGTGTGTGTGTGTGTATGTGTGTGTGAGAGAAATGACTGGTTCATGTTGGTATGTGACGCGACAACTTGTGGTGTTGTTTCCCCATTACTAGTTGGTTGTGTGTGTGTGTGTGTGTGTGTGTGTGTGTGTGTGTGTGAAATGACTAGTTCATGTTGGTATGTGACACGACGGTTTGTGGGGTTGTTTCCCCTCTAGGGTGGTTGTGTCTGTGTGTGTGTGTGTGTGTGTGTGTGTGTGTGTGTGTGTGTGTGTGTGTGTGTGTGTGTGTGTGTCTGTGTGTGAAATGACTAGTTCATGTTGGTATGTGACCCGACGGTTTGTGGTGTTGTTTCCCCTCTAGGGTGGTTGTGTGTGTGTGTGTGTGTGTGTGTGTGTGTGTGTGTGTGTGTGTGTGTGTGTGTGTGTGTATCAATCACTCAATCAGTTAATGAGTGGATTTTGTTTGTTGGGGGGCTTTACATCCTAGCAACATCAATGGTCATATCATGATGGGTACCAACTTGGGACAGTGCACACTCATGGTGACTTTATAGTGCTGTCCCATTGGGGGATCAGGCCACTGGCACCATGACTGTATAATTAGTTATATCTCACTGAGCCACATTATCCTTTTTCTGAGCTAACCAGTCCTTTCCCTATCCTAGCAATGCTGAGTGCCAGGCTAGGTAGCGACAAGTATCAATTGAGTTAAGTCATTGGTTTGGTCATTGCGGTCAGGATTTCAAATTCCCAACATTCTGCACAGAAAGACTGCAATCTGCTTCCAGTCTATGGATGAGTGAGTGAGTGAGTGAGTGAGTGAGTGAGTGAGTGAGTGAGTGAGTGAGTGAGTGAGTGAGTGAGTGAGTGAGTGATTTAATGTAATAAATTTATACAAATCTATTTCATCACTTAATGATGAAAGGCTTACTTTTCATAACTTGAAGACAAATCCAAACTTAAATGCATCGATGAGTTAAAATAGCAGATCCACATGTTTGGTGTCAAAGGATAATTGGATAGAGATAACTCTGAATCAATCTGGCTCAATCAAATCAAAGTCAATTTAATCGAACATGTTACTGCTGAAGCCAAAATTAATGTGGCATGATTTCACTTCAAATATATCCAAAGTTATCCATTTATCGACCAAAAGAAGAAGAAAAGGGTCAACCTCAAAACCATCGGACTACGCAACTATGACATGTAACGAATATCCACAATTCATGCAAGGAACAGACGGTAAAACCACGTGACCAGATCTTTAAGCGGTGAGTGTGCGCAGTCGGTCAACACGTGGCGTTCTTTTTATTTCAACATGAGCCGCAATCCGTGCCTTTTCCCCGCCGTGCTGGACGAGCTGTGACGAGTGTGTCCGGAATAGACTCACCCCCCCCCCCCCCCCGAACGAGTTAAACACATCTCCCCCGTCCCCCACTCTGCTTTCCCATGGTGTCTACGCACGGTGGGAACGATACTGACTGACGCCACCCACTAAGAAACCACCACCACAACAACAAATTTAAAAAATAAAAATAAAATTAATTAAGAAGAGAATTTTTTTTTTTTAACAATACAAAAAAAGACCCCTGGTTTGTCTACATAACCTGGATTGGTTATATAAATCCATGTATGTTTATATATTTCCGGAATTAAATCAGGAGTGAAAGACAGCAATTGGTCCAGCACGGACAAATAATCATTTGTTCTACATACCAGGGGACCAGACGGGATGGCCGAATGAGTTAGAGCGTCCGTCTCCCGAGTTGGTTTGTTTGTTTGTTGTTTTACGTCCTAGCAACATCTAAGGTCATATCAGGACGGGTACCGACTTGTGACAGTGCGCACTCATGGCGACTTTATAGTGCTGCCCATCTGGAAGACCAGGCTGCCAGCACCATGACCTGATATCCCACTCAGTCACATTATCCTGACACTGAGCCAACCAGTCCCTGCCCTATCCTAATAATGCCAACCGCCACGCTAGGAAGCAACAAGTATCAATTTTTAAGTCATTGGTTTGACTCGACCAGGGTTTGAACCCACGACCCCATGATCTACCAACACGGGAGACGGACGCTCTAACTCATTCGGCCATCCCGTCTGGTAGACCTGGTAGACAAACATACCAGGGATGTATTCAAATTAATCATAGTAACTTGGTTATACAGACATAAATAATAAAGATACTAATGCATTTATTATAATACCCTATTTCGCATATTATCCCGCTATGATTGGTCTGACCACTGGCGCCGCCTGGAGTCATTTTCTGTAACTTCAACCACTCCCGAGCTGTTCAGTCACTCCAGAAAAAAAGCTATTTTCCACATTCCCCTTCCTTTTTGTTGTGCGGTGGGGAGCGGCTGTGCCCGGTGGGGCCAACACTGTTATACGGCAGGGTAGCCAACATTGGAAAATGAAAAACCGGGAGATCTTAAGCGATCTTATATCAGGGGATCTGCGGGTATTCCCGGAGAAAAATGTTTAAATCTTAGATGCTGCGTGGTGCATTTTGGACACAATAAACCATAAGATTGATATAATATTAAGAAAAGAAAAACCGGAAGATTGGCGTAAGGTGATGATGGGGACATAAAATAGTGCACACTTTACGGTGAAACCGTAAGGGTTGGCAACCCTGACACGGCTGCTGCCTAACTCAGGGACAATTCTCTTCCAACCAGTGAAAGTACCCGGCAGTTTCCAGCCGCCATTTTCACTGCTAGTCTCAAGGTGGCATTCTAACGGCGTTTTTATTCACGCCGGATTGGGTTACAGGCGCTGGAGGGGGTGGAGGATGGTGGAGGATGGTGGAGGATGGGGGTGTTCGGGGATTTGCACTGCACTTGGTTAACAGGACCAACACCAATGTACATATTCACAACTGTCCTGATGTTAGGTTTGTTCGTTTGTTGTTGTTTTATGTCATAGCAACATCTACAGTCATATCAGGATGGGTACCGACTTGTGATAGTGCACACTCATGGCGACTTGATAGTGCGGCCCCACTGGGAGACCAGGCCACCAGCAGCATGACCTGATATCCCACTCAGTCACATTATTCTGACACTGAGCCAACCAGTCCTTGGCCTATCCTAATAATGCCGAGCGCCTGGCTAGGAAGCGACAAGTATAAATTAGTCATTGGTTTGACTTGATCAGGGTTCGAACCCACAAACCCAGGGGTTTGGATACCCCAATCTCTAAAAACAGGAGACGGACGCTCAACTCATTCGGCCATCCCGTCTGGTCCCTGATGTTAGGAATTTTGATTCACATGTCAGCGATAACAATAAGCCAAATTTGTCACATGTCCATCAAACAAGTCTAGTGTGATTTTCACTTGTCCATATGAATTTTCACTTATCCACAGTATTGAACTTTATTATCTCAGTTAAGCTGCATGGTTATAGGTGTTATCTGCACCAAGTAGTGATAGTAATAAAAATAATAAAACACAAGAACAAGAGTCATATATGTAAATGGAATGAGTAGATAGATTCCGGCTGGCCTCTAAGACCCCAATCTTAATTAAAGAAAAATTCAGGTAGAAGTGACCAACCGGTGTAGGACAGGAAGCACTTGCTGACCAGCTGCCTTGCTTACCTGCCCCAACAAGCAACAGGGCTCCAAGCCGCTCCAGCTGTACCATAGAACCTTCCAGAATCAGCACACAATAGATTCACCTTCACCGCTTATATAATATTTGCATAAAGGTAAACATTTATACATACACATAAAACTACACAAATAAATCAAAATAACAAAACAAATGTCATAAATCATGTAAATTATATTTAATGATAACAACAGAAAGGAAACAACATTGCGAAATACATGGTTTCTTAGCCCAAAATGTTCACTTATCCAATGGAAAAGCCCAAGCCATATTCTCCTTCTCTGTGGCTACTCTCAATTGGCTCGGACAAGCGGACAAGCTGTTATTTCGAACGCTGCATGTGGTAACGTGAAACCTTTTTTTTGCACATTAGCTGAGGCTGAGGCTGAGGAGGAGGAGGCTGAGGAGGAGGAGGCTGAGGAGGAGGGAGGAGGAGGAGGAGAAGGAGAAGGAGGAGAGGAGGAGGAGGAGGGGAGGAGGAGGAGGAGGAGGAGGAGGAGGAGGAGGAGGAGGAGGAAGAGGAGGAGGAGGAGGAGGAAGAGGAGGAGGAGCAGCAGCAGCAGCACAAGACATATACATGTCCTTATCATTGCTGGTAACACACAGAATTTGGGAGTAAGTAAAGATTTATGGACTGACCCCCCCTCCCCCACCCTTCCCTCTGCATGTATTCCTGCAATGCCCGTTGACTGACCATGGAAGCAACTGGTCGTTATCAGCAGAGATGGCGGAACGTAGTGGAAGGAGGGGGGAGGGTCGGGTCGGGTCGGTTATCTACCGCTGACACGACCTAGTTTATCTGTCGGCCCGTAGGGACCCCCGGTGATATCTGTGATCCACCACGGTTATACTTATAGGCGTGTTGAGGTCTACTGTAACTCAGGTATTGAACAGAGACCAGACAGCATTCAAATAGAGTATACTATGTCGCGATACATCGTCTTTGCTGCAGTTGCAAACAAAACAAGTGACACAACCTAGTTTATCTGCTGAGATGATATATATATGGCCCTGGTGATATAGATGATACACAATGGATATACTTATAGCCGGGCTGAGGTCTACTGCGACTCAGGCATTAAACAAAGGCCAGGCAGGATTCAAATAGAGTGTAGTGTCGCGATACAACGTCTTTGCTGCATTCAGAAACAAAACAAGTGACATGACCTAGTTTATCTGTCGGGTCCATAGGGATGACATATGGCCCCAGTGATATCTGTGATTCACCACGGTTATACTTATAGCCGGGTTGAGGTCTACTGCAACTCAGGCCAGACTGCATTCTAAGAGTGTACTGTGTCGCAGCACATCATCTGTCGTCTTTGCTGCATTCACAAACAAAACAAGCGACATGACCTAGTTTATCTGCCGGACGTTATATGGCCCCGGCGATATCTATGATCCACAACGGTTATACTTATATCCGCACTGAGGTCTACTGCGACTCAAGCGAAGCGTTAAACAGAGGCCAGACGGCATTCAAAGAGAGTGTACTGTGTTGCGATACATTGTCTTTGCTGCATTCACAAACATAACAAGGTCACTGTCCTTTTGGTAATGTTTCTATGTACTCATTTGGTAATACCTCACTTCTAAGATACCTAAGTTGGGCCATACCTGTCCTGTATAAAGGTTTCACTAACTACCTATATGTACAATATTCCGATATACGGCATAGGGGGAATGCAAATGTTCTATTACTGATCGGTGTACGTGACCAGGCACATGTATGTATATGTAAGGGCTGGTGGTGCCTGAGTGGGATGTAAATAGACATAGTGGTGCTGGCAGGTCTGGGTGTGAGGGCACTCAGGGCCTACTCTCTCTGCTCGGATAGTGATCACCACACTCAAGGGTTAAGGTTGGTGGTGGCCAAGGGTGCCATACAGCTTGGTGGTGGTGGGCAGACCACTGGTATCCAAGGGGACCATGAATGCTTGATCCCTATTGGTAGGGCCAAGAATGCTTGTTTCCAATTGGGGGAAAGGGGTGGGGCGATACTCTACAATGAACCCATGTAACCATATAAATAATAAAACACAGGGCTTGACTCTCTCTTCTTCTTTACACTTTATACTCTTCCTTTCTCTTTGTCTGTATTGATTTCACTATAGCCTGCCTACACAACCACAGATTTGAGCTTTAGCCATTTTACATATAGAACTATGAATGGAAAACATTAGGATATCTGTGCATTTTTCTCTCCCTCAAACGATCAACCCAAACTCCCAGGTCATCCGGTGAGCATATTAGTACAGGTTCCTGTGTCTATACCCAAATAATTTGGGGATTGCGCCGTCTGTGTGGCAGGTCCCACTTAAGGAGAGGATGCAAGAAAAGTAGTGTCTCTTGAAAAATTGTAATTTGTCCTCAAGATTTAAGGTAGTTTTTATTGGTAAATGAAGTTGTAAATATGTCTCACATCACGGCTTTATTGCATACTGCATTCGAATGGCTCCTACTAGTGGGAGTGCTCTTTTAAATTTGAATTATTACTCATTATTACTAAAACTAATTTCAAAAGATTTGAATCAAACTGGACTAGTGCTGTCCAGCGGTGAAAACAAGTGTTAACACACTTATCGGCTAGGAGCAGGGTAAATAAATTCATCACAGAAAAACAAATAAAAGCATTACTCTAGGCAGGCTTACTGGCTGTGTTAGGATGTGGAGTCAGCACACGGTAGCAATCATGAACATTATTCTAGAGTAGCAGCAGCAGCAGAAACCTAAAATAGTATCGACAAAGTAGGCCTGCTCTCCCTATGCATACAAAGCAGGGAAATGGCTGGTCTGGAAGTCTGAAGCTGCCGGTCTGGGTTATGTAGAACACTGAACCCATGAACCTGGATCGAGTCTGGGTTCAGGCCAGTCCGCACACTGGTTCACCAGCCAGAGCTCAGGACTGTCAGAATCAAGACATGGGGGGAGAGTGGGGGGGGGGGGGGGAGGGGAGGGGGAGGGAGGAGGGGAAAGTGGAAGAGGTGAAGGGAAAGGTGGAAGATGAGGAGGAAAGGGGACGGAAGAAGGAGGGAGCAAGGAGGAGGAAAGTGGAAGTTAAGGGGGGGAAGGGGGAGGGGGGGGGAGGAGGGAGGGAAAGCGGAAGAGGTGAAAGGAAAGGGGGGAAGGGGGGGGGGAAGAAGAGATGGAGAAGGGGGGAAGAGGAGGAGGGGGAGCGGGGGATGAGGATGAGGACGAGGAGGAGGACGAGGAGGAGGACGAGGAGGAGGAAGAGGAAAAGTTTAACACTCTCTGAGTGCAAAGTAAATGGGAGTTAGATCATGCTAGAGACATAATGACAACATAGGTATAGGTATAGGTATAGGTGTGAGTGAGAGTGAGTGAGTGTGTGTGTACACAGAGGCGGAGGGGGGGGGGGGGGGGGGGGGTACGGCGGTTAGTGTGTAGGCGTACATGTATGCATTCAGAACACCAGAATCTAGGTCATCGGAATGGGAGTGGTTCGCATAGGTGGCCACGTGCCAAACACCTTCATTCTTTTTTTTCCTCTGAGAATGAGAGCAGAGAGAGCAAGAGAGAGAGGGAGAGAAAGAGAGAGAGGGAGAGAGAGGGGGAGAGAGAGAGAGAGAGGAGAGAGAGGGGGGAGAGAGCGAACAGAGAGAGTGAACAGAGAGAGAGAGCGAGAGAGAGGATGACATCGTAAGTCCCAGAGTCCAATAAATACAAAACACCTAGGACTGAAAAATGCCGGTGTCGATGAACAAATGCCAGCAGGAAAGGGCGGGAAAAGCGAGAGTGGCGACAAGGACCACGACCACGAATATTGAGCAGACGACAACGGCACAATTGGCGGCAAGACGAATCCACACCCTGCAGCACAGACAATGCCCCGCGTAGACCCTGCACCAACCGGATAAAATGAACTGCATGCACCATTTTAATCTCTGAAAACCACCACCTCCCAACTACTTGAAGAAGATAATTGAGTTGGAAACAAGTTCCAGCACCAGTGTCACGGGGATCTACTCGGCCTGATAAAACTGTATCCTAGTCTGATTTGTGTTGCTGTGTCTAGTTATATATACCGTATTCTCACGGGTGTGTATAACTTACAGCATCATCAAAGGCCAGTTGCTCTCATACCATGTATGTGTGGTGTGGGAGGTTAAAAATCCCTTGGGTCTGTAAAACTGTAGGCTCGGGCTTTATATCGTCAAACTGTATAATGGTGAAAACAAATCTATTCAGATTATCCATGATAGGCAGTATAAATCTTCAACAACAAAAAACGCCCACCGCCCACTTGGCCAATATTTCGTAAATGCCTACCCCTTTAACACCCATGTGTTGGTAAACACTGACCCACCCCACACTTCAGTGATTTGTCAATTTATACGCCTAGGGCGTTAACCCGGGAGAATACGGTCTATAATTAATTATTAGTAGGTACTCCAAAGTGGGCATATACAGTCTCTGCAGCACAAAATTTGACATATTTTAACCCTTTTTAAAACACTTCAATCTCCACTAATTCTGCTTCGTTTGAAATAAAAATTATATGAAATTAAAGCTTGTTCTTTTGTCTCTTAGGGTATCTGATTTTTTTAAATAAATTAGAGTCAATGAAAACTTTTTTTGGAGGTACCATTGACAGCTCTGTGCATGCTCGCCGAGTTTGTTTTCATCGAGTCTGAGCTACTCCCTTCCCTAAAATTGATACCTTGGTGAGCACAGTGACCTGAGCTAAAAATAACCACCAATGAAAGCCAGAGAAGAAACTAGGCTTCATTAGCATATCACGCATGGCTGTTTTTAAGTGGGAAATTTGATTGAACTGAAGGAGTGAAAACATTAAGACATCAATCCTCCTTGAAAATTGATCAGGATCGCGCTGAAAATTATATCATCAGAAAGCTCAAATCTTCCTCTACCTAACCAGAACAATATTTGGTTGAGATTTATATCATGCTCATCAAGGTTGGTCTGAGAAGTAACTGCTGCAAGAATGTGGCTATTGTCAGCTCGCAATGCCTAAAAGTGAATTTTGTCTTTCTTTCTCTGATCAGTTAGAAAATGATGTCATCATGTAGAGCTGTTAATTCTGGTAAATTGGTATAACGATTGCAGTGATAGGACAATTAGAACGGGAGTTATGCTATTTTTCTTAATTTTACTGAATTTATTATTGGTGGTTGCTGGAAATTAAGGAATTTAGCAAGTTTGACATGAAATTTCAGAAAGAATACTAAGAGTGATTGATGGTCTGTAAAAAACTGAGCTTCTTATTTGTACTATAGAGAATGAGATTCTTTAATATTGGACAGATTATATGCAAAATAGCTTCCAGGTGGGACCCTAAAAACGAAGATTTGGCTAATTTGGAAATGTGCACAAATCGGGGTAAAAAAATCAATCTTTAAACACTCATAACTTTGCAGCTATTCAATTGACCTAAATGATTTTTATATCATTGAGATCCGATTTAAAAGATCTGTACAGATACTGACCTGTTGAAAAATAAAATCACTTTGGAGCACCTATTATTATTACCTTTTACATACTTCAGTGGATAAACAAATGATTTATAACAAATGATTTATAACAAATGATTTATAACCCTAACAAAGCTACAGCACTCATCTCTACCACATACTCAGCATCCAGCTGAGGGTGTGTGGAGGACACGGGTTGTGTTTCAGCTACCAATAGATACTGCTTTAGAGCACTCCAGTTCTGTGAACTTGCTGCGCAAATCCATTTTTTCTTCTTCAAATAAACAAACTCTGCATTGTCTGGCCAGACGTAGCATGGTTATTAATACCACGAGCTATTCCTCATAAAAGAGCATCGCTTTGAACCCACATTACAAAACCATCACCGACCTGATATTTCCAATTATATAAACAAAATATTTTTAAATCGCTTTAAGTAATGGAAATGCCATATTTGATTGGTTGTTGGAGTTTTACGTCCTGGCAACATATAGTAATATCAGAATAGGTACCGACTTGTGACAGTTGCACTCATGGCGACTTTATAGTGCTGCCCCACTGCTAAATCAGGCCACCAGCACCATAACCCGATATCCCACTCCTTCATATTATCCTGACACTGAACTAACCCTATCCTATTAATGCCGATCACCAGGCTAGGAAGTGACAAGTATCAATTTTATAAGTCATTGGTTTAACTCGACTGGGAATCGAACTCCCGACCTTCCACACGCGAGACCCTCGCTCTACCGATTCGGCCACGGCGCCCGGTTTCATTGGACTATGCAGCTTTAATCACTGTATACCCAAAAGAGGGTGTAAGCATTATTCTGAGGTTTATGAAGAATAATAATATTGTGTCGTACGCGTAATGCAAAACATTAGTTTTATTCAAAATTAATAGAAATCAAGAACCCTAACCGTATAAATTTAATATAATCTTTTTGGTAAAGATGTTTTCTATATGTGTACCAAGCGATTTGTTAATACGTGGTGTGGTTTTAGAGATATTTCACTTTTTCTGTATTTTCTGTATGAAGATTGCTCACGACCATTGACAATGCCTTGAGTTTGAGTCTATGCGCACGGCTGAAACTGGCGCACGGCTGAAACTGCGACACCGGCCCCAGACGAAGTAATACTAATAAGGCTAATGGCGGCAGTCACAAAGGAACATGTTAAAACTGATAAAAGACGCCAAATTCGACAAAATGAGTTTGATCATTCGTAATGAGGCTACTGCTGCGGTGCTTAGCGTTCGCTTCCAGCCTCGTTCTCACATTCTAACGCGCCCAGCGTCTCATGGGGGCGTTGCACTAGCAAATTGCATATATTGTGTCGGGGTTTTACATCCTAGCATCCTCCTGATATGACCTTAGATATTGACAGGACGTAAAACTCCAATATCCAACCAATATCCTAGCAACATCTATGGTCATATCAGGATGGTACCGACTTTTGACAGTGCACACTCATGGCAACTTTATAGTGCTGCCCCAATGGGGGGGGGGGGGGAGGTCAGGCCATGACTCTATATCCCACTCAGTCACATTACCCTGACACTGAGCTAACCAGTCCTTGCCCTATCCTATTAATGCTGAGCACCAGGCTAGGTAGCATCAAGTATCAATTTTTAAAATCAGTGGTTTGACTCTTGACTCGACAGGGAATCAGATTCATGACCTTCCACACAGGAAGCCTGCGCTCTACCAATTGGCCATCATGTCCGGAGCATGATATTGTGACTGAGTAAAGCCGTGTTCACACAGGCGAGTTAAGCCGATTCATATAAATCGCCTTGCCTAGTTCGCCTCACATTTGCCGTGTGAATGCGATGCTGAGGCGGATTAGGGCTGAATTGATTCATATGATTCGCTTTATATAAACCACTTGTCGAGGTAGTTTATATGAGGCGAACTAGCTTAAGTCGGCCCATCTCGCCTGTGTGAACGCAACTGACTTACTTGAGGCGGATTAAGCACGTCACACTATATAATATAATTTGGTCTAGGAACCTGCTAGAGGTGCACATATATTTTTTTCATGATTTATTTTAAGGTTTTCACTGCCCAGCAGAAGTTTTTACGGTTCCAAAACAATATGATTCAGTCTATACATATCTAGGTCAAACCCACACTCTCTCGTGCCGACGTCGACTAACCGAAACTGGCGCTGGTTAGTCTGGACTTGCTCATGCGCTGATATCGATTTCCGGCCCAAGTACTGCCCGTGTGAACGCACATCTAAATCGATTCATATGATTCGCCTTGTCTAAATTGCTTAAAACTTTTCCCGTGTGAACACGGCTTTAGAAAATGCCAGAATCAACACAATATCGGACTATGCAACTTTAAGAGATCGGTGATCTGTTTGTAAATCAATGCCATGGGATATGTAGGCGATGTGTTAGTAAACTGGTTCGCGTGTTGTTGTCATGAGGGTATAATGCACACATCATATACATATTGTCATGTTGCTATATATAGTTGATAATGATGGAGGTTGCTTTCACTCAGTGTCATTGTTGGATCTTTTGTGTCTGTCTTGTCTCTTTGTCTGTCGTTGCCCCCTCTCCCTCCTTGTCTCTGTCTCCCCGTCTGTCTGTATCTCTGTATGTGGCTGTCTGTCTCTCACATACTTCTCTTATTCACATTAATTTTGTTGTTGTCTCATTTCATGAACATAGATGAACAATCGTTATAATCCACATTACCGTTAGCTTGAATTAGCTTTAATTTTAAATGGCTAACTTATAATATAACTAGATATTTGAAGTGCAAGCATGCCAAATTAACTCCGACACCTTTGGCTTCTACAGTAACTAATCCTATTAAATTGTCTCAGTATTCCCTTCAACGTGGCGACAAATATTTAATAAGGGCACCAGTATCTAAGTTAGATATAATCAAATCTAGGTTGTTTTGGATTTGAAAATTTGAAGTTTTCATCGGACTATACAGCTTAATCTTACTGGCAAAAATATCAAACAATAAATAAAGTAATTTACTGTTTCACAACATCAAACAGCTAACTAAATATCAGCTGCGTACAAGTAGCCTAGATTTGAGAAAAATGCAGTTATATTGTGTACGGTAAATATTTAGAAATGTTTGAATTGCGGCACAATCCCTAACTTCAGTGACAGAAGTATTCACTTAAATGTTATAAAACCTTACATAACATGGTGACTTTACAGTGCTGCCCCACTGAGAGACCAGGCTGCCAAAACCATGACCTGATATCCCACTCAGTCACATTATCCTGACACTGAGCCACCCAATCCATGCCCTATCCTAATAATGCTGAGCGCCTGGCTAGGAAGAGACAAGTATCAATTTTTAAGTCAGTGGTTTGACTCGACCAGGATTCGAACCCACGATCCCATGGTCTACTAACACGGGAGATGGATGCTCTAACTCATTCGGCCATCCTGTCTGGTTGATGTGTAACTAATAATACACAACTGATACAGTTAAAGTTGCATGGTCCGACAACATATATATTTTTCAAAACCGAAACACTTATAGATCTACATTTGATTATATATACCCAGCTTAGATATTAGTGCATTAACTAGTGATTTGGGACAGCATACACAGAATAATCAGTGAATTTACTACCTCATTCCTGGGGACACCTACTTTGAGAAAGCCATCAGACAGGGAACCCATTAACCAATTAGGTCAATCTAGTGACCTGACTAGTCTTGCCCTCATTACCAGTAGCATATATGACTTTAGTCAGGTTCCAGGACACATAGTGGAAGTTTGATCGTGTAAGATGAGTCTTACCAGCTGGATGAACCTGACTTAGCCAGTGGAAAATAGTAGGAGACCAGACTACCTAGAAATTAGTAGGTCAGCTCACATCACGTGGCCATCGCGAGATGACCATCTGTGTCATAGCCACAGGACTTTTGGCAAGCTTGTCGAAAGTATTTTGGGTTCTTTCGGCTCAAATTGCTACAAAATTAACCATTTTTCTTCAAAGTTACTCGATACTAGTGACTATTAGGTTATAATGGTCAACCTTAACTCTTTATCTCAAAAATAAGTAAAACAATTCAAACGCCATCGGGCCATGCAACTCTAACTGATGTCATGAAACTGGTACAATGTAGCAACTACCACTCACTAGCTAACAGGTACCATGTAACCAGTAGCTTGTAACTGATATCAGAGTAGGCATTAGTTGGTGCTTTACACAAACGTAAACTTTTTAAACCGTAACCATGTAACCCATTATCCATAAGGCCCACAAAAAACTAATTGGTGATCATCCCCGCCCGTGCCTGAAAAATCCCCTGCTACAGAATCTTTATTTTTAAACCGTTAAAAATACGTCGGGCTAGCAGCAATTCCACTTTCCTGTCACTTTTTAAGTCATTGGTATGGCTCGGTCAGGGTTCGAACCCCACGACCTACCAGAACGGAAGGCGGATGCTCGACTCATTCGGCCATCGCGTCTGGTTACATATGACGTCTACATTCAAACTTACAAATTAAAAACGCCCACCCTACACTTATATTATATTTCAAAAGGACGATCACCAAATTATCACGTACAATACCGGAAGACTCCAGACATCACTGTTACTGTTAGTGGTGATGACGTGACGTCACCAGCCACGTGACTACTACCCGCATCAATAAACACCGGAAACAAGTGAATCGGCAATGAGTTTTTTAAAATTATTAATTTACGTTTTTATTAATCCACGACCACTGCTACGTCAGACAGTGGACCGGATGCAGTGGATGAATCGGTAGAGTGTAGGCTTCCCGCGCAGAAGGTCGGGAGTTTGATTCCCGGTCGAGTCAAATCAATGACTTACTAAACATATACTTGTCGCTTCCTAGCCAGGCGCTCGGCATTGTTAGGATAGGGCTGGGACTGGTTGGCTCAGTGTCAGGGTAATGTGACTGAGTGGGATATCAGACCATGGTGCCGACAATGGTAGCCTGGCCTCCCAGTGGGACAGCATTATAAAATCACCATGAGTGTGCACCGTCACAAGTCGGTACCCATCCTGATATGATCTCAGATGTTGCCAGGACATCAAACTCCAAGAAAGAAACAAACTTCAGACTGTGTAGCATTTAACTATCTGCTCAGTGCACATGCCGGTAAGGTTACCCGGTGTGACCTTGACCTTGCACGCCGTGCCGACCTTCCTACACAGCCCCTTTCAAGTTTCATAGGGGAAAAAATCCACACAGAAAAAAAAGAGTAAACATGGCTAAACACTGCCCAACAAGAAGGCCTCATTCTCACCCCGATCGTGACAGCGTTCGGTCTGATATGTGGTCGCCCCCCCCCCCCCCCAGCCACTTCTGCATAAAAAAAACTAAATCGCCAACCGGAACAATGTTTCCCGTTACCATAGCAACTTGTATATAACTCCAACCTTCAACAGTGCCCAGTCAGTTGCCACAAACCTAGTTGTACATCGCAGAGCGTCCGTCTGCCGTGTTGGTAGACTGGGTTTGAACACTGGTCGAGTCAAACCAATGACGTACTAAATTAATAGGATAGGGCAAGGACTGGTTGGCTCAGTGTCAGGATAATGTGACTGGGTGGGATATCAGGTCATGGTGCTGGCGGCCTGATTTCTCAGTGGGGCACCACTATAAAGTCACCATGAATGTGCACTGTCACAAGTCAGTACCCATCCTGACATGACCTTAGATGTTGCCATGATCTAAAACTCCAACAACCATCAACCAATCATACTAAAAAGATTATTGTATGATCAACTTTCGTCAACATTTCACATTCCCATCACCAATAACAAACATTATATAACAATTAAAGACACACTGACTAAATAATTAGTCTCAACTCCCATTAACAGGATGTCAGTTGCAAAATTGAGCTCGTGCCACCACATGTTCACATCAGGAAAAGATATGACCAAAAATGCCAGATTGGTGATTTGCAACAGAATCGGGCCCAGAGCGCCATCTGGTGTGCGGCGTTCCTGGCGTAGTTTCGCATCTAACGACCCTAGTTTCGGGTGTTTTTTTCACCCCCTCCTCTAGGCTGGCTACCATCCTCCTTCCGGTCCCATCAGTCGTCAGTTTTGCTGAGGGTATTTTAAATACTATTTATTCTATGAACAAATGACTGAAAATAGGCCGGATGTGTGTGTGTGTGTATTTATGTATGTGTGTATATGTATGTGTGTGTGTATGTGTGTATGTGTGTCAGGGATGAAAGTGGTCTCCGGGAAAAAAAGCGGAAATGCTGATATTCTCCCATAGGCTTAACATTGTCAGGGAATCGCTGAAAATTCCCGGAAGTCGTATTTCATACATATTGGTATACGCTGATAGTGCTGCGCCGTTTGAAGCATATATCAGTAGTATACGCTTCTAGTGCTACCGCGTTTGCACCACATATCGGTATATGCTGACACTGCTGCGGCGTTTGAAGACGTCCTGGCAACATCTAAGGTCATATCAGGAAGGGCGCAACGTATTAGTATACACTTATAGCAACAGGAAAAATCCCGGAAATCCGCGAAATCGCGGAGATCTTTCATCCCTGGTATGTATGTGTATGTGTGTATATATATATATATGTGTGTGTGTATGTATGTGTATGTGTCTGTATGTGTGTATGTGAGTATGTAGGTGTATGTAGGTGTATATATGTGTGTATATATGGGTGTGTATGTGTGTATATGTGTTTATGTAGTGATGTGTGTATGTGTGTGTATGTGTATATATGTGTGTGTATGGGTGTGTATATAGTGGTGTGTGTATGTGTGTATATATGTGTGTATGTGTCTGTATGTGTCTATGTGCGTATGTAGGTGTATATATGTGTGTATATATGTGTGTATGGGTATATATGTGTGTATATATGTGTGTATATATAGTATAGTTATACGAGTCTTACCTTGGTACAGATGATGGATAACTGTTGTTTTACCGAGGTATAAGCCTCGGATAGATGTGGGCTAGGGAGAGGTAAGCACGTCCGGTACCAGCAATCTTAACCTACTTATTGAGGATAAAAATGACTTTCAAACAATGGATACTATTACTTTACCGAAAAGGTACACCAACGGAATAGATGTGGCAGGGTGTGGCCCTAGCCCACATCTATCCGAGGCTTATACCTCGGTAAAACAACAGTTATCCATCATCTGTACCAAGGTAAGACTCGTATAACTATACTATTTTACCTCGGTAAACAGCCTCAGGCTAGCCTCAGGCTAGGGAGACCTTTACATAATTCATTTTTATCCTTAATATCATTCTTTCTTATTATTATAACATTCTAAATTTTTGTTCTCACCTATTCTTGTTAGTTGGCGAGAAGACGCTTTGCAACGCCGGTAGGCTTTTCTAGTCGTTTATTATAATGTTTTGCAAACGACTTAGCCGTCTTCCAGCCTGCATGCGCTAGTATTCTTTTCACAGAAATACCAAGCACCCGTGCCTTGGAGACCATGGCTCCTCTAGTTGAGTGGGAAGAGTATTTACTCGTATCCACTCCAGCCAATTTCAACACCGTAATTGTCCATCTGGCAAGTGTGTCTCGTGAAATCGCCTTATGTGGCTTTATAAAGCTCACTAATAGTTGTTGTGATGCACGTAAATCCTTTGTCTTGTATATATAAGCCCGTATGGCCGACACAACACATAATTTCCGATCATTCGGAAAACAGTCTAAGTGAACCGTTGATAAAGGGTCACCTAACGTGTTCGATTTGAGCAATTTTTCTAAATCAAACGTAGCTTGTTCCTTGTCTATTTCTAATCCAGTTAAGGATAAAGCAACAATCGTCTGTCCTCTGTGTCCGGTTACTAACAATAACAGGACCGCGACCTTAAAACCTAACTGTTTTATATCTAACCACGAGTTGTGAGGCCAAGCCTGAAACAACTTAAATACTATAGAAACATCCCAAAACCGACTATACTTTGGTTTTGGAGGATTCCTTTGATAAATTGAACGAAGTAAATAACAAATAACATAATGTTTTCCAACTGTTTCGCCATCAATTCTAGGTAATATAATTGATAACGCACACCTCGCCGCATTAATCGATCCAAAAAGGAAAGTCCTTCATCCTCTAGAGAACGAAGAAACCGAGCTACTTGTGAAATCTTTGGATTTGTTGGCTTAACTTTCATTAACAAACAATGTACACCCCATTTCTTTAAATAGGTTGTATACATTTTGACAGTTCCTGGCCTCCAGGCATCCGATACTATCCTATCCTCAGTAATTCTGTCCAATCCAAATTGCTGTAGCTGCTTCCTTAGAAAAGGAATGCCAATAGGGGCGTCGTTGACACGTCGCCGTGAACCACTAGCGGTCCGTGGTGCGTCAGATTCCCGAGTTTTCTTGGGAATCGTATACGATCTTTTGCCAGTTGTGAAACTGCTGGCAGCCAAGGTTGCGTGTCCCAATCGGGCACCACCAGTATCGCATGTGTCCCTTCCAAGCCGATTTTTCTCACTACTCGGCTGATAATGCTAAATGGTGGGAAAATATAAAAATAATTATTTTCCCAGGTAATAGCAAACGCATCTACTTTCCAAGCATCCGGTTCAGGATGCCAAGAAACATAACAGGGTAACTTGTTATTATTTCGTGATGCAAATAAGTCAACTTCAGGTGTACCCCATTTTTCACAAACGAAGTTAAACAAAGGTGTAGAGAGAGACCACTCTAAATGGTCATGGAAATTTCTACTTTTATAATCTGCAAGTGTATTTTGTGACCCTGGAATATGCGCTACAGTCAGCCAGACTTGTTGAGCCTGTGCCCAGTTCCAAATCAGTTTAGATAACTGATTGCAAGACTTTGATTTGGTTCCACCCATGTTACGAATATATGCCATGGCAGTAGTATTATCAGTTAGTATTCTAACCTGTGATTTATTTATCTTTACTAAACTACGTAAGCCCAGATAAATAGCACGCAATTCTAGTGCATTAATATAGTCTGATTTTTCATCATCAAGCCATCTACCTCCTGTTGTGACCCCATCTCGATGAGCTCCCCAACCTTCTAACGAAGCATCAGTAGTAATTACTGTATTAGGTTCCGCCATGCGGATTGGATTTGGTGAACTTGCTATATGTTGCATCCACCATCCAATATCCTGTAACCCTTCTTGCGAAATAAACATCTTTCGCTCAAAATTGCCTTTAGTTCGTGTTAACGCTAAATTTTTATCTATTTCTAGCGACTTAATATGGGCCTTCCCATATAACACAGCAGGTGCATATGAGGTCATTATGCCAATAAGAACAGCAACCTGTCTAATTTTTGGCTTTGATAACTTAATAAGCTGAGTCGCTGTAGTCATAAACTTAATTAGTTTTTGTTCTGTTATCGACACTGTAAGGGACTGTGTATCCAGAATAAACCCTAAACATTTGAGTTGTTTTGTTGGTTTAAACACTGACTTTTGTTGATGTACATAAAACCCCAATTTAGTGAGTAATGCACATAAATCCAAAACTGCATTCACACAACCAATTTGTGTTGATGCTATAATAAAAGAATCATCTATGTATGGAAACATTATATGACCCTTCCTCGCCATTACCGAGAAAACAGGTTTAAGCAATTTAGTAAATAAACGTGGCGCACAAGCTAAGCCATTCGGCATACAGGTAAACTCATAGAGTTGGTTATCCCAAATAAATCGAAGAAATTTTCGGTATTGTTCCATTATGGGAAGCGTATAATATGCATCCTGTAAATCAACACTAGCCATCCACGCATCTGGTGTAATCAGATCCCGTGCCGTATCTAGAGAGAACATTTTAAAATGTCGATATTCCACCCTTTTATTAAGGATTGTTAAATCCAGGATCATTCGAACATCACCATTAGGCTTCGGTCTCGAGAAAATGTTTGAAATAAACTGTCCTGAACAGTGTGTCACTTTTTGTATAATTCCTTTCTCAAAGAATTTATGTACCTGTTTAGTTAGTGCGTCTCGTTCAACTGGTTGAATGTTATATGGAAAAGGTATTATACTTTGTACAGGAATTTGTGTAAAGGGAATTTGAACACCCCTAACTATTTCTATAATTTCTTGGTCACTAGTAATTTTGTGCCACTCAGAAATATGATTACTAATATTACCAGCCACAAAGTTGCTTACAGTTTGTGTGTTTTTAGAGGCTGCAGGGACTTGTAAAGTTTGTGTTTGGACCTCTACTTGGACCCGCCCCTGGGGAAAGGTCTCGACGAGTTGAACCCTCGGCCTATTGGCCGTGCGGTGTTGTCGGTCCAGCCTGGGCGAGCGCCCCGGCCCCGAAACCCTTGACCGAAGTTTGAACTCGGTCTGGTTCCTCTGGTGAACCGTCGTGGACGAAAATCCCCTCGTGACTTTTTGAAACGAGGAACTTCCTGTTTCTTCTTGCCATCCATGTTTTTGCCACTCTTGGCTGCAGTCTCTACCTCTTTATAGAGGTATTGTAGTTGACCGCCAAACATCTTGGTATTATCTAAAGGTTTCCCTTTAATCGGCTCTGGAGCAAGATAGAGCGTAAACTCCTTCCCCTCATTATCGGTAACCTTCTTAGAGCGAGCCACTTCTTTGCCAGCATCTGTGCAAACTGACTTGAAGACATTTTCATATCTTCGAAACGACAGGTAATTACCTGCCGCCGCTAGTACTGCAATGCCTTTGTCCATTGTCTTAGCCAAAGACGAGAACTTATTTTCACTCTGCATCCTATTAGCCACAGGAACAATAGCTGTTAGGGTAGCCAACACTGCCTTATGCACTGTGTGCAACACATCCTCAAACTTCTTACGGTCATCCGTCATATTGACATCCCGATCCATTTCTTTAATGATGGAGTTGGGAACACCCTTTATGCCTGTTAACTCATCTCCTAACTTGGAGATAACCTCCGCCGGTTTGAACGTGCGAAAATGACCATTCACGGTCTCGCGCATAAGCGTAGTGGTTTTAACCCGCTTAGCCTTTGGCTTCTCCACCTTCTTAGCCACTTTAGTGCCAATGTCCGCATAGACCCCTTCATATACGGTGTCTGAGTCTGATTCCGTAGAAGTAGACTCAGTGGACGACTCAGAAGAAGAATATTTCCTCTTCTCTTCTTCTTTTTGACTTAGTCTTCCGCTTTTTGCGCAAACCAGACTCTGCCCGCTCCTTGGTGAATTCATCACCCGAAGAAATCACCTGTTTCTTCTTCTTCCTCCGTTTAGGAGAAGGAGGAGGAGGAGCCTTAAGCTCCACCGCCGAGTCTGTGTCCAAGAAATCCTCAAATGAATCCTCTTGGACACTCGGCCTACGCCGCTTCCGAGACACAGGCGATTTGGCAGTCAAGATGTGGCTTTCCAATCTTGCAAAGCGAGCCTCCCAATCTGGAGGCGCAGGCACATCAGGCACTGCGTCCTCGTCCGGGTCGGAGAGGATATGCGCCCGGGGCTGTGTCGACGGCCCTGCCGACAACACGGGTGAGGAGTCGTACTCCTCGTCCACTCCACTCGGAACACGCCCCTCGGCTGCTGCTGCACCGCGCTTACTCCGCTTCGTGGCCATCGGGAACTGAAACAAACATTTTTGATCAGTCCCGGTATATATATATGTCACAATATGGTTGTTTCAAACTCATTTGGACATCTATTGGTGTTAAAGAACGTGTTTATACCGTTATAACACAGGCGTAATAAGCTAAATTTGTGCGTGGGTTGTGGGTCAAGCCCAAACCTTACGCGGGGTCGGGACCAGTGTATCGGCCCGCCCATCCCTCTGTTCCGCACACTTCTCCCACCTGTGACTACTACGTCAACAAGTTGGAGAAAATGCTACGAAACTCGGAGAAACGCCTGAAAAGTTTTGTCTAGGGGAGTCTATAAAAGAAACCCAGGAGCATCTCCAACATTACTCTCTATTAGAGTACGAGAGAATTTCCACATGAGATAGGGCGAAACCCACATCTCTACCCATAGTCACACGGTGACCCGGGTGTTGACATAACCGCTAATGACCGGTTTGGTTCCTTCGCGAAACCCACTCGAGTGTTCTATCCTTGGTTGTTTATAACCAAATAACTCGTCCAAATTGGACCAACGAAAGTCTAAACTTTCCATATTGATGCTCTAATGCATCATAATTAAGCTAACCACAGTTTTTATTATACTTACTGCGTATTTGCTTGTATGTAGACTAATTTTGCCGGAGCAACCCAACGACACGTTATCCAGTCGTGAGTTGTATATGCTAATTGCTGGTACCGGACGTGCTTACCTCTCCCTAGCCTGAGGCTAGCCTGAGGCTGTTTACCGAGGTAAAATATATATATATATATGTGTGTGTATGTGTGTATATAGTGGTGTATGTGTGTATGTATGTGTATATATGTGTATATATGTGCATGTGCATGTGTGTGTATGTGTATGCGTGATAGTGAAGGATAGGGCTGGGATGGACCTCACCCTACTTCCAGGCGTGAACACACGCCAGGTCACAGCTTCAGTCTTGTGCCAGCAACCAGCGAACACTAACTCACAACACACGTATTCGATCCTCTGCCTCCCTCCCTTTGAATCAGCCCCCCCCCCCCCTCCCCCTCTCTATGCATCTGGACTTCAACCACCATTCTCTATATAGAGAATGTCTCAAAAGGTGATAACTTTTTTTTGTCCATTGTAACGATTGACACAAAACAGCACAGAAACTGTTAAACTGAAAACACAAGGACATTTGCTTCAAATCAATATGTATTCTATTGGGATTATGAAACACCATATAAAAAAAAAAAATCAGTTTATCCTGAGCAAATGCATAAGCAGATAGTATGTTGATCATTACAATGGACAAAGTTTTGTCCCATATTGCTTAGCACCTTTTGAGACAGTCTCATATACATATAAGTATATATCAATGCATCATGCGCTTTTCTAAGAAACCCCATATTGCTTAGCACCTTTTGAGACAGTCTCATATACATATAAGTATATATCAATGCATCATGCGCTTTTCTAAGAAACTGCACACACAGTTAGTTCCTGTTCGACTTCCAGAAGGATGCGCCGCCATTTTGCACGAATAGGGGTGTTGTTTTACATCCATATCAAGATGGGTACTGACATCCTAGCAACACCTAAGGTCATATCAAGATGGGTACTGACCTGTTGGTTGGTTGGTTGAGTTTTACATCCTGCCAACATCTAAGATCATATCAGGCAGGATGGGTACCGACTTGTGACAGTACGCCCGTGTGCTGGGAAAGCAGGCCCCCGGCACCATGCCAGATATCCCACTCAGTCACATTATCCTGACACTGAGCTAACCAGTCCTTGCCCTATCCTATTATTGTCGAGCGCCAGGCTAGGTAGCAAAAAGTATCAATTTTATAAGCCATTGGTTTGACTCAGCAACGCTTCGCATCCACAACCTTCCACACGTGAAGCCAGTCAGATTGACTGATTCGGTCACCCCGAAATGGACAAATATATTGGTAGAGTAAGAAGATTGAACCATGGCTGTATGATCGGAAGGAGTTACTAACAATGATTAATTATTCCTGGTAAATATTTACACAGCACCACAATGACTGGGGGAGTCTGACACAAAAGAAAAAGTGACAGGAAGCGTTTGCGGTTTAACACTCTCCAAGTGTAGGACAATGCAAACTTAGCTTGGTGACGTGGACAATGCCAGCTTAGCTTGGTGGACCTAGGATTGACGAGGTTCTGACGTCATCAGACAGTGAAGTCAGAACTACGTCACCAGTCCGTAGTTCTGACGTCACCGTCTGGTGACGTCAGCAGCAGGTATGTGTAAATGTTTGGACTACGGGGC
>CM059199.1:7254059-7270774 GCA_030323885.1 Branchipolynoe longqiensis
ATAGAGTGGTTAAACATAAGTCAAGGTCGCGACAAGTAGCAACTTTGTAAGTATTTGGTTTGACCATGCCAGGGATTGATCCCATGACATCCAACACGAGAAGCAGATGCTCTACTCAGTCGGCCATCCCGTCTTAGTGGCGCCTAATAAGTAATAGACGATTTCCACCACCAATGCACCCTTTGATGGCAGAGCGGCTTACCAGGGGTCCCAGCGAACAAAAAAAAAATCCCTGAAAAACTGGAGGGGCCTGGGTAAACCCAACCCCATCGGAATTCTTTTTAAAGTTGCATGGTCCGATGGCACTTGAATTTTTGTCTTATATTTTTAGATAAATATATCAAATTGATCGTTACAAGGTACTAATCATTAGTCCGGAGTGATTTTGATTAAAGATGATTAGTTTTAAAGTAATATGAGCTGAAAGAACCAAAAATAATTTCGACAAGCTTGCCAAAAGTCCTGTGGCTATGACCCAGATGGTCATCTCGCGGTGACCACGTGATGTGAGATGACCTGGAACCTTACAGGACTGTAGGTAGGTATTTCTGTTTGGGTGTGGCACATTCTGGGAAAGGATTAGTGCCATAGGCCCATGTCACTAGGGTTTTTAACAAAATATAATGTGTGTCTGTTGTCTGCTTGTGTCTGTCTATGTATGTCTGTATGTATATGTGTGTGTATGTCTGTGTGTGTCTATCTGTGTGTGTGTGTGGCTCTCTCTCTGCAAAGTCAGGTCGGGTGTATGTGTGTCTGTGTATGTTGGGTGTGTGCATGTCTGTGTGTTTCTGTGTATGTGTGTGCTGTCTGTGCATGTCTGTCTGTGTGTGCTAACCATGTGTAAACGTGCCGGCTGGTGGTGTGGGTGGTGTAAATAGGTCAAATGAAAGCACTACTGAGGAGCGTATGGGAGCGTGCTGTGACATGTTTTGACAGTTTTGATTGGCATGTGGAGCGTATGTGGAGCGTATGAGGAGCGTATGGATATTTGGGGAGCGTATGCGGAGCGTATGCGAAACCTATGCGCGACCTATGCGCGACCTATGGTATCTCTCCGCGGTCCGCCGCTTGTTGGCTCCTGGGTATATAAAGCCTGCAGCAACAGGCTCCCCTCACACTCTGCCACCATGCCTGCTAAGAGGAACACCACTGCTGCTGCTGCTTCTGCTACTGCTACTACTACTACCACCACCAGTACTACTGCTACCACACCAGCCTCCAGAGCTGCTGTTACAGGAGGAGGACTAGGCCGTGGGAGAGGCAGAAAGAGGCAGACTTTGTTACAATGCTCTCCATCACCAGCCTCCTCACCTGCCTCACCTGCCTCGCCACCTCACCACTCTCCACACCACTCTCCAGAACACCACTCTCCACAACACTACTCTCCAGAACACCACTCTCCACTGGAGGAGCTGGAGATGGAAGTGGAGAGGTCGACGACGCAACGCTGGCGTCTCCGCTCCAGCTCGCCATCTCCTGCCTCTGCGGGCAGCTCACGGGTGTCGTCCGCTGCCTCCGCCGCCTCCGCCGCCTCCGCCGCCTCCGCCGCCTCCGCCGCCTCCGCCGCCTCCACCAGCACCGCTGCCATCGGCACGTCAAAGAGACGGAGGGCCAAGAAGAGCGACTGTTCTCTGTCGGTCTTCAAGGAGGGTCAAATGTTGGACTTCCTCGAGGAGAACCCCATCATTTGGAACATGAAGCTCACGGATTACCGCCGCGCAGACAGAAAGGCCAAGATGTGGGAGGACCAGGCGACACTTCTGGGGACCACAACAGTCCATCTCCAGAAGTGGTTCAAGTCGCTCAGGGACACAAACACGCGGCTCCACAAGAAAAAGAGCGGGGACGGAGCCGCTGACCTGACTGAGCGGGAGCAGTGGATCCTGCGCAAGTTCGGGTTCCTGCGGTCCGTCGTCCGTCACCGACCGGAGCCCTGCAGGAGTGTAAGTACATAAACTTTTTTCGTTCTGACAAGTGCGGCCATTAGTATCGTATTCTAGTTTGCTATGTTATGCTTTTGTTGTATTTATGTTTGTTTGTTTGTTTGTTGTTGTTTTACATCCTAGCAACATCTAATATTCTAGTAATTTGTTAATGTTATTTATTTCTTTAATGTTGAGTTGTTGTGTAGTTGTTCTTAAATCGAGATATTGACAATAGATGTATCATGATATAATCGTTATAAATCCATAACGTTAATTATTTTTGCTTTATATAAATTTGATTTACTGTTGACTTGTCGTGTCTTTTGTCGAAATATCGATTTGCATTCATGTTTACTTATGTTATGTTATGATTTTGTTTTGCAGTTGGCCACTCCTGTCGCGGCTCCGCAGCTCGATCTCAGTGTGGAGGAGAATGTCGGGACCGATGTGGAGGTGGCGATGGACGAGGACCCTCCACCCACTCCTCCCGGTACATCCCAAGAGCGGGGAAAGGGGAGAGGGAAGCGTTGTGCCCCAGTCGACACCAACCTCCTCGCTGCCATCCACAAGAGGTTCGATGAGTCTGCCGACATGCTCAAGGTGATGCAGCCGCCGCCTCCTCCTCCTCCTCCTCCACCTCCACCGGCGGTGACGAAGCGAGTGGCATTCGCCAACTATATTCGGGACATGATCCTCATGATGCCGGAGGAGCGGTTTGTGGTGGTTTGCGGTCCACTGAACCGCATGGCATCGCACCATCTGGAGGAGGAGGAAGGAACATTCGTGGGACCGGTGGTTTGTGGGGCTGCTCCTGCTCCTGCTCCTGCTCCTGCTCCTGCTCCTGCTCCTGCTCCTGCACTGGCTCCTGCACATACAACTCAGGCATACCAGCCTCAACCCCAACAGTGGCCTGCGCAGACACTGGAGTACGTGGACCGCTATGTGGGCGGGCCACACAGTCTTCATCAGCCACTGCCACACCCGCCTCTGCCAAGTCTTCCGCCTCAGCCTTTGCATCCAGCTCCGCCAGTGGTACGGCCGTCACCACCGCAAACCGCACAAGTACGGTCTTTAGGAATGGTGCCGCACACGAGGGCCTCTCCTACAGTTGTGGTGCGTGGCACTGCCACAGACATGGTGACTCCGACACACGCCGACCCCGAAGTGAACTTGTCCGAGTCGGCCAGCCCGGAGGGACTCTTAAACTTGTCGGGGTTATCCGGGATATCGGGCATGTTAGGGGCCAATTTGGACTTGTTCGCCTCAGCCTCCCGGTCGCCAGCTGATACCAACGGCAAGGGAGAGAAGTGATTGTATGTGTATATATGTATATATGTTGTCGTATTTATCTTATTTATCTTATGTATATATGTATATATATTGTTTGTTTGTACATTTATGTCAAGATGTGTCAATAAATAGACTGTCACTTTTAATTTTTGTGTCTGTGCATGCCATCATTTAATTGTTATATATTAAAGTACAATTAACATTAAAAATAAAATTAAAACATAAATAACTTTAAATTTAAAATATTTATTATAATGTTTCTCCTTCCCCTTTCTCCCTTTCCTCCTTCTATCTCTCTTCCTCTCTCTCTCTATCTCTCTTCCTCTATCTCTCTACCTCTCTCTCTTCCTCTCTTCCTCCCTCTCTATCTCCCTCTCTCTATCTCTCTTCCTCCCTCCCTCCCTCTATCTCTTCTCCCCTCCCTCCCTCCCTCCCTCCCTCTCTCTGTGTCACTCTATTTTTTCCTGTGTTCTAGTATGTATGTAAAAAGAGAGGAGATTCATTACAATTACATTAACTTTAAATTAAGGAGCCAAAGAATGTAACAGACATGTAAAATTGTGTTTTCATATCTATACAATGATATCGTTTATTTTATACTAGACATATAAACATAATTAGCATCTCATATAAAAACAGGAGACATGTTTATATATAACAACATCACAGACATGTTTGCAAAAACAGTAGACAGACAATGTTTTTTCAGATCATCCTGTCTTGCCATGACAGTGCTCCGGCGGGTGAGACGACCCAGTCTTTAATTAGATTGCGCTGTTCCTTTCCTAACTTGGACGCGGTGTTGGGAGGTACAACGTCAATGTCAGGAAGGTTGTGTCCCTCTCGCCAAGCTCCAGGCACAAAGTTGTTGTTGGCTGTCTCGGGACCATCCAGCTGCATGTTCTGTAGCGCTGGGTAGCGTGTCCTCATGAGGTTGTGCAGAACCATGCACGCCTTGACGATGAGCTTCACTTTGGAGGGGTGGTGCTGCATAGTCGTCAGGAGCACTTGGAAGCGGTTGGCTAGAATGCCAAAGGCATTCTCCACCACTCTCCTAGCTCGGGAAAGCCGGTAGTTGAAGAGTCGCTCGTCATTGGTCAAGCCCCTCTTGCCGTACGGCTTCATCATGGTCGGCCGCAGGGCAAAGGCGTCGTCACCGATCAGGAAATACGGCACATCTTTCTGGCCGTCGACGAGCGGTTCAGGGTTCGGAAAGCCGATGGTGCCACCTTCTGTGCACGCCTTCAGCTCGGAGGCGTTGTAGATCTGGGCATCGGACGCGGAGCCCATACCGCCAATATCTGCCCAGATAAATTTGTAATCCGCATCTCCAAGCGCCAACAGGACCACGGAGAAAAAGCCCTTGTAGTTGTAGTAGAGCGACCCACTCTTTGGAGGGCACCGGCAGGCGATGTGCTTCCCATCCAGAGCGCCACAGGTATGGGGGAAGTTCCACCTCTCAGCAAAGAGGTCCGTGATGGCACGCCACCCTTCTGGAGTCGTCGGACACGTCATGACCTCGGCCATGTACTCGTCGACGATGGCCTTGCAGACTTCACGCACTATCAGCGACTGTGTGTTGTGGGGCACCCTCCACCCAAACTTCATGGAGGAGTATTTTGTGCCGGATGCCAGGTGCCGCAGAGTAAGTGCTATTTTGAGCGCCGGGTCGAGCGGCACCCTGAATGTGGTCCGTTTTTTGACGATCCTGGGTCCGACTCGCGCCACAATCTCGTCAAACAATTGGGGAGGCAGCCGCATGAAGTTGACAAACGATGCGGTGTCCTCGCTGCGGAGCTCGACCATGAGCTTGTCGAACAAGCCAAACTGTGGCCGCCTCCCAATCCAGGGTCGGACCCACACTGATCGTCGACGCTGCTCCCTCCTCCTGCGTCTCTCGATACGGGACGCCAGAAGAACCATGAGGAGTAGAGTAAGCTCTTGGTGATGAAGGGCAACTCTGTAGAAAAGCTGGAACTGTGCTTGCAGTGCCTGGGCCTCCATCCTGTATGAGCAGCAGAGCAGGAATGACCAAAGGAATGGCGTGGGGCGCCTTTATATACCGAGACCATAGGTCGGGCATACGCTTCGCATACGCCTCACATACGCTTTCCATACGCTCGCATACGCAACGGGTAGGTTCTGCGTACGCTGCATACGCCCCTGATACGCCCATGACGCAAGTCGAGCGTACGAGTAGCGTACGGCGGCGTACCTATTGCGTACGCCGGCGTACCCACAGCCTATGGGGGGCGTATGCGGAGCGTATGCGGAGCGTATGGCGGCGTATGCGTAGCGTATGACCCATACGCCCCCTTACGCCACCGTAGGTCGCGATTTTTTGAGCATGCACAAAAAAAAAAAGGACGGACGAATTTGGGAAAGCGTATGGCGGCGTATGCCTCATAGGCTTCACATACGCCGGCATCTGGCTGCATCTGGCGGCGTATGGGGAACCTATGAGTAGCGTATGAGGAGCGTATGAGTAGCGTATGCGGCGTATGGCGGCGTATATGACGTAAGCCGCTACGCCGCCATACGCTTCCGCCATACGCCGTAATGTGACAGCCCCTTTAGCGTTCGCTTCCAGCCTCGTTCTCACATTCTAACGCGCCCAGCGTCTCATGGGGGCGTTGCACTAGCAAATTGCATATATTGTCTCGGGGTTTTACATCCTAGCATCCTCCTGATATGACCTTAGATATTGACAGGACGTAAAACTCCAATATCCAACCAATATCCTAGCAAGATCTATGGTCATATCAGGTTGGGAACTAACTCAAGGCAACTTTATAGAGCCTTATTTTGTGTTGTTTGTTGGGGTTATACATCCTAGCAACATCTATGGTCATATCAGGATGGTACCGACTTTTGACAGTGCACACTCATGACAACTTTATAGTGCTACCCCACTGGGGGGGGGGGGGGGGGGGGTCAGGCCATGACCCTATATCCCACTCAGTCATCCTGACACTGAGCTAACCAGTCCTTGCCCTATTCTAATAATGCTGAGCACCAGGCTATGTAGCATCAAGTATCAATTTTTAACATCAGTGGTTTGACTCGACAGGGAATCAAACTCCTGACCTTCCACACAGGAAGCCTGCGCTCTACCAATTGGCCATCACGTCCGGAGCATGATATTGTGACTGACTAAGAAAATGCCGGAATCAACACAATATCGGACTATGCCACTTTAAGAGATCGGTGATCTGTTTGTAAAACAATGCCATGGGACATGTAGGCGATGTGTTAGTAAACTGGTTCGCGTGTTGTTGTCATGAGGGTATAATGCACATATCATATACATATTGTCATGTTGCTATATAGTTGATAATGATGGAGGTTGCTTTCACTCAGTGTCATTGTTGGATCTTTTGTGTCTGTCTTGTCTCTTTGTCTGTCGTTGCCCCCTCTCCCTCCTTGTCTCTGTCTCCCTGTCTGTCTGTATTTCTGTATGTGGCTGTCTGTCTCTCACATTCTTTTCTTATTCACATTATTTTTGTTTTTGTCTCATTTCATAAACATAGATGAACAATCGTTATAATCCACATTACCGTTAGCTTGAATTAGCTTAAATTTTAAATGGCTAACTTATAATATAACTAGATATTTGAAGTGCAAACATGCCAAATTAACTCCGACACCTTCGGCTTCTACAGTAACTGATCCTATTAAATTGCCTCAGTATTCCCTTCAACGTGGCGACAAATGTCTAATAAGGGCACCAGTATCTAAGTTAGATATAATCAAATCTAGGTTGTTTTGGATTTGAAAATTTGAAGTTTTCATCGGACTATGCAGCTTAATCTTATTGCCAAAAATATCAAACAATAGATAAAGTAATTTAATGTTTCACAACATCAACCAGTTAACTAAATATCAGCTGCGTACAAGTAGCCTAGATTTGAGAAAAATGCAGTTATATTGTGTACGGTAAATATTTAGAAATGTTTGAATTGCGGCACAATCCCTAACTTCAGTGACAGAAGTATTCACTTAAATGTTATAAAAACTTACATAACATGGTGACTTTACAGTGCTGCCCCACTGAGAGACCAGGCTGCCAAAACCATGACCTGATATCCCACTCAGTCACATTATCCTGACACTGAGCCACCCAATCCATGCCCTATCCTACTAATGCTGAGCGCCTGGCTAGGAAGAGACAAGTATCAATTTTTAAGTCAGTGGTTTGACTCGACCAGGGTTCAAACCCACGATCCCATGGTCTACTAACACGGGAGATGGATGCTCTAACTCATTCGGCCATCCTGTCTGGTTGATGTGTAACTAATAATACACAACTGATACAGTTAAAGTTACATATATATTTTTCAAAACCGAAACACTTATAGATCTACATTTGATTATATATACCCAGCTTAGATATTAGTGCATTAACTAGTGATTTGGGACAGCGTACACAGAATAATCAGTGAATTTACATACCTCATTCCTGGGGACACCTACTTTGAGAAAGCCATCAGAAAGGGAACCCATTAACCAATTAGGTCAATCTAGTGACCTGACTAGTCTTGCCCTCATTACCAGTAGCATATATGGCTTTAGTCAGGTTCCAGGACACATAGTGGAAGTTTGATGGTGTAAGATGAGTCTTACCAGCTGGATGAACCTGACTTAGCCAGTGGAAAATAGTAGGAGACTAGACTACCTAGAAATTAGTAGGTCAGCTCACATCACGTGGCCATCGCGAGATGACCATCTGTGTCATAGCCACAGGACTTTTGGCAAGCTTGTCGAAAGTATTTTGGGTTCTTTCGGCTCAAATTGCTACAAAATTAACCATTTTTCTTCAACGTTACTCGATACTAGTGACTATTAGGTTATAATGGTCAACCTTAACTCTTTATCTCAAAAATAAGTAAAACAATTCAAACGCCATCGGGCCATGCAACTCTAACTGATGTCATGAAACTGGTACAATGTAGCAACTACCACTCACTAGCTAACAGGTACCATGTAACCAGTAGCTTGTAACTGATATCAGTGTAGGCATTAGTTGGTGCTTTACACAAACATACACTTTTTAAACCGTAACCATGTAACCCATTATCCCTAAGGCCCCCAAAAAACTAATTGGTGATCATCCCCGCCCGTGCCTGAAAAATCCCCTGCTCCAGAATCTTTATTTTTAAACTGTTAAAAATACGTCGGGCTAGCAGCAATTCCACTTTCCTGTCAATTTTTAAGTCATTGGTATGGCTCGGTCAGTGTTCGAACCCCACGACCTACCAGAACGGGAGACGGATGCTCGACTCATTCGGCCATCGCGTCTGGTTACATATGACGTCTACATTCAAACTTACAAATTAAAAACGCCCACCCTACACTTATATTATATTTCAAAAGGACGATCACCAAATTATCACGTACAATACCGGAAGACTCCAGACATCACTGATACTGTTAGTGGTGATGACGTGACGTCACCAGTCACGTGACGACTACCCGCATCAATAAACACCGGAAACAAGTGAATCGGCAATGAGTTTGTAAAAATTATTAATTTACGTTTTTATTAATCTACGACCACTGCTACGTCAGATAGTGGACCGGATGCAGTGGATGAATCGGTAGAGTGTAGGCTTCCTGCGCGGAAGGTCGGGAGTTTGATTCCCGGTCGAGTCAAATCAATGACTTACTAAACATATACTTGTCGCTTCCTAGCCAGGCGCTTGGCATTGTTCGGATAGGGCTGGGACTGGTTGGCTCAGTGTCAGGGTAATGTGACTGAGTGGGATATCAGGTCATGGTGCCAACAATGGCAGCCTGGTCTCCCAGCGGGACGGCATTATAAAGTCACCATGAGTGTGCACCTTCACAAGTCGGTACCCATCCTGATATGATCTCAGATGTTGCCAGGACATCAAACTCCAAGAAAGAAACAAACTTCAAACTGTGTAGCATTTAACTATCTGCTTAGTGCGCATGCCGGTAAGGTCACCCGGGGTGTGACCTTGACCTTGCACGCGGTGCCGACCTTCCTACACAGCCCTTTCAAGTTTCATAGGGACAAAATCCAAATTGAAAAAAAAAGAGTAAACATGGCTAAACACTGCCCAACAAGAAGGCCTCATTCTCACCCCGATCGTGACAGCGTTCGGTCTGATATGTGGTCGCCCCCCCCCCCCCCCCCCCCCAGCCACTTCTGCATAAAAAAAACTAAATCGCCAACCGGAACAATGTTTCCCGTTACCATAGCAACTTGTATATAACTCCAACCTTCAACAGTGCCCAGTCAGTTGCCACAAACCTAGTTGTACATCGCAGAGCGTCCGTCTGCCGTGTTGGTAGACTGTGGGTTTGAACACTGGTCGAGTCAAACCAATGACGTACTAAATTAATAGGATAGGGCAAGGACTGGTTGGCTCAGTGTCAGGATAATGTGACTGGGTGGGATATCAGGTCATGGTGCTGGCGGCCTGATTTCTCAGTGGGGCACCACTATAAAGTCACCATGAATGTGCACTGTCACAAGTCAGTACCCATCCTGACATGACCTTAGATGTTGCCATGATCTAAAACTCCAACAACCATCAACCAATCATACTAAAAAGATTATTGTATGATCAACTTTCGTCAACATTTCACATTCCCATCACCAATAACAAACATTATATAACAATTAAAGACACACTGACTAAATAATTAGTCTCAACTCCCATTAACAGGATGTCAGTTGCAAAATTGAGCTCGTGCCACCACATGTTCACATCAGGAAAAGATATGACCAAAAATGCCAGATTGGTGATTTGCAACAGAATCGGGCCCAGAGCGCCATCTGGTGTGCGGCGTTCCTGGCGTAGTTTCGCATCTAACGACCCTAGTTTCGGGTGTTTTTTTCACCCCCTCCTCTAGGCTGGCTACCATCCTCCTTCCGGTCCCATCAGTCGTCAGTTTTGCTGAGGGTATTTTAAATACTATTTATTCTATGAACAAATGACTGAAAATAGGCCGGATGTGTGTGTGTGTGTATTTATGTATGTGTATATATGTGTGTGTGTATGTGTGTATGTGTGACTATGTATGTGTATGTGTGTGTATATATATATGTGTGTGTGTATGTATGTGTATGTGTGTATGTGAGTATGTAGGTGTATGTAGGTGTATATATATGTGTGTATATATGGGTGTGTATGTGTGTATATGTGTTTATGTAGTGATGTGTGTATGTGTGTGTATGTGTATATATGTGTGTGTATGTGTGTGTATGTAGTGGTGTGTGTATGTGTGTGTATATGTGTGTATGTGTCTGTATGTGTCTATGTGCATATGTAGGTGTATATATTATATGTGTGTATATATGTGTGTATATATGTGTGTATATATGTGTGTATATATGTGTGTATATATGTGTGTGTATGTGTGTATATAGTGGTGTATATGTGTGTATGTATGTGTATATATGTGTATATATGTGCATGTGTGTGTATGTGTATGTGTGTGTGCGTGATAGTGAAGGATAGGGCTGGGATGGACCTCACCCTACTTCCAGGCGTGAACACACGCCAGGTCACAGCTTCAGTCTTGTGCCAGCAACCAGCGCACAGTAACTCACAACACACATATTCGATCCTCTGCCTCCCTCCCTTTGAATCAGCCCCCCCCCCCCCCCCTCTCCCTCTCTATGCATCTGGGGCCATATGCATGGAGCGGTGTTAGAGAGCCAAACCACGTTTAGGGCGGGATTTCTGGTTTAGCGCCGAAAAGTTGGTATGCATGGAGCAGTGTTAGGCCTAACACCGCGCGTTTAAACTCGGAAATTCTAACTCCGCGCATAACTGGTTTACAGCGGTGTTAGTGTTAGGTTAGTGTCAGGATGGAGCCCAAATCTATTCAATGCGACCATATTTAACAGAATTACATACGCAATAAGTGAAATTTGATCAATTTAACCCTAAATTCGAAGCGTTATTAAGCCTACCGCCGCATTGGCGGCGATATTAATAGTTATATTTTCGAATCGACGAACGTAAAGTAAACAAATCGCCGCAACCGCCACATCTACGTCGCTGTCCATACTGGTGGCGGCGGCGGTTTGTTTACTGTACGTTCGTCGTGAGTGTGTGAATGTGTGTGTGTGTGTGAGTGTAATTCTGTTAAATATGGTCGCATTGAATAGATTTGAGCCTAATATATTACTACAAACGCAGAGGGATTTCCCAAATCTATAAATACATTCACGTTTAGCTAACACTCACCGTTTAAGCGCCCATGCATACGGCTTGACATAGTTCTCGACACCGCCGATAACCGGTGTTAGCTACCCAGTGTTAGAGGCTTAACACCACACACTGCTAACACTGCTCCATGCATATGGGCCCAGGACTTCAACCACCATTCTCTATATGAGCCTGTCTCAAAAGGTGATAACTCTTTTTGGGGGGGGGGGGGGGTCCATTGTAACGATTGACACAAAACAGCACAGAAACGGTTACACTGAAAACACAAGGACATTTGCTTCAAATCAATATGTATTCTATTGGGATTATGAAACACCACGTAAAAAACAAATCAGTTTATCCTGAGCAAATGCATAAGCAGATAGTATGTTGATCATTACAATGGACAAAGTTTTGTCCCATATTGCTTCGCACCTTTGGCGTCTAATATACATATAAGTATATATCAATGTATCATGCGCTTTTCTAAGAAACTGCACACACAGTTAGTTCCTGTTCTACTTCCAGAAGGATGTGCCGCCATTTTGCAAGAATAGGGGTGTTGTTTTACATCCTAGCAACACCTAAGGTCATATCAAGATGGGTACTGACCTGTTGGTTGGTTGGTTGGTTGAGTTTTACATCCTGCCAACATCTAAGATCATATCAGGCAGGATGGGTACCGACTTGTGACAGTACGCACAGCAGGCCCCCGGCACCATGCCAGATATCCCACTGAGTCACATTATCCTGACACTGAGCTAACCAGTCCTTGCTCTATCCTATTAATGTCGAGCGCCAGGCTAGGTAGCAAAAAGTATCAATTTTATAAGCCATTGGTTTGACTCAGCAACGCTTCGCACCCACAACCTTCCACACGTGAAGCCAGTCAGATTGACTGATTTGGTCACCCCGAAATGGACAAATATATTGGTAGAGTAAGAAGATTGAACCATGGCTGTATGATCGGAAGGAGTTACTAACAATGATAAATTATTCCTGGTAAATATTTACACAGCACCACAATGACCGGGGGAGTCTGACACAAAAGAAAAAGTGACAGGAAGCGTTTGCGGTTTAACACTCTCCAAGTGTAGGACAATGCAAACTTAGCTTGGTGACGTGGACAATGCCAGCTTAGCTTGGTGGACGTAGGATTGACGAGGTTCTGACGTCACGGACTGGTGACGTAGTTCTCACGTCACCGTCTGGTGACGTCAGCAGCAGGTATGTGTAAATGTTTGGACTACGGGGCCGCCCAATACCATTCAGGATGCCCGGCTGTTGATCTGAGGGCCGCATAATGTCCGGACAATGACACATGTATGATAGGGTGGGTGAGTGGGTGGGAAAATAGGCCGTGGGACATACATGTACGGTGAATGCGCGTCACATACAACAACTGACTAATAGGACCAAAAGCAGGTCACAGTTGACTAATGAGGACAGGGCAACAATTTTAGTGTGAAATTATTATATTTGTTTGTTGGAGTTTTACCTCCTAGCAATATCTAAGGTCATAACTGTAGACCATAGCATATTAATACTGTAGACCATAGCATATTAATAAGAAAATTAAACAACATGGGCATTAAATCCAAATCAATAAACTGGATAAAATGCTACCTAAACAACAGGCAGCAAAAAACTAAAGTAAATGGTACACTCTCAGACCAACAAACTGTCACCTGTGGTGTACCCCAAGGATCAGTCCTGGGACCATTACTATTTATACTATACATAAACGACCTAGAAAAATGGCTGGAGACAGAATGTCTCCAGCTATATGCGGATGACACTGTTGTATATGCAGAAGGAAGCACAGTAGAGGAGGTAGCAACCAAACTGAACAACCTCCTGCTAAAACTGGATGGCTGGTGTGAGTCCAATAAAATAACCATCAATGCAAATAAATCTAAAACTGTACTCTTCTCACACACAGCAATCACAGGAAGAAACCTACAATGCACACTA
This sequence comes from Branchipolynoe longqiensis, assembly GCA_030323885.1. Classification (NCBI taxonomy): domain Eukaryota; kingdom Metazoa; phylum Annelida; class Polychaeta; order Phyllodocida; family Polynoidae; genus Branchipolynoe; species Branchipolynoe longqiensis. The sequence goes on from CM059199.1 coordinate 7,267,435, forward strand.
GGAAACCAAACACTGGAAAGTGTAAATCACTACAAATACCTAGGCCTAGAACTAGATAGCCAGCTAAACTACAATCTGTGTGTAACAAAAATCATACAAAAAGTAAATCACAAACTATGGCTATTTGCTAAACTAAGAAACTATATGACACAAGATATGTCAATAAAAATCTTCAAAGGCATGGTACTCCCCTACTTTGACTATGGGGATGTAATCTACATGGGTGCTAAAAAAGAGCTACTTAAAAAATTGCAGATACTACAAAATAGGGCCCTGAAAATCTGCCTGAAAGTAGACAAACTACACCCCACTTATGACCTACACAAAAGAACTAAAGTAAAGCTACTAGAAAACAGAAGGATAATCCACCTAAAAACATTAGCATATGGATATAGCCAAGACATTAAGCGTCTAACCCAACCACTAAGGGACACCAGAGCAAGCAAGGCACCACTACTAAGGCAGACCAGAAGCCGAATCAAAGCCCATGAAAGGAGCACGCTGGAAATGGCCGCCAAGGCATGGAATGCCCAAACGGTGAAAGAAAGACAAATCCCTGACCTAAAAACATACAAAAAATATCTGTGCAAAATAAAAACTGGAAACCCCAACTGAACTGCACCACAAGGGGGCAGGTGATATGTCACGGCCCACCAACTGGACAGCCCAGGGCGGGATAACCGGAAATATAAAAGCCAGATAACATATCCAACAACAATATAAATCAAATCAAATTCAAACAAACATAACTCAACCACCTATTACGTACAGGCCTATGGACATGTAAATAAAATAGGCTAGTATAGAATTAAGTAGAAAAAAGCGGAAAACTCTTCCCAAGAAAACCCCAAAACACTAACATAGAACCCTAAGAAAACAACTAACATAGTAATAAGAATAGAACAAAAATTCAATGCCAAGAGGGCCCAAAAAAACTAACATAGGCTACTAAACGCACCAACAGATCTATCTGCTACTGAAATGCAGACAATCAAATAACTTATCAGCAGCTACTGCTTGGTAAGGCAACACCAACACTACAGCTGGCCAGCATTGAAAACAAGCCTGGATACCCGGGCTTACATGCTATGGACAGTATAAATACAGCCTCAATAAAAAAATTAAAAAAATTAAAAATATATCCGGACGGGTACTGACTTGTGGTAGTGCGCATTTATGACAACTTTTATAGTGCTGCCCCACTGGGAGACCAGGCGGCCTGCACTATGACCCAATATCCCACTCCGTCACATTATCCTGATACTGAGATAACCACTTGCTTTCAAGACTCCACGTCATCCAAACCTCTCCCCTGCCGGTCTCCTCCTTAAAGTTGCATAGTCCGATGGTTTTGAATTTCTATATTTTTTCTGAGATAAATATATTAGATCGATCACTAGTATCTAATTTACATTAGTCAAAAGTTACTTTTATTTTAAATGGTAATATTAAACTTTTGAGATATTTTGAGTGCAAACATGGAAAATTAGTTTTGGCAAGCTTGCCAAAACTCTGACACCATAGACTTCTGCAGTAATAGGTTCTGTTAAATTGACTCAGTATTGCCTGCTACGCAGAAACAAATGCTTAATAAGTGCATCAGTATCTAAGTTATGCCAAGTACACATCTACCGTATAGGATTCACGCACTAAAACTCCCGACCCGCTTAAAACTGAAAATGGGCCGATTCATTTTTCGAATCGCGAATCGCAATCGTAATGATAGTACACACCTACCGTTTTAGTTTTTAGTTGTGAATCGCAATCGGTAGGTGTGCTAGGGGAGTGCACACCTCACGATTTTTGGGCAGTTTTAGATCGTATACGGTAGGTGGGTGCGGAAAAACGATCGTATACGGTAGGTGTGTAAGATCAAATCTAGATAATTGATTTGGTTTTGAAAATTTGATATTTCATCGGACTATGCAGCTTTAATCAATGTCTGAAAAGAGTTCTTGCAGCGGGAGCTGGCCAGCTTTTCACCTTCTACATCTTACATTATCCGGACACTGAGCTAACCAGTCTTTTCCATAACCTAGTAACGCTAAGCACCCACCAGGTCGCGACAAGTATAAATTTTGTAAGTAATTCTCTTGACTCGACCAGAATTCAAACTCCTGACCTTCCACATGGGAATCCTGCACGCTACCGACCGATTCGGCCCCCGCGTTCGGTGAAATATCAATGAGGATTAAGAAGCCTTACCTTGTTCGGCCATGACTGCTGCAGGGGTACCCACTCGGGAACCTTACTCCTTGGACCTAATTGTACTCCGGGGCCTGAAACACAACAGAAACAAGTCTCACGTTAACGCTCAGACCAGTCAGTGTGGACAAAGTGAGTGGCACCAGGATGTGGGTGGGTACACATAACACACTCCTCTCCACACCCCCTCCCCTACTGGATGTGTAGGCGGCATGGATGGCAGGGATCCAGGACAGGAAAGACGTTGACAAACAAGTAGAGAATGCAGATAACAGTTAACATGGAGGTGGGTTGAGTAGACACAGTAAAAGTACCTCTCTATATCTACTCACCATGGGACTGACTTTAAATGGTCCATTTGTGGGAGGTGGTCGGTTTGGGGAGGTTTTTTATTATTGTTACAATGGTATTGTATGGGTGATCGTTTGGGAGCCAAATAAAGCGATCGATATAGGGGAGTGGTCGATTTTTGGAGGTGGTCGCTTAGAGAGGTTTTACTGTAGCTAAAAGACTTGTGTACATAGAGTGCAGCTATGTCATGGATATTTTAAAACGGTGACTAGTTCACCACACCCTAGATAAAGACCTATATATACGAAGTGCTACGTCATTAAAGGCCCTGTCACACTATGCCGAATTACGTCAGCGTATGCCGACAAGTAATACGGCACAATTTTGAACCTGCTAAAAAATATATGACTTATACCAAACTTACCCATAACTTAGCTCAGCCTACACCAACGTGTTGGCGCAAAATCACATACGCCAACGCAATACGGCATAGTGTGACAGGGCCATAATCAAGAATTTCACATGAAGCTCCTTAATTAGGTGGGGAATGGGAAATCCGGGTTTCAGATTCAAGCCAAGTAAACCTTTTCCCCTCAGATTATGCTACACGTAACTTTTGTTCTTACCACTGCTATCAGAGGGCAGTTTAGTGGTAGAAATCGTCTATGATTTTTTTTTTTTCCAGCCTATTACTTATAGATAAAATATTCACTCCGAGCAAGGGTAAACGACGACCATGTTTGAACCTGAGTAAAATCTGTGGAGATCCGCGAGATCAAGAGAGAGAGGAGAGAGAGGGGAGAGAGAGGAGAGAGGGGAGAGAGGGGAGAGAGGGGAGAGAGAG
>CM059199.1:7871274-8170633 GCA_030323885.1 Branchipolynoe longqiensis
TGAGGGGTGTGTGCCGGAGTCGGGTGAAATTGGTGGGCAGAAGATGAGGTTGTAAGAGAGGATCATGGCCTTAAACTTGTCGTCAAGCACTGTGTACGCCTGCACTGCCAGGGTTCACAAGGCAACGAGTGCTAAGCCTCTTTACTGGCGGCTTCCCTGGGCACGAGTCCTAGCTATCTCCCTAGCTATGTATGTATATGAAGAGTTCAGGCACAAAACCACATAAATGCCAATCCAGAAATGTAGTTTAAATAAAAGGTTTTTACCTGAAAATAATGTTAATTCTCACTAATTCCACTTCTGATATGATCACAAGGTTACGGAGCAATGAACAAAGGAGAAGGAATATAAAAAGATACAGTTTTTGAGGGTTTGATTCCAACGTTTATCACCATTTTTGGATTGGCATTTATGTGGTTTTGCGCCTGAACTCTTCATATATGTATTCAAGTATAACAGTAAATATATGTGTATATATGCATGGATGTGTATGTATGTATACATGTGTATATATGTATATATGCATGTACATATATGTGTATATGTATGTCTATATATGGGTGTATATATGTGTATTTCAGTGGTACAGTGAGTGAGGATAACGGCCGCTGAGGCGCGGGTGAGCAGGTGGCAGCACATGGGGAGGTCATGTGGTACCAATAGATAACCTTATGAGTAAGTGACCAGAAAATGACTTAGTCGCTGGGGAGTAGATTGATCTTCAGCCTTATTATACTACTATAATGGCTTATACAGCATATAAATATGCATAAATATGTGTAAATATGTATATATTGTGTCGATGTATAGATATATACATATGAGACTGTATCAAAAGGTGCTAACCAATGTGGGACAAAACTTTGTCTATAGTAACGATCAACACACTATCTACTTATGCATTTTCTCAGGATAAACTGATTTGTTTTTTACATGGTGTTTCATAATCCCAATAGAATACATATTGCTTTGAAGCAAATGTCCTTGTGTTTTCAGTCTAACCATTTCTGTGCTGTTTTGTGTCAATCATTACTATGGACAAAAAAACGAAGATCTAGCACCTTTTGAGACAGGCTCAAATATGTACATGTGAAGAACTCTTTTACAAAAAGCGATATGCACCGATCCAAAAAAATGGGTTTTCAATGCCAATACGAAGTTCATAGATACAAGATCTCTTCATATATATAAAGAGTCCTTCATCTATACACATAGATGAAGAACTCTTTTTCATAACACGATCTACAAACTTGGCAGTTCTGGCGCAAAACCATGTAAATGCCAATCCAAAAATGGAGACAAACATTGGAATCGAACCTTCAAAAAGGTTTGTTTTATATTCCAATTCTTTTTCTCATTGCTCCATAACCATATTATCATATGAACAGTGGAATTAGTGAGAATTAACTTTTTTTTCAGGTACAAATCTTTGATTTAAACTACATTTTTGGATTGGCATTTAGGTGGTTTTGCGCCTGAACTCTTCATATGAACATGTGCTTCTCTGTGTCTATCTGTATGATTCCATAGTAACAAATACTATGGATATAGAAGTGAACAATTGTGCATATTAAATACTATGGATATAGAAGTGAAATATCTGTTCAACCAATAGGTCAACCTATTGACTTTAACTTACCAGAGTTTGTATAATAATATAATACAAATAAGGTATGAGAGGAATGATGGTTTATTTTGCAACTATAACTCAGGTCAGACTAACAGCTTAGAGGATTATCAATTGTTTATCGGTTGCTAGGCAACTGAGCTGGCATGGGAGTCTGGTAGGATTTCTGAGTGTTGGCTCTGGCAGTATTCTACTTGTTGCTATGGTGCATGGACATTTGAGCGGAGGTTGGAAGGGAGATTTATTTACACCGATCCAGCGTCGCGTTTGTGTTCAAGGGAGAGCGTCTGGAACTTAACGGTGATATGTATATCGATTCATGTAAGTACATTATACATTATACATTATAGACTCCACTACTTTGAAGGCCTCATCCCTTTTCAAGCCTTATTGTATAGCGTCCAACTGTTCTGTTCCTGGTCAAGTCAAACCATCATCATCATCATGCTGTCGGTCGCGATGTGACAAATACTGCTTTCATTACTTGACTGTCGCTCTCCATTTAGCTCTCTGCTGTGAGAGTGTCGAAACGGTATGGTATTTTGTGTGGTTGTACATTTCATGAAAGCTGCCTGCAAAAGTGTTGAAGCGCTGCTGGCTTTTGCAAGTTACCAAATCAAATAACTTATCAGCAGCTACTGTGTGGCAAGATAACACCAACACTACAACTGGCCAGCATTGAAAACAAGCCTGGGTACCCGGGCTTATATGCTATGGACAGTATAAATACAGCCTAAAAAGAAACACAAAAAAAAGAGTTACCAACAGAACTTTCTCGGGGAGCAAATAGAGGTCTCACACCGGCAAGAACATGTCCAGATAGGTGCAAAATATTTGTCCCTGCAGTGGCTGGTCGGGAGATGTTGGGAGTTCCAGACATCAACCGCCCTTGATGCTGCCACAGTAACATGGTTTTCTGTTTAGGGTTTGCTCCCTTAGCCTTCGGTTCTGTCAAAAACCGGTACCACAAGGCAGTGGTTTACAACTCTGCAGGGCAGGGGCGTCAAACTCCCTGAGGTATTGCTATACCTGCAATACCTGCAAACCAATGACTTATAAAATTGATACTTGTTGCGTCCTAGCCAGGGGCTCAGCATTATTAGAATAGGGCAAGCACTGGTTGTATTTAGTTGGGATAAGGTGACTGAGTGGGGTACCGATTAGAGATTGTCCTACTTCCCGTGTTCCATTCCATCCGTTACGTAACAATAACAACACTAATTCGATGTAGGCCCTACCTGACACGGTGACCGAATCGGTAGAACGCAGGCTTCCTGCCCACAAGATCAGGAGTTGGAATCCCGGTCAAATCAAACCAATGACTTACAAAATTGATACTTGTCGCTACCTAGCCTGGCGCTCAGCATTAATAGGATAGGGCTGGTTAGCACAGATGCAGGAAAATGGGACTGGGTGGCAAATCAGGTCATGCTGCCAGTGGCCTGGTCTCCCAGTTGGGCAGCACTATAAACTCGCCATGAGTGGGCACTGTCACACACAAGTCGGTAACCATCCTGATATGAAGAGTTCAGGCGTGAAACCCCGTAAACGCCAATCCCAAAATTCGGATAAACATCGGAATCAAATCTTTTTACATTCCTACATGCTCCATAGTCATGTCAAAACAACAAAAGTGGAATTAGTGAGAATTACAATTATTTTCAGCTAAACAGCTTTGGATATCTGTTCACGGGGTTTTCTGCCTGAACTCTTCATATGACCTTAGATGTTGCCAGGACATAAACCTCCAACAAACGAGATCATTTGGTGAAAGCATAACATTTTCTAAAATAAAAACTCTTCGCTGAATTTGATCTTAAATACACAATTTAGGTACTGGTGCACTTATTAGAAAGGTGCTGCTGAATAGAATTGAATTTTAAGTCACTTTAATAGATCCCCCCCCCCCCCCCCCACTGATGAAGCCTATGGGGGTTGGAATTTTGATGTGAACGCCAACATTTATTTGGTCTATTTTCACTTCAAATATGTCAAATATAGACATATAACATTGAAAGTACTTCAAATAGAACTCAAAAGCATTGGAATATGCAACTTTAAAAAAAAGAACAACAAAAAAAACAATACACACAAACAACCCCACATGCAATGAAGAAATGATCTATTGCCGAGCGGATATCCCAATGGAAAATAAATGCCCATTAGCTTCCCGCAGTCTCCACTAGAGGGGGCGGTTGCTCTCAGCACCAGGGGGCGACACCACCCACATACCCACTCAACGGCTCTGGTGGGTTTGTGGGTTGGCGTTTTACATCCTAGCAACATCTAAGGTCATATCAGGATGGGTGCGAACTTGTGACAGCGCTCACTCATGCAACTTTATAGCCCTGCCCCCACCCACTAGGAGATCAGACACATGACCTGATATCACTCACGTTATCCCGATACTGAGCTAACCAGTCCTCTTTGCCCTACCCTAATAATACCGATCGACCAGGCTAAGTAGCGACAAGTATAAATTTTGTAAGTGATTAGTTTGACTCGACTCCCAACCTTCCACACGGGAATCCTACACTAGTACCGATTCGGGCACCTCCGCTGAGAGAGCCAGCCACCTGGGGGGGGGGGGGGGGGGTCTAAGGCGGCCTGCTGTGCTTTGCTGTAGAATCCCACACTCCGACCCTGGAGGCCAGGCAACACAGGCCGCCCATGGACACACCCCTGCCGGGATGGGGAGTGCTTATGTGGGAGGCAGTGAGAGGGTAGCCGGCCATAGGGATTCTCATTATTTCACATTTCTTCTTGTTGTTCTTTTTTGTTCTTCTCTTTTTTTCCTTCTTTATCTCTTTCTTCTTCTATCCCCGTCCTGATATGACCTTAGATGTTGGTAGGACGTAAAGCAACAACAACAAACAAAAAAAACATCTTCTTCTACCTTTTCGAACCCTGGTTGAGTCAAGCTAATACTTGTTCCTTCCTAGCCAGGCGTTCGGAATTATTAGGATAGGGCAATGACTGGTTGGATCAGTGTCGGGATAATATGACTAAGAGCGATATCAGGTCATGTTGATGGTGGCCTGGTGTCCCAGTGAGGCAACACTATAAGGTCACCATGAGTGCGCACTATCAGAAGTCGGTCACAGTCCTGATATAGAACACCGGATATAGAAATCCAACAAACAATCATCTTCTCCTCATGTTCCCTTTCCTTCTCATCATCCTCGTTCTCGTCGTTAGCATCGTTATCGCATATCACCATTGCCGACCACTCACCATCACCATCGTCATCATCATAATCACCATCCCATCACCATCACCACCACCATCCAATCATCATCACCACCACATCGCCATCACCATCACCATCACCATCCCCATCCCCACCTCCATCGCCATCTCCATCGCCATCGCCATCGCCATCACCATCACCACCCCCATCCCCATCACCACCACCATCCCCGTCACCATCACCACCACCATCACCATCGCAAATACACACATATACACACAATCAGTAAACCAATTGATGGGTGCACCTCAAATTGCTATGCTGCGGAATCTGCGCTGCGTGGGATATCAAATCAAGGTGCAGGCAACTTGGTTTCCCAGTAGGACAGCACTGTGCACTGTCACAAGTTGGTATCCGTCATGATATAGCCTTAGATGTTGCTAGGATGTAACACAACAACAACCCAAACGCCACGGTGGAATTGGGGAGAAGGGACAAGTAAATTACCCGAGGGTTGTCCGTGCTAGATGACATGCCAATACTGCTGGTCAATATTGTCGGTGTCGGGTGGTCCCATGTGGTCCCCTGTGGTCCAGTCTGGTCCAGTGTGGTTGTAGTGCCTTGCAGCCACAACCCCTTCTTCCTGACCCAAGTCTCTCAGCCCGTCACCATGTCAACGGTGGTTTGAATGCTCATGCACGATGTCAATTATCAGTATTTGCTGAACGGACAGCTCTCAGAACATTATCAATTATGCAATATATGTATACACATGTATGTTGATAGTTGAAGAATTCAGGTCCAAAACCATGTAAACACCAATCCAAAAATGTAGTTTACCTAAAACATTTGTACCTGAAAATAATTTTAGTTCTCACTAATTCCACTTTTCGTATGATCATATGGTTATGGAGCAATGAACAAAAAAGTAGGAATATAAAAAAGTTAACTTTTTTTTAGGTTGGATTCCAATGTTTATCTCCATTTTTGGATTGGTGCTTACATGGTGTTGCGGCTGAGCTCTTCAGATGTATACACACATCTATGTTTATGAGGAGTTCAGACCCAAATCTATGTGAACGCCAATCCAAAAATTTAGGATAAATAACAGATTTTTACTTGAAAATCATTTTAAAGCTCACTAATTCCACTTTTCATATAATTACATCGTTATAGAGCAATAAACAAAACAGTAGGAATATAAATAAATCAATTGTTGGTAGGTTTGATTCCAATGTTTATCTCCATGTTTGGATTGGCGTTTACATGGTTTTGCATCTGGACTCTTCATATATGTATATATAGGTGTTGTTTATACATGTATATAGGTGTTGTATGCATATGTATGTGGGTATATGTATACACACATTTATGCATATGAGGAGTTCAGGCCCAAAACTACGTGAACGCTGATACAGAAATTGAGGATAAATAACAGATTTTTACTTGAAAATAATTGTAAAGCTCACTAATTCCACTTTTCATATGATCACATCATTATAAAGCAATACACAAAACAGTAGGAATATAAATATATAAACCTTTGGTAGGTTTGATTCCAATGTTTATCTCCATGTTTGGATTGGGGTTTACATGGTTTTGCATCTGGACTCTTCATATATGTGTATATAGGTGTTGTTTATACATGTATATAGGTGTTGTATGCATATGTATGTGGATATATGTATACACATATTTATGCATATGATAAGTTCAGGCCCAAAACTGTGTGAACGGCAATCCAAAAATTGAGGATAAATAACAGATTTTTACCTGAAAATAATTTTAAATCTCACTACTTCCACTTTTCATATGATCACATCTTTATGGGGCAATACACAAAACAGTAGGAATATAAACATATAAACAATTGGTAGGTTTGATTCCAATTTTTATCTCAATGTTTGGATTGACGTTACATGGTTTATTACCTGCACTCTTCATACATATATATAAGTGTTGTTTGTTTGTTGTTGTTTCACTGGAACAGGGCTCACTATTGGGTCAATTATTACATTGTGCATGTCATTCATAATATGGGTAATTTACGGGGTGGAGATCACGCGAAGGAAAAGACACTGGTGGTGCCACCTACCCCCAAACTACCGAACTAACCACAGCCACCGCCGATGCACGCGCCGCCTGAAGGATCACGGCCGAACTAACCCTACCAGCCGCCTCCAGGACTTCCCACCCGAACTGACGTTGAATTTCCCACCAAACGGTCAGGTGACCAATCTCCTTCAGGTTCACACCATCACACCAGATCCAGCCGCCATCAAGGGAACACCTACCTAAACTTCCCCCACCCACCCACGCCTCTGATAAAACAGGCAACGCGTAGGGTTGAGAGTTTGAGAGTTTGATCCCGCCCACCAATTGACCGGATGAACTCACCGACATTGGAACTGAACTAACCGTTGTATATTTGAACATAATGATCCTTCTCTGCTCATGAATAAAGATTAACCACTATAATCTCTCTCCCTCCGCCTTGGTAAAATACATATATTGCTATAAGTATGTCGATGAATGTATGGTAGACAGACATATCTTATTTTTGGTCTATTAGAAATGGGCATGAAGCACTAGGCTAACCTCTGGGTTATCGTTATGAGTTGTTGTGCATACCGGTGAGTGTATTGCAAGCATACATATATGATATAACTGGTCTATTATCAAGGTAAGGACAAACTATGTTCACCAGCGGGTTATCGCTATGGGCGATTGTGCATACCGGTGAGTGTATGGCAGACATGCATATATCATATTGCTGATCTATTATCAAGGTAAGGAAAAACTATGTTCACGAGCGGGTTATAGTTATGCGTTATTCTACATATCGATGAGTGTATGGCAGGCATGCATATATAATATTGTGTCCAGCATCAACTAGGCTAACCACTGGACTATGGTTATACGTTATTGTGCATATTGGTGTGTGTACGGCAGGCATAGATATATCATATTGTTGGTCTATTATCAGTGATTCAGGGGAACTAGGTTCATTAACTGTTATTTTTCTAAGTTATTGTCCATATCAGTGACACATATATTATATTGTAGGCCTATTATCAATGGGTAAATGTAACTACGATCAATACTGGCTTCTGCATATAAGTTATTGTGCATATCGGTAAGTGTATGGCAGCCATACATACTATAAATGGGCATGGAGAATGAGGCTAATCACTGGTTTATGGTTATGAGTTAGTGTGCATACCGGTGAGTGTATGGCAGGCATGCATATATCATATTGATGGTCTATTATCAATAGGGAAGGACAAACTATGCTCACCAGCGGGTCGTGGTTATGCGTTATTGTGGATATCGGTGAGTGTAAGGCAGGCATACATATATCATATTGTTTATCTATTATCAATGGGTAAAGAGAACTATCCTCACCAGCGTGTTATGGATATACATGATTGTGTATATCGGTGAGTGTATGGCAGGCATGAACATATGATGCAGTTGTTCTATATATAACCAATGTTTTCATGTCAACAATCTCTGTAAATCCTCCATATCATCCAGATTCATAACACACATTCCCGAATTGACGTGATAGAATGCCAGACGGACACCATCCGACATCGGGCATGTTGTTAACTGACATCGAGGGTCAAATACCCAACTGGTGCCACCTGTCGCAGCATTTGATAACCACCGAAGATGTGTTGACTTTAATGTTGTCTATGCGGCAAACTTATAATATATATAATATATAATATATACGTAGCGAGTTGCACTTACCTCCACAGGTGAAATGCCACATAACCAGATGGGTGTGTTTTGATCGCGGATCCGGAAGAATTCAATGTGTAGGATGCTCAATCTGGAATGATAGAAATATGGGTTTGAGTCCAGCAAGGCGTTGTAAAATAAAGCATTTTAACAACACACCGCATACAATCATTTCACTCCAGATTGATCCAGCTGGGAATGAGTTAGAGCGTCCGTCTCCCATGTTGGTAGACCATGGGATCGTGCACTCGAACCGTCGTCGAGTCAAACCAATTACTTAAAAATTGATACTTGTCGCTTCCTAGCCAGGCGCTCAGCATTATTAGGATAGGGCTCCAATGTCAGGATAATGTGACTGAGTGGGACATCAGGTGATGGTGCTGGCGGTCTGGTCGCCCAGTGGGGCTGAACTATAAAGTCACCATTAGTGCATACTGTCATAAGTCGGTACCCATCTTGATATGACCTTAAATGTTGCTAGGACGTAAAACAACAAACAAACAAAACGAGCAAAGCCAGATTGATCAATGTTGACATCATTTACAGGGCATTCCAAAGATGGGCATAATAAATGCTAAAAACAGTAATAATAACAATAATACAAAAATAATACAAATGTAAGATAACAAGGAAACATGTTATCCAATAATAATAATTATAGGAAAACATAAATAAGTCATATTGATCCCATTCCCACCCCTACCCACCCGTACTACACCTTCTGTCAACACCTATTACCTAAAAGTGTCCTTGCAATTGACATAAAACTCAATCTCAGAGTTTCAATCCATTCATTAGGCCACGCAATACAACACACTTCTGATAGGATCCAACAATGGGTGGGTTTCTAGCATTTGGTATTAGTGAGTGGATCCACTGATTTACATATTTTCACTCTATATATATGTATATATGTTTGTGAGCGTGTATTGGAGATATGGTATATGTTTTTGAAAAAAGAAGAGAGAAAAGCAAAGGAAGAAAGAAATGTCTAAAGACAATTTTAGAATCATGCAATAGCATGTGATGCATATTCACCAAATGTCTAATACTTTTACTGGACTGGAATTGTATGCAGGTACTATTACAACTAATAGTTGATTTATATTATGTATGATACTTTTATTATCGAACAGTATTTTCATGTGGTTATTAGTGCAACTGATAGTTTCATTTATGTACCAACAAATATAACTGAAGCACCAGTGCTCTGGTGCTGACAAAAGGCATTATTCACTGACTAAACTTCCTTTTTAGTAAAGACAACAAATTAAACCTGATGTTGTTCACAGAGATAACTAGAGGTGGTGTCATAAATATGCAATACAGACACAGTCATCCCACTCCACAAACACACCCACCTTCACTAGCCATACCTGGGTAGAGTGCTAAAACAACAACCCATCTGCATGTGTGTATATTGCAGTAATGGTCTCTCTGACGACATACATCATGGATTGCTCATAGTCCTAGTTACTTCTCATTAACAATGTGATTTTGCTTCCAAGAAAAGTGATTATTTGAACAAACTATCGTGATTTCCCAGTAGAAATGTATAATTTTAAAATAGAAGTATTACAATGTTATAGGCAAAATAAGATTATTTTGTGGTGTTCTCTGTGGCGGAGTGGTTAGAGTGTCTGACTTTTTTCTAGGTCAGACTCCTAACTTGAAGGTCGGTGGTTCGATTCCCCATGCCCCCACCTCTGCCGATTTGGATGTCCACCGCTTTGTACAACTTACAGTGACATCAAAGGCCAGTTGCTCTCATACCATGTCTATGTGGTGTGGGAGGTTAAAAATCCCTTGGGTCGGTAAAAGTGTAGACCCAGGCTTTCTATCGACAAACTGTCTCATGGTGAAAACAAGTCTGTTCAGACTTATCCATGACAGGCAGTATAAATCTTCAAGAAAAAAAAAGAAGAAAAAAATGTTATTTCAATTTAACATAATAAACATATTATTCATGACCTCATTTTGTGTTCAAAGAAACTGTAAAGAGCCGTGTTAGCCCACTCTACTGATATATTCTATTAAGATCTATATCACTGCAGCTACAGACATTTCCAACATCCCACCCCACATTCCGAGCACAAATTGGACTCATTGGTCATCGACAAGTTCACAACAAAAACTGAGTTGCTGTCAATCATCGCCACCAATTGACAACCAAGATTCTATATAACACAAGTTGTAGACTGTATGAACATCCTCCAATTTCTTTCTATATGAAAACACCGACTTAGTATTTCAAACCACCTTGAGGAACTGAGACAGTTTGAAAAGCCAGTGGTGGTCGCTACCTGGTAAACCCCGATCTTTGATTAGTGAAGTATCGGGTTAGCCAGCTGTATGACTTCCGTGGTATGTCACATGTGGGTGGGTTGCTGTGTAAACTGCTGATATATTGGATTAGTGTGTGTGTGTAGGTGTTTCCTACAACTACAGTCATGACCAATGTTCCTACCCACCACACCGGTTGGTTGGTTGTTGGAGTTTTACGTCCTGGCGGCATCTAAGGTCATATCACGATGGGTACCGACTTGTGACAGTATGCACTCATGGTGACTTTATAGTGCTGCCCCTCTGGGAAATCAGGCTGCTGGCACCATGCCCACTCAGTCACATTATCCTGACACTGGGCTAATACCTCCTTGCCATATCCTATTAATGCCGAGTTCCAGGATAGGAAGCGATAAGTATCAATTTTAAAGTCATTGGTTTGACTCGACTGAGAACCAAACTCCCGACCTTCTACACGCAAGGCATGCACTCTACGGATTAGTTCACTGAATCCGGTTTCCACACCACCCTCCACGCCCACTCCTATGGTCCCCCATAATGGCTTTCCTGATATGGCTGGCAGGAAATAAGAGATCTATTGTTTACAAGCTGGTCTTTGACCCAAGCTATGGACACCTGAGAACAGGCAGCATTGAGAGTTACTCTCTGACTCTATGAGACAAGAAATGTGGTGGTGTGGGGGTGGGGAAGGGGGTGGGGGGATGGAAGGGAGGAAGGGGGGGAAGCGAGGAAGAGGGTGGGGAGGAAGGGGAGAAGGAGGGAAGGGAGGACGGGGGTGGGGAGGACGGGCAGAAGGGGGAGAGGGAAAGGGGTGGGGATGAAGGGGAGAAGGAGGGAAGGGAGGAAGGGGGTGGGGCGGAAGGGGAGAATAGGGGTGGGGGGCAAGGGGAGAATAGGGGAAGTGGGCAAGGGGGAAGGGGGGAAGGGAGGAAGGGGTGGGGAGGAAGGGGGAAAAGGGGAACGGGAGGAAGGGTGTGGGGAGGAAGGGGAGAAGGGAATGGACGAAGGGGTGGGGAGGAAGGGGGGAAGGGAGCAAGGGGGAAGGGAGGAAGGGGAGGGGGGAAGTCAGTGGGGAGGAAGGATGGAAGGGGGAAGGGAGCAAGGGGGTGGGGCGGAAGGGGAGAAGGAGGGAAGGGAGGAAGGGGGTGGGGCGGAAGGGGAGAACGGGGAGGGGGGAAGGGGGTGGGGAGGAAGGATGGAAGGGGGAAGGGAGCAAGGGGGTGGGGCGGAAGGGGAGAAGAGGGGTGGGGGGCAAGGGGAGAATATGGGAAGTGGGCAGGGGGGAAGGGAGGAAGGGGTGGGGAGGAAGGGGAAAAGGGGGACGGGAGGAAGGGTTGTGGGGAGGAAAGGGAGAAGGGAATGGACGAAGGGGTGGGGAGGAAGGGGGGAAGGGGAAGGGAGCAAGGGGGAAGGGAGGAAGGGGGGGGAGTCAGTGGGGAGGAAGGGGAGAGGAGGGGAAGGCAGGAAGGGGGTGGGGAGGAAGGGGAGGAGGGGATGAGGAGGAAGGGGAGAAAGGGGTGCTGAGGAAGGGGGTGGGGAAGAAGGGGAGAAGGGGGTGTGGAGAAAGGCATGAAGGGGTGGGAAGGAAGGGGAGAAGGGGGTGGGGAGAAAGGCACGAAGGGGTAGGGAGGAAGGGGAGAAGGGGGAGGGGAGGAAGGGGGTGGGGAGGAAGGGGGGAATGGAGGATGGGGAAGGGGGGAAGTGGGGAAGGGAGAAAGGGGGAATGGCTCAAAATCATGACCTGCATAGAAGCTAAAGCGATTAAAATCCATTATGCACATTTTCTCTCTCTATATATACACATTTCAAAATTGAAAGGTTACTGACTTATTAACTAAGGCCTACACCCAAAGAGCCTCATTAAATTCCATTTATTTTTACCTGCTACCACGTGCTGATTTTATTAGGCAATTACCGGACCGAATCGATATCTCCTGGGTGTGTGGGTGTGTGTGTTGGGGTGGGTGGAGGAAACAGTCTCTATCCACAGTACCGGAAGCAGTTAGACTGCTCTCATATAGACCTATTTCATATGACGTCAGCATAGGTATCTAGGTCAGTGCGCACGCCTTTTGGCTGCAGGACGACACACTGTCACACTGCAAACTCAATGGCTATGAGCAATCTTCATACAGAAAAGGTGAAATATCTCCCAAACCACACTACCTAGACACAAACCACTTGGAACACATATAGAAAACATATTCAACAAATAGATTTTATTAAATTTATAAGGTTAGGGTTCTGCATTTCTATTAATTTTGAATAAAATATACGTTTTGCACCATGCATACCGGCAAACTCAATGCATTGTCAATGGCTGTGAGCAATCTTCATACAGAAAAAGTGGAATACCTCTAAAACCACACCACCTAGACACAATCCGCTTGGAACACATATATAAAACATATTCAAGGAACAGATTATATTAAATTTATATGGTTAGGGTTCTGTATTTCTATTAATTTTGAATAAAATAAACGTTTTGCACTGCGTGTACCGGCAAACTCAATGGCAGTGTGCCTTCGTTCTGCAGCCAAGCTGCGCTCGCATACACAATGTTTATAAACATTGAAAGGGGTCTATAGGACCACGTCACAAAGAAGAGGTCCTCACATGTCATCATACCGGACACGGAGGCTGAATCGGTAGAGCGCAGGCCTCCCATGTAGGAGAGAACCAAACGGGATGGCCGAATGAGTTAGAGCGTCCGTCTCCGAGGCTGGTAGATCGTGGGCTCGTGGGTTCCAACCCTGGTCGAGTCAAACCAATTACTTTAAAATTGATACTTGTCGCTTCCTTGACAGGCGCTCACATTATTAGGACATGGCAAGGACTGGTGTGCTCAGTGTCAGGATAATGTGACTGAGTGGGATATCCGGTCATGGTGCCAGCAGCCTGGTTTCCAAGTGGGACAGCACTATAAAGTCACCATGAGTGTGCACTGTCACAAGTTGGTACCTGTCCTGAAATGACCTTAGATGTTCCTAGGACATAAAACAGTAACAAACAAACAACATGTACTGGTAGATGTAGGCCAACAGGTGCCACAATTGTCATTGCTCCTGATGCCCCCATCCAAGACCTGGATCATTGGAGTCGGATCATTTTGCACATGGCCAGTGTATTTTTAGGTACACCTCGGAGTGTTCTATTTGAAATCCTGACGACTCGGATGATCCGAATGATCCGGACCATCATAATCGAATATAGCATGTTACTATTTTGCTACCCAGATTAATGAAATATACATATAGCAAAACTGTGCAATCATAAAATACTTTAAATCTTGATGTAGTTATGTTAGTTATTTAAAAAAAACACCAACAGTTTTGGATTGAACCACCATTTCTGTCCGGCTCAAATGGATTCGTCTTTGCAAGCCAAGGTTGTAGGGTCTGCGCATGAGCAAACAAGTGGTTGGGATGATCTGAGGTGATTCATCGATGACGGCCATAGTGACAGCGTGCTTTCCCGTTCTGAACGTCCCAAAAGCCAATATTAAAGTTCACTCGATACAATCACAACTGGAGTAGGTTTCAACACAGAGCGGAGAGTTCTCACTGAACTCCAGGTAGCACCATAAGCATAATAAGCGCAGGAACGAGGATGACCCAACCAGCATGCGCGTATTCAGTTCCCACTTGTTAGATGATTGCAACTTCTTGAAACAACCCAGTGGGCCCTTCTCAGCGTGAATCAGATGTAGATGCTGACATAGTTTTGTATTCAGACATAATCATTTGATGTCCAATAGCCGATGATAAAAATCAATATGCTCTAGAGGCGTCGTTAAATAAAACAAACTGTCTTTGCAGTCATAATCACAAATTGTATTTATGCATAGCACAGATTAAAGTGTTTGAGGTTTGCTCACCATTTACACTACCACCTATGTTTAAATATGTTTAAATCACACCACACCGGTAGTGCCAAGAATGAGAGAATCACTGTGGAAATACAATGAATATATGCTCAATGAACAGCTTCTCATGTCGGCCACGTGCGAGCTGGTTGGGTCCCGTCCTCCCTCCTCCTTTCGTCGCTGTTTACGCCATTCGACAGCTCGAGTTGGGTTTCCACAGAGCGCAGACGACATTTTAAGAGCGAGCAGACGACAAAGCGCCGTTTCTGCTACTGCTGTGCTTCCCGCCACTGCGGACGTGCCGCCTGCTTCATCTCCCCGCTCCGCCGCCGCCGCCGGCTTCCCGGCTCATGACGTCATCACCTGCGAGGGGGAGACACCTTCGCTGACGTCATCAGCGCGTGACGGTCTGCTACGTGACTGCGCCGGCGGGTTTGGTTGGGGGAGGGGCGAGACAGAGGTGGGGCGGGGGCGTGGGGGGAGGGAAGAGGAGGGGCGGGGAAGGGGTGGGGCAGGGGTGGGGCAGGGGTGGGGAGGGGCAGGGGTTGGGCAGGGGCGGGTATGGGGCGGAGATGGGCTAGGGAGGGACAGTGGCGGGGCAGGGGAGGGTCAGGAGCCGGGCAGGGATGGGGCTGGGGAGGGGCGGGGGAGGGCGGGTTGGGGCGGGGCAGGGCAAGGCGGGGGAAGGGTGGGGACAGGGGCTGGTCAGGGGCGGGCCCTGGGCCGGGGCAGAGCAGGGGCGGGGGCAGGGGAGGGGCCGGGGAGAGGAAATGGAGGGGCAGGGGAGGGGCAGCGGATGGTTGGGGTGGGGATGGAGTGGGGCAGGGGTGGGACAGGGGCGGGGCAGGGCAGAGACAGGGCGGGAGCGGGGCAGGGACGAGGCCGGACAGGGGCGGGGTGGGGATGGGGCGGGGAAGGGGCGGGGAGGGGCAGGGTATGGGCAGGGCAGGGGCAGGGGCAGGGCAGGGGAGGGGCAGGAGGGTGGTATTGCAGGTGGCCCCAAAGAGGAATTGGGTCAGGCGCCTTACGTCTTGGTAGCAATTAACGATTAATGAATCGTCAATATTGGGCTAATCATGACCCGATATAAAAAGAACGAGAGAGAGGGAAAGAGAGAGAGAGAGACGACATGGCGGGAACAACAAAAAAATGTTGTCTGCTTTTTCTGGCAGTTACATTGGTTAAGGGGAATCTGAGGCCATATGTACAAATCGGAGTTAGGGCCTTAACCGCGGGTTGGGTAGCTCCACACGTCTAACGGTGGAAAATCTGTATGCATCAATTGGTGCCAGCGCTAACCGCGGACCGTAGCCTAGGCTAAGCTAAACCATTATCAAATCGGGTTTAACTGCTAGCCGGGGCGGTTAGTGTGCGTGTGTGGCTCTCAATCTATTCAATGCTGTCATATTTAACAGAATTACATACGCAATAAGTGAAATCTTATCAGTTTAACCCTAAATGCGAAGCGATATTAACGCTGCTGCCGTAGCAGCGGCGATATTAATATTTTCGAATCGACGAATGTAAAGTAAACAAATCGCCACTGCCGCAGCGACGTCGATATCCATACTGTCCAAACGTCAACCAAACATGGCCACTGCCGTTGCCGCCGAATCGGCGGGAATATATTACGCCCAAATCTATTAAATGCTGTCATATTTAACAGAATTACATACGCAATAAGTGAAATCTTATCAATTTAACCCTAAATTCGAACCGATATTAACGCTCCCGCCGAATTGGCGCCGTTATTCATATTGTCGACTGGAGGGAATTCCCAAATCTATAAATAAACTCACGGTCAGCTACCCGCCCCGGCTAAGACATTGGTGCATACCGATTCACACACCTCTCCAACCCGCCGCTACCCTGAGTTAGCTAACCGCGGCTAGAGCCTTAACTCCGGCTAAGCCTATCACCGACTGGTGCATACGGCCCCTGGAGTCTACTGCGATTCCGATTATACGAGGTTGATATTAATAGTATGTACAACACATAAGAAGGCTGTGTAGATTATCGTGTGATGACTGGCGAACATTATGCGACAATCATGATCGCAACATTCAGTTCTACACTGGTGTGCATCGCTGGCTGTGTTCGATGTTGGAATGAAGTGGTGGTGTTCTCTGTGGCGGAGTGGTTAGAGTGTCTGGCTTTATCGTGTTATAGTGCTGCCCCACTGAGAGGCCACTCAGCTGGCACCACAACCGGATATGTCACTCCATCACAGTATCCTGATGCTGAGCCATCAAATCATTGTCCTATCCTACTAATACCGAGCATCAGGCTAAGTAGCGACAAGTATATATTTTGTAAGTCATTAATTTGACTCAGCTGACGTTCAAACTCACAATCTTCCGAGACCAGGCGGGGTGGCCGAATGAGTAGAGCGTCGGTCTCCTGCTTTGGGAGATCGGGATATCTGAGCCTGAGTTTGTGGGTTCGAATCCTGGATAAGTCAAAACCAATGACTTAAAAATTAATACTTGTCGCTTCCTAGCCTGGCGCTCGTCATTATTAGGATAGGGCAAGGACTGGTTGGCTCAGTGTCAGGATAATGTGAGTGAGTGGGATATCAGGTAATAGTGCTGGCAGCCTGGTGTCCCAATGGGACAGCACTATAAAGTTGTTATGAGTGCGCACTGTCACAAGTCGGTATCCGTCCTGATATGACCCTAGGACATAAAATAACAAGCAAACAAAAAAACCCATCTCTTTGCATTCTGGGCCAGTGTGCTAGCCATTACGCCACCTAGGCTCCCTGATATCCAAATAGGGAAACATGTTTTGACAGGCCTTTTACTGGCCATGGCTACTAGTTGCATGGGCAAGGCAGGCAAGCTTTCCACTAGACTTCAATCCAAATCCCCACTCTTAGTTAATTTACCATCGCTGGTCCGATTAGAACGATTAAAACAATTTTTTGCAAGCAAAAAGGGAACTAGTGTAGCAATAGGATGCAAAAGAAAGTTGTATGATTGCTTCAATACGACAATAGTTATAGCCATGTAACTTGCGATTAATTGATAAGAACTGCGCTTCGCCCACGGAATCGCCGGCCTTGTACAGGTCGCGGAATCCCTAGGCCAGGCTGCCCTGAGAGGGGAAGCCCTGGAAGCTTGTGTGGGTGTAGGTGTGTGGTGTTTGTGTGGGGGTAGGAGGTGGCACACTAACCACCTGAGTGGTTTTGGTTCACTAGCGCTTCATCGCTCCCTATGACAGATCTTAATTTTAAAGAAAAACTGCCTCTCACACACACACACATATATATATATATACATATATATATATATATATATATATATATATATATATATATATGAATGTAAGTTCGCATTAAGCCGAAGGCAGTGTGGTGGATACAGTTTTATTATATCAAGTCAATGTAGAAGTATCTGGCTGGGCTACAAATGCCCTACCGGAATATATAGTATAAAAGAATAAAATAGCAATAAAATAAGAATAAAAATAAAAGTAAATAGAACAGGTGTGTATGAGCCTAGTGGCAGCAAGCAAGTGAGCAGCCGGTGGGATCAGTGGTGTATACATATCACAGGTGGGTAGGCTGGTGGAATAGCCAAACCCCTCCCTGGGGTTCGTGGAACCGGAGGGAGGGGGCAGCACCATGCGATTCCTACATCCGCATATACTTTAGTATATACGTTGGTATATATATATTTGCTAGGCCTTAAAACAACAACAAGCAAACAAACACAAACTTCCGCATGAGTAGCCAGCGTTTTTACCACTTTGGATCACTGCATCTAGTTTATATCTTTGAAGATTACATTACTTTGATGAATATTACAACGTGAATACTGTGTTTTCAGAATAATAAAATCTAGTATCCTATAACAATCATAACGAAGGCATTATTTGAATACATATACATATGTCTATTAGCAGCCCCCACCAAGAATAAATTCACTAGTATCGACTATTATCCATATTTCAAAAAGTTAGTTTTATTTAATGATGCCTCCAGAGCATATTGATTTTTATCATCGGCTATTGGACGTCAAGCATATGGTCATTCTGACATATTTCTTAGGAGGAAGCCTGCTGCCGCCATATAGGCTACTCTTTCCAGACAGGACAGCACATACCACAGACTTTGATGCACCAGTTGTGGAATACTGGTTGGAACGGAAAATAGCCCAAGCTGCAAGTGTGTCCACTGAGCAGAATCGATCGGATGACTCACACCTTCAGAGTTGGACACTCTACCGCCTGAGCTACGTCTCGATACCCTATCCATATTTCATATCCTTTAGTGATAATTATTTTTAAAGTTAAGTTACATTTAGCTTGTTTGTAGGGGGGGGGGGGTATTAATCCACAGAACCAATGCTCAGAACCAACCCTTAATGGGACACTCATAGAAGGGAATCAAGCGTAGTACGGGATGAATCCTTGCTTGCAGAGATCAAACACAACTGCAAAGATTAAACAAAACTATTGCTCTTCAGCAGTAGGCTTCGGGATGTATCCATCCAAGAAAGGACTTCAATTTAATCTACAAAAAAGAAACCTCCACAAAAATACTGAGTAAATTGTCTAGTGTTATAAGGCCCATTCACACACACACTTTAAGTCGCCTCAACTAGTTCACCTCATCTAATCCACCTCACGAAGTGGTTTACTTGCAGCGAACTAATTGCATTGAATTGGTCCTAATTTGTCTCAGCTGCGCATTCACACGCACGTTTTGAGGCGACTTAGATGAGGCAACTAGTTGAGTCTACTTAAAGTGTGTATGTGAACGGGGCTATAGTTCCTGACTCAATAAGCACTGTGTTGCTATGTTGCTGGGTACTACATAGGTATTTTACATAGCTCCATTGTGCGCCTACATAGACAATGCCTTATTGTACAGCCTGGCTGATGATGCCTTTGTTAACTTCCTGGTACTGACATTAAAACTTGCATTAAACTATAAAACAGCGCCACTCGATCACTTCACACACACTCTGGTTAAGTGCTTGAAGGATAACTGGAAGTGCTTGCCCAATCAGTAAGAGCGCAGGCTTTCCTTTTGGATGGTTAGAGTTTGAATCCTGACCGAGTCAAACCATAGTTATTGATAAAAGCAAATCAATCCATATGGATTATGACCACTACTTCACAGCAGCGAAAATAAGTGGTTGCACTTAACCGTTATGAGTAGAATGAACAAACAATTTCAACAGCAAAAAACCGATGACGTATAAAATTGATCCTTGTCGCTACCTATCCAGGCATTCAGGATTAATAGGATAGGCAAGGACTGGTTACCTTAGTGTCAGGATAATGTGACTTAGTGGGAAATCAGGTCATGCCTGGTCTCCCAGTGGGGCAGCAGTATAAAGTTGCCATGACTGTGCATGGTTACAGGTCAGTACCCATCCTGGTATGACCTCAGATGTTGCTAGGATGTAAAACCCCAACATCACCATTGTGAAGAAATGGTGATGGAAGCAATGAACAAAAACATATGAATGTAAAATGTTAATCTTTTGAAGGTTTGACTGCAATGATTAAGTCAAATTTTGGATTGGTGTTTACGGGGATTTGTACATGAACTCTTCATATGAGGAGTTCAGGCACAAAACCCTGTAAACGCCAATCCACAAATTTAGATAAACATTGGAGTGAGACCTTCAAAGGGTTCATTTTGTTTATATTCCTATATTTTTGTTCACTGCTCCATATCCATTTCTTCACAAGAAAAGTGGAAATAGTGAGAATTAAAATTAGCTTCAAATGAAAATATGTTATTTTAATAACATTTTTGATTTGGCGTTTATGGGGTTTTACGCCTGAACTCTTCATATTTATGTAAATGTAAATATATATTTATATCTAGGCATTAGTGTTGCATTTCTGCTCCCATGCGCATTCAACAAAACAGTGCTTAGCCATGTGGTCCCAGGACATGAATACGTAAGGTGACAAATGAGGCAACATATTGATCAGGGACTCTAAATCACAACGCCTTGCCACAGGCTGACCTCAATTATGGACATGGACCCACCATGATGACACTTCTTATAACGAGGTGTGTTCTAATGTAGTCTAGCACATAAATCCCCCTCCCTTCCATGCACACTAATCTCGTGTGATACTTTGAGACCGGACAGTAAAGGCCCAGTCACATACACGTTAGTGGACGTAGTTGAACACAGTTGAATCTACCGGCATCCATACTTCTCCTTGGTAATAACGTGGGTGGGCTGTGAGTTCCGATTTAATCTTTGGACATGTTCAAAAGTGTGCTATGTTGGATGCTGAATTTGCATCCGTGATGCTAGAGTACTCTAGCATACTCTAGCATACTCTAGTGTACTATAGCCTACTCTAGCCTACTCTAGCCTACTCTAGCATACTTGGATGAAGCCTTGGTCACATAGTTGTTAGTGGACATAGGTGAACGTAGTTGAGGCTAACATAGTTGACCGTAGTTGAACGTACCGGCATCCATACCATAACGTATTTATCCATACCATAGCATATTTATCCATACCATAATGTATTTATCCGTATCAAAACCTGCCACCCCTTAAGGAATTTCAACGTAGTTTAACATACTTACACCATCTTTGACCCACGTTAGCCTCCACTACGTTCACCTATTATTCAACTACGTCCACTAACGTGTATGTTACTGGGCATTAATCAGCTCTATCATCTTCCTTATAGTTGCATAGTCTGATGATTTTGAGGTTTGGTCCTTTTCTGAGATTTTGTGTTTTACATCCTAGCAACATCTAAGTTCATATAGGGACGGGTACTGACTTGTGATAGTGCAGAATCATGACAAATTCATATTACTGCCCCACTGGGAGACCAGGCTGCCGGCACCCTGACCTGCTATCCCACTCAATCAAATTTTCCTGACACTGAGCCAACCAGTCCTTGGCCTATTCTATTAATGCTGAGCGCCAGGCTACGTAGCCACAACTATCAATTTGATAAGTTATCGGTTTGACTCAGCTAGGATACAAACTCCGAACCTTCTGCATGGGAAGCCTGTGCTCTACAGATTCGACCACTGCGTCCTGTCAGACTTAGTTGACCTTTATAACCTAAAGGCCCTGTCACATTATGACGTTTCTCACCAACGCGCGCCAACGTGTTGCCTTTTTGGGCGAAACCTCGGCACGTGTCGGGCAGCGTTACGCGCCCATTATGCTCCCATTATGTGCGTGTTACACGCACGTAGGTACATGTCGGTACATTTTGGCACGCGTCGGTGCGTGTCGGTGCGCTTCGGCACAAAACTTTCGACGCACCCCAACGCACGCCGACGTGTGGGTGCGGACGTTCTAGGGACGTTCCGGGGACGTTCCGGGGACGTTCCATACGTTCCGGGGACGTTATGGACGTTCCGGTGACGTTCCTGACGTTCCCGGGACGTTCCGGACGTTCCGGGGTCGTCGGAAGCATGCTAGGCAGACGTTGCCAGACATTGCGCCAAATGATTGCTTTGTTGTTTTACATCGTACCAACATCTAAGGTCATATGAGGACGTCGCACCAAACTTTAACATTTTGTTGCCGCACGTGTCGACACGCGTTGGCCGCGCGCGATGTATGCGCCGCGCGGACGCCAAACTTTCTCCCAAACCGCCGAAAAGCTGAACGTGTCTCGACGCATTGATAATATTTTGCGAGCTGGCGGCACGCCGGTAAGAAACATCATAATGTGACAGGGCCTTTACTTACTTTATTTTGAAGTAACTTTGTTTTTAAATGGCTACCTTAGTAGATATTTGAAATGTAAAGATACACAATTATTGTTGGCATGCTTGTTAAAACTCTGATCCCATAGGCTTCAACAATAATAGATTCTATTAAATTGACCAACCAGACGGGATAGCTGAATGAGTTGAGCATTCGTCTCCTGTGTTGGTAGACTGTGGGATCATGGGTTCGAACACTGGCAATGACTTAAAAATTGATACTTGCCGCTTCCTAGCCAGGCCCTCGGCATTATTAGGATAGGGCAAGGACTGGTTGACTCAGTGTGAGGATAATGTGACTGAGTCAGGGCATGGTGCTGGTGACCTAGTCTCCCAGTGGGGCAGCACTATAAAGTCGCCATGAGTGCGCAGTGTAACAAGTTGGTACCGGTCCTATTTAAAATTGTGATGCTCACTCGGACTCTGTAACTTTAATACAAGAATCAACCAAAGTGTCCGGTCTACATTTCATCACACTTTTCAAACTAACACACTCACCTAGATTTGATTCTACATATTTAGCATACATAAGCCGTGTTTACACGGGCGAGTTACGACGCTTCATATAAAACTACTTGCCTAAATTGATTTACATTTGTCGTGTAAACGCGACGCTGAGGCGTTTTAGGGCTGAATCGATTCATATAAATTGGTAGATGTAAACCACCTTGCCAGGTAGTATAGATGAAGCAATCTAGCCTAAGCGCTTCACATGCATGTGCAGTCGAGACCTTAGTTTGTTGACTTTCCGGTCGATCAAAAGCGCATATTATAGAATTTAATCTATGAAATTGCTAGCTGTGCACAGATATTTTTTTAATCATTTATTTTTAGGGTTTCACTGCCCAGCAGAAGTTTTGACCGTTCCAAACCAATACGATTCAGTCCATACATATCTAGCTCGAACCCACTCTCTACTGGCGATGTTGACTAACCGAAACTGACGCTGGTCAGACTGGACTTGCTCATGCGGCAGATATCGATTTCCACCTTAAACCGCTCCGTGTGTAAACACGCCACTAAATCGCTTCATATAAATCGATTTGTCTAGATCGTTTTACATTTTCCCGTCTAAACACAGCTCTAGTGATGCACTTATTAAGCATTTGTTGTCACATAGAAGGTCACACTGACTCAATTTATTAGAAGCTGTTACTGCGTAAGCCTATGGTGTCAGAGTTTTGGCGTGCTTGCCAGAATTAATTTTGATTGTTTGTGCTTCAAATATCTCCAAAGTTAGTTATTTAAAATCAAAGTTACCGCCAACTAAATGAAGGTAGATTATAACAATCAATTTAAGATATTTATCTCGGAAAAATGGCCAAAACTTAAAACCATCGGACTATGGGGACTTTAAATTGCATCGGGTTATGCAAGTTTATACGAGTCTGGGGTCTAATCCAGGACACGAGACGGAGCTATAGTATGGAATTTTATTAAGTAAGATAGTTGTCATAGGGTGGTATAGGGTATATGTATAGAGTCATATCATGTCGGTATCAGAACAATCAATCAGAGCAATCAATCAGAGAACAAGGTATGTATCAGGTATGAATTAAAGTTCATTGGTCCGAAGTGGATCCGTTAGTCATAGGGACATTCTGTTCATTTAGTCGTCGAGTTAAGTAATTCGAACAATGGAGGTGATAAAGTTCAATAGAAAGGAGATCATTATGAGGAGGTAAATAGGGGGACGAGGTCAATAGGGGCAGGTATCGGGCATGTGGTGAAGAAGTCTCTGCGTGACCCGGGCCTCAACCTGATTTTGGGGGAGGGGGATTGGGGGGGAGTGGGGGGGCGGCATAGGGAGCTGGGTGGGTGGGGCGGAAAGAGTTGGAGGTGGTGATGGTCCCGCCTCTGGTTGAGAAGTGCGGTTGTAGGGGGTGGGGAGGCGGTAGTGGTCATAGGGGTGCTGGGGGCCGGCGGTGGCACCAGCGCAGGCGTGGGTGCTGCCACCTGGAGGAGTGGGTGTATAGAGAAGGGGGGGGGGGGGGTCTCCCGGCAGCGCGAGTGCCGCCACATGGAGGAAAGGGGGGGTGGGAAGGGTGTGGGATAGAGGCGAGTGTGATGAGGGAGTGCGGGAAGGGAGGAAAGGGAGGGTTGGAAGGAAGGTTCAGCTCCTACTCGGTCCCAAATTACCCATATTGCCAACCAATATGAAAAATTATGTGCAGGATTTAAAATAAAACAAAACAAGATGGATAGAGTGATATATGTGGTCTCCGCTTTAGACAAATCAGTTTGGCTGATGGCGGGTGATATTCATCACGTCCACCCAAAGCTGTCACGTGAAAGCCACACTACAAATCCATCCTATTACAAGCTACACTGGGCAGATGGCCAAGAAAGCTTAGAAAAAACCCATTGTTCAGATACAGCTTCTACATTGACACTTTGTTAATAGATATTGTTGTCGTCTGCACTGACCTCTCAGACAAGTAACCACATAGACAGGTAGGTCTGGGTAGTGCGGTGATATCAGGGAGCCTAGGTGGTGTAATGGTTAGCACACTGTCCTGGTATGCAAAGATATGTGGGTTCGAGTTCCGCTCCAAGCACAATATTTCCCATTTTCATCACCCCCATGACACTGGGGCCATGACCATTATCCTGTACAAGCTACACGCTGTATCGGTGTTGAACTTACCCTGTGTATGTAATTGTATGTATGGAATTGTAAGCATCAATCGCCATTTAAAATGCAAACAATTCCAGGGGGACGAGTGTAGTGTAGTGGTCTGCACTGACCTTTCAGGCAAGGAGCCGCACAGACAGGTAGGCATAGGTAGTTTGGTGATATCAGGGAACCTAGATGGTGTAATGGTTAGCACACTAACCCGGAGTGCAAAGAGATGTGGGTTCGAGTCCCGCTCTAAGCCACATATTTCCCATTTTAATTACCCCTCATGACAATATGAATATAGTAACATAGGTGGTTTCCGTGATACACAAATCACTCTGTCTGATGGCGGATGATATTCATCACGTACACCTAAAGCCTTAGCATTAAAGCCACACAACAAGTTCATCCTAGTACAAGCTTCATCAGGCATTTGGTCAAGAAAGCGTAACAAATACTATAGTTCTGATACAGTTTCTACACTGACACCTCGTTAATGCATCCATGACACCTCGTTAAATCATCCTAGTTTATAGTTAGGATCCCTCCCCCCCAAAAAAAAAAAACAAAAAAAAAAAAAAAACACTTCCCGTTTTGGCAGCTCGTGGGATCCAGACCAATGTGTTCTAAACCTGGCTGAGTCAAATCAATCAATTAAAAATTGATACTTGTCACTACCTGGTATTGTAATCGGCATTACTAGGATAGGGCAAGGAATAGTTGAATGAGGAAGTACAATTATACACAAATATAACTAATGCACAAGTATATCTAATTTGCATATGAAGGATCAAATCTAGGTCAGTTGATGCTTTAATCAGATAATGCTTTAAAGGTACATACTCCAGACTCCTAATCTGAAGGTCGGTAGTTTGATTCCCCATGCCTCCACCTCTGCCAATTTGGATTTCCACCGCTGTGTATAACTTACAGCGTCATCAAAGGCCAGTTGCTCTCATACCATATCTATGTGGTGTGGGAGGTTGTGTGGGAGTCAGTAAAAGTGTAGGCTGGGGCTTTCTATCGACAAACTGTCTAATGGTGAAAACAAGTCCATTCAGACTTATCCATGATAGGCAGTATAAATCTTCAAGAAAAAAAATCTGACAAAAGCATAATATTTTATAAATGAAATAGAACTAACTTTGTTTGATCCAACAGATTCAACGTAGATACTGACGGACTCATTAATCAGTTGGCGTTTGTTAGAAGGGACATTACATCGAATCATCCCCACTTATAATTACACCGCTGTAACATGCACACTGGAAAATAGGTCAACCAAGACTAATATCTGCCAGTCAAACTCCTGTGCTCATTGGTCAATGAGTCCGGGTGTGTTTGTCCTATCAGTATTAGGAATAATTAGGGGAGTGCGACATAGCTCAGGCGGTAGCTGTCCATCTGTGAAGGTTATCGGATCTGTCCTGCTCAGTGGACACATTTGTAATAGACACTCTACCACCTGAGCTATGTGCAGCTTCCATTAATAGTTCAGCCTGCCATTTCTCTATCCCCCAATAGCGGATGTCTACTTTGAGGCTGAGCGACATTAAGACCGACTCTTACAGCAGAGAGCTAAATGGAGAGCAACAGTCAAGTAATGAAAGCAGTCTTTGTTGCACATCACGACCGACAGCATGATGATGATGATGACTTTTTGTGATGGGGGCGGGGTCGTTGAACAAACAATCACTATACCCCCCCAGCCCACTTCCGTCCTGGTATGACCTTAGATGTTGCTAGGACGTAAAACAACAACAAACAAACAATCCCACTCCCCTCTAACCCCCTCACACATTACACCCACACACACACTCACCCACACAAACACCCACTCACCCACACTCCCTCACCCAGCTGGACCCGCCTCGAGTGATACTTGTAATTCAATGGTTCGCCTGCAGGGGGCGCGGAGGTAGTTACTTCCGGTGATGCTCTACACTGTGTGTAATGTACAGACCATGTCGTGAATAGCCCTTGCACACAAGCAGCGCCATTTACTAATGCCTCACTTGCCATATTTTGAAGAAAAATATGAAGAGTTCATGCGCAAAACCCCGAAAATGCTAATACACGAAATGAATTAAAATAACAGATTTGTACCTGAAGGTAATTTTAACTCTCACAAATTGCACTTTTCTTGTGATGAGATGGTTATGGAACAATGAACAGAAAAATAGGTATGTGAAAATTGAACGTTCTGAAGGTTTTACTTTCATCGTTATCTCAATTTTCGGATTGACGTTTACAGGGTTTTGCACATGTACTTTTCATATATTGGGGTGGTCCTAATAAATAGAATCGATGCGGCTTTG
The DNA here is from genome assembly GCA_030323885.1 of Branchipolynoe longqiensis. Classification (NCBI taxonomy): domain Eukaryota; kingdom Metazoa; phylum Annelida; class Polychaeta; order Phyllodocida; family Polynoidae; genus Branchipolynoe; species Branchipolynoe longqiensis. The sequence continues at coordinate 7,898,666 of CM059199.1, forward strand.
TCAATGAATGTACTAAATATGGAGATCATTTCAAGTGAAAATATGTGCACGTTAGCATTGGTCTGCACACATGGAATGCTGAATATCATGATCTGCACACATGGGATGTTGAACATCACGCTCTGCACACATGTAATACTGGCCATTATTATCTTCACACATGGAACATTGAACATCATAATCTGTTGAACATCATGATCTGCACACATTGAACACTGGAACACTGGACATGACCTACACATGGAATGTTGAACATCATGATCTGCACATGGAATGTTGAACATCATGATCTGCACATGGAATGTTGAACATCATGATCTGGCCACATGGAATGGTGAACATTATGATCTGCACATGGAATGTTGAACATCACGATCTGCGCACAGGGAATGTTGAACATCATGATCTGTGCACACAGAATGGCGATCCTCATCTACACAAATAAAGACCTTTGCAGCTTTGTTCTGGTCAAAGTTGCATATTCAGATAAATACATTAAATTTTCAAAAGCAAATATCTACAATATATCTAGATTTGAACCTAGATATCCAACTTGAATACTGGTGCATTTATTAAGTATTTGTTGCTACATAGAAGGGCATACTAAGTCAATTTAATATAACCTGTTACTGCTGAATCATAGGGAGTCAGAGTTTTGACTAGCATTCCAACATTAATTTGGCATGTTTACACTTCAACTATGCCCAAAGTTAGATATTTCAGAGCAAGGTTATTTCAAATTAAAGGATGGTAGATTATAAGGATCAACCTAATATATTTATCTCAGAAAATGAGAGAAACTCAAAACCATCGGACGATGCAACTTTAATAAAAAATCGTGGAAATCCTGAGAGTATATGATACTTTCCTCAGAAATAAATAGCTTTGACTTTTTGTTTTTGTCAGATTAGGAGATTCGAGTAAAACCGCCCCCTACGCGGACACGTACGCGACTGATCTTTGGCCAATGACTAGGGAAACCGAGACTATGGCACCAGGTGTTGCTCTAATGACAGCTTGTAGTGGTAACCCTCCAGGCTCCTCAAACCGCCGACGCCCGGAAGAGGGCGCGCGGGGGGAGGGGGAGGTGGGAAGGGGGGAGGGGTGAGGGGGGGGCACTCAATGCTTGCGCCATCACGCTGCTATCTGGAAATGCTTCTTGGTCACCATCACCCAGCGGAAACAAGCAGCAGTGAGACATGACCTTGGAACAGCCCTCTCAAGGTCGACCTGGGCAGATTGCGTTTTAGGGTTTGTCCATTGCTGCTGGGTGGCAAAGAATGTGAGCGCAAGAGTGGGAATAACGTCACTTAATTTGTGTCTGAGTGGGATATAGCATGGAAATGCTTGTCGGCCATCAACACCAAACGGAAACAAGCAGCAGTGAGATATGACCTCGGTGCAGGCCTCTCAAGGTCGTCCTGAGAAGATTGCATTTTAGGGTTCGTCGATTGCTGCTGGGTCCCAAAGAATGTGGGTCTAAAAGTGGGAATAACATCACATTTTTTGTATCTGAGTGGGATATAGTGAGGAAATGCTTTTCAGCCACCAACACCCACTGGAAATCAGACGGGGTGGCTAAATGAGTAGAGCGTCTCCTGTTGTGGGATCTGTGGGTTCGAATCCTGGTCGAGTCAAACCAAAGAATTAAAAATTGATACTTGTCACTTCCTAGCCTGGCGCTCGGCATTATTAGGGTAGGGCAAGGACTGGTTCGCTCAGTGTCAGGATAATGTGACGGAGTGGGATATCAGATCATGGTGCTGGTGGCCTGCTTTCCCAGTGGGGCAGCACTATAAAGTCGTCATGAGTGCGCACTTTCACAAGACAGTACCCATCCTGATATGACCTTAGATGTTTTTTAGTTTTTTTTGGTCCATTAGTTGTTTAAGCAGGGGAAATTTCAGTCATAGACGACTGGTCTTCCTCATTCCACTGCTGGTCGATAGAAAGCCCGAGCCTACACTTTTACCGACCCAAGGGATCTTTAACCTCCCACACCACATAGACATGGTATGTGAGCAACGGGCCTTTGATGACGCTGTAAGTTATACACAGCGGTGGAAATCCAAATTGGCAGAGCTGGGGGCACAGGGAATCGAACCGCCGACCCTCAGATTAGGAGTCTGACCTAGAAAAAAGTCAGACACTCTAACCACTCCGCGACAGAGAACGCTAGAACGTTGCTAGAACGTAGAACAACAACAAACAAACCCTCAGCAGTAACAAGCAGCATTGAGACATGACCTTGGCGCAGCCCTCTGAAGGTCGACCTGGGCAGATTGTGTTTTAGGGTTTGTCTATTGCTGCTGGGCGACAACGAATGTGAGCGGAAAGAGTGTAACATCACTTTACTTGTGTCTGATGGGGATATAGTGAGGAAATGCTTGTCGGCCACCAACACCCAGCAGAAACAAGCAGTGGTGAAACATGACCTTGGCGCAGCCCTCTGTAGGTCGATCTGGGCAGGTTACATTTTACGGTTTGTACATTGCTGCTGGGTGCCAAAGAATGTGATTGCAAGAGTGGGAATAACATCATATTATTTGATCAATTAACAATACTTCCATCTTCCTTCCACAAATTATGCTGCACATTAACAAAAATGTCATGAGTATTTGTTGTTGTCTTACGTCCTAGCAACATCTAAGGTCATATCAGAACGGATACCGACTTGTGACAGTGCGCGCTCATAGCTAATTTATAGTGCTGTCCCACTGGGCAAGCTCTTCAAATGCCAAGCACCAGGTTGTCGCGACAAGTATAAATCCTGTAAATCATTGGTTTGACTCGATCAGGACTAGAAATCGTTTTTGTATTTGGCAGGACATAGGAACTCATTTCTTTTGTGGCTGATGTCTTTGTTGTAATATAAGCAGAAAGATCTGTTGTCAAGTTGAGTTGAGTTTTATTTAACCACAAACATGTAATGAGGTCACTATATGGCTTCTCCCAAGGGGTAACCTTCCAGCCAAACAATCAATATTACTCTAAATTAAAGTCCATACCCATGCACACAGTCCTATAAATTGACAATATACAATTTTACCTAGATTGAGATATGTTGAAGTGCATCACATGCAAGTAAAAATGTATGTGTTTTAATGTTGACGAGTATGTGTATAATTTAGGGCCCATTTACAACATATGCCACAGGTTCCATATTAGCTTAATCTAGCCCAGATTCCAGTGCTTTCTTATACCTTGATATGACGCTGTATTGTTAATGCCACTTTCTCTCATATATATCATATCTATTCACATTTAATAAGCAGACAGTTCAATTCACGGTCGAATCAAACCAATGACTTACACAATTGATACATGTCGCTTCCTAGCCAGGCGCTCAGCATTATTAGGATAGGGTAAGGACCAGTTGATTAAGTGTTAGGATAATGTGATCGAGTGGGATATCAGGTCATGGTGCTGATGGCCTGGCCTCTCAGTGGGGCAGCACTATAAATTCGATATGAGCGTGCACAAGTCAGTATCTGTCCAGATATAACCTTAGATGTTGCCAGGACGTAAAATTCCAACAACCAACCAATAAGAAGACGATTGTATTTTCTTGCATCGGGGTGGTGGAGGGTGGGGGGCGGAGGTGTGGCTGGGAGGGTAACCTTGGCCGCCTGGTATACTGTGCTGTTCATGTTTGGCCATGTTGAGGTGAAAGAGTTGCTCCCCAATGGAGGTGGTCTCTGAAAACCTAAACAGGAATAGCCCGGCCTAATGAACGCCTCGCGTTAGGCCACGTTATAGCGTCATAGCGCGGGCCCCACTCACCAACAGCTCATCGACAATTCCGAGTCAGGTTGGATGGGTGGACAGTATTAAGGCCTGGTCACATACACGGTAGTGGACGTAGTTGAATGTAGTGGAGGCTAACATAGTTGAATGTACCGGCATCCATACTTCTCCTTGGTAATAACGTGGGTGGGCTGTGAGTTCCAATTTAATCTTTGGACATGTTGAAAAGGGCGCTCCATTAGAGGCTGAATTTGCATCCGTGATGGTAACATACTCTAGCATACTCTAGTGTACTCTAGCATACTCTAGTGTACTCTAGCATGCTCTAGCATACTCTAGCATCCTTGGATGAAGCCCTGGTCAAATAACCATTAATGGACGTAGGTGAACGTAGTGGAGGGTAACGTAGTTGAAAGTAGTTGAAAGTAGTTGAACGTACCGGCATCCATACCGTAACGTATTTATCCATACCATAACATATTTATCCATACCATAGCATATTTAGCCATACCAAAACCTGCCATACCTTAACGTATTTCAACGTAGTTTAACATACTTACATCACGTTTGACCCATGTTAGCCTCCACTATGTTCACCTACGTTCAACTACGTCCACTAATGTGTATGTGACCGGGCGATAACTAACTGGGGAACCTTGACTCCTTGTTCTCAGGTGGCCAATCAGACTGCAAACAGGATTCAGCAGTCCATGGAGCTTGCCGGCTGAAAAATACGCTAGGTGGCGCTCGTGTACTATCAGTTCGTACTCTGTGTGTACTATGACTGCCTGCCTGAATATATGACTGCTTGCCCGTATGACTACCTGTCCGTATGATTGACTGCATGCATGCCTGCCAGCTTGTTTGCCTGCCTGCCTGTCTGGCTGCCTGTCTGCCTGTATGACTGCCTGCCTGCCTGCCTGTATGCCTGATTGTCTGCATGCCTACCTTAATGAATTATGTTTGCCTGTATGAATGCCTGCCTGCGAATGTTGGGGGATATCCTCCAATAAATACATAAATACAATCATATATACATCTAATGGTGGATTAATAATGTTTTGATATGACTAGACGGGATGGCCGAAGGAGTTAGAGTGTCCATCTCCTGTGTTGGTAGATCGTGGGATCGTGGGTTCGAACCCTGGTCGAGTCAAACCAATGACTTAAAAATTGACACTTGTCTCTTCCTAGCTAGGCCCTGGGCATTAGTAGGATAGGGTAAGGAGTAGTGGAATGAGGAAGACCAATCGGCTGCGATTGAAATTTCCCCTGCTTAAACCACTAATGTACCAACAACAAAAAGGCAAAAACATAAAACACTATGCAACATATATATACACAAGCATGCTCTAAACACAGACAACAAATCTTCAGATAACTCACAATCCATGTAATTAATATATGTAGACCTGCAGAACAAGTTGAGAATGAAGCTATCACTTCAATTATCGCTACCATCCTATATCTGCCGATAAAGCAACATGACTTCCATCATTGGTGACTTTAAATGCGGTAGCCAATTCAGTGCCAAGGGTGAGCGTTGACTTCTCTTGCGTAGATTTGGAGTTTAAATCCCAGCTGAGTCAAATCAACGAATTACAAAATTAGCACATACCACCACTTAGCCTGGAGCTGAGCATTAATCTGGAAGGACTGGCTAGCTAACAGTATCAGGATAATGTGACTGAGTGGGGTATATGGACAGCCTGGTTGCCCAACGAGGCAACACTATATATATATTCACGCGTCTATCCTCGATATGCCGGTGTAGGTGAAGTGCAGTGCCTCCCCCTGGTATTCTGGGAATTATTGAAGCACTGGTCCCGGTGGGTTCGAATCCGCTAGGTGGCGCCTCCGGCCCCCTCCTCCTCCCCTTCCCTGGGGTTCTGGAATCGGTGGACCCACTTCTGCCTTGGATGTCACCGGAACCAGTCACCTCCCTCCCCTGCTCTGCCTGTGTTTTTTTTTTTTATTAGCTATATGTATTTGACTCATTGACTAAGCATTGTAACTTGGTAGGGCGCCTTGCCCAGCCCAAAGATAGTTTGTAAAATAAATACTGTACTCGCCCTTTTGTTGTTGGGTTGCTGCCTTCACTACATATATATATAAAGACCGGATGTGGTGGCCGCAGATTTCCCGGAAGTTTGGGAGGTTGAATCCCAGCCGACTCAAACCAACGACTTGATACTTATCACTACCTAGCCTGGCGCTTGCGATTAATAGAATACGACAAGGACGGATTCGGGAAACATCAGGATAATGTGACTGTGTGGGATATCGGGTCATGGTGCCGGCAGCCTGCTCTCCCAGTGGGGCTACACTTTATTGTCGGCATGAGTGTCGCACTATTACAAGTCACCAGGTCAGCACTTTACTGATATCACCTTAAATGTTGCTAGGACGCAAAACCCCATTAAATACTCAGGCGGCGTCTAATCGGGGATTGCCTCTGTCTAATTGCGGCCCATTGCTGTGGAGGTCAGGTGATCCTTATAGGTAGCGCTCCCTATTGGCGAAGGCACACTGTGACCTTTCGACTGTCGCTTGTGACGGTTTTAATACGGCCAATGTAAATATAACCAGCGCTGGTGCGTCGTCGTCTTTTTAGGGTGGGAATTCCTAACTGACGTCTGCCACCTTCGCCGCAAAAATTCACCAATCCTTTTGAAAACCAAAGAAAAGTTTAACTCTTGCGAAAATAGAATATGACTGTTTATAGGTAGATAGCTGACAACTTATAGATATATGCCCATATGTATATATGTGGTGTATAACGTATTATGCAAGTATAACAATATGAAAGGAATTTCCTATTATTCTATATTATTATTATTACTTCATACCATTGTTATTCTCCGTAAGACTATGCACTTGACCGGTGGCGCCACGTGCGCTCACCCCACCCTCCACCTGGCCGACATTGTCAATCGTGCCGGAGGATTATATATATTGGCATTTACATATAGGTAGTCTACCGATCTATAATTTATAGTATAAATGTATCTCTCTATACATGTATATCCATCAACTCCAATTGATTCAGGGAGAAAGTGAAGTTTTAACGTGTGTGTGTCTGAAAAGAATGGTGCTGGGATTTCACTAAATTATCATTGAGTTTGGATTGGCGTGCATGGAAACAACCATGTAGTGCTACCTGATGGCTCTCTCTCTCTCTTAATCAGTAAATATATATATATACATATATATTTAGCGATACTGTCTCTATATACATATATATATATAGAGAGAGATCCGTCAGATAGCGCCACCTGATGATTTGCATGGGCGACAATCCAAACAACTCGATGATAATTTAAAGAAATCCGAGCCCACACTTTGAAAACACACACACATGTACATACACATTAACACTTCACTTTCTCCCAGGATCAATTGTAGTCGATGATTTGTTGATGAATGAAATAGTGGCGGTTTTGGAAGTCATTGCGGGTGTGTCCAGAAATAGGTCGTGTGACGTCATCGGGCAAGCACAATATATATCGCTGGCCGCAAACCAAACGGCCGCTTGGGGGAGTGTTTAAGACGTGGTTGGTGCTATTTTAAATGCTCCCTAGTGCCAACCTCCTCCTCCCCCGCCTCCTCTCCTATTCCTCTCTCCTTTCCTCCACTCCTATTCCTCTCTCCTTTCCTCCTCTCCTATTTCTCTCTCCTTTCCTCCTCTCCTCTCCCTCTCTCCTTTCCTCCTCTCCTCTCCCTCTCTCCTTTCCTCCTCTCCTATTCCTCTCTCCTCTTCCTCTCTCCTTTCCTCCTCTCCTATTTCTCTCTCCTTTCCTGCTCTCCTATTCCTCTCTCCTTTCCTGCTCTCCTATTCCTCTCTCCTTTCCTCCCCTCCTCTTCCTCTCTCCTTTCCTGCTCTCCTATTTCTCTCTCCTTTCCTGCTCTCCTATTTCTCTCTCCTTTCCTCCTCTCCTCTCCCTCTCTCCTTTCCTCCTCTCCTATTCCTCTCTCCTTTCCTCCTCTCCTCTCTCCCTTTCTCTCCTCCTCTTCCTCTCTCCTTTCCTCCTCTCCTATTTCTCTCTCCTTTCCTGCTCTCCTATTCCTCTCTCCTTTCCTCCTCTCCTCTCCCTCTCTCCTTTCCTCCTCTCCTCTTCCTCTCTCCTTTCCTCCTCTCCTCTTCCTCTCTCCTTTTCTCCTCTCCTCTTCCTCTCCCCTTTCATCTTCTCCTCTCCCTTTCTCCTTTCCTCCTCTCCCCTCTTCCTCCCCTGCTTCCCCCTGTCCCCATGTCCTCTCCTCTCCCTCTCTCCTTTCCTCTTCACTTCTCTTCCCTCGCCCCATTCTCTCTTCCTCCCCAGCCTCCGTTCTGTCCTCTGTCCACCCAGCCTCCTCGCCTCCCCTCTTTTCCTATCCCGCCTTCCCCCTGTCGTCTCCCCCCCCCCCCCCCCCGTCTCCTTCCTCTCCACTCTTCCTCCCCAGCCTCCTCCCATCCTTTTCCTCTCCTCCCCATCTCCTCCCCACCTCCTCTTCTCATCCCATCCTATCCCATCTTCCTCTACTCCCTGTCCTCTCTACACCCTCCACCTCACGCTCTCTTTTAGTCCTCCCCTCTCCTCTATTCCTCCCTCCCTCATCTCCTCTCTTCATTCCCCGCCTGCCAGTCCTGCCCGTCCTGCCCGTCCTGCCCGTCCTTCCCGTCCTTCACGTCCTCCCTGTCCTCCCCACCCTCCCCCCCTCCCCACCCTCCCCGTCCTCCCCTAACCCCCACATCCTCTTCTATTCTTCTGCTCCTCTCCTCCTCCCCCTCTTCCTCCCCCATATACTGCCCCACCCCTCCTCTCCTCTCCCCCTCCTACTCTCCTCTCTTCCTCCTCCGTCTGATCCCCTCCTCTCAACCTCCCCCGCCTCCTCCTTGCTCCCGCCTCCTCTCCTCTCCTCCCCCCGCCACTTCTTTGCTCCTCTTCTTCCCCACCATCTCCTCTCCTCCTCTTCTTTTCCCATCATGTTATCCCTTTCTTCTCATCCTCTTCCCACTCCGCACCCTGTTTTAATTAGCATCTACTTTCCTCATTTTAGTTTCATTCACTTAGGATTTCCTCAGTCCTCCCTCAAGTCGTTCCCGCCTAATGCATTCCACATCCCGCTACCTAGCTAATGCTTCTCTCCAACGCGCGTCGACGTGTGTCACTTTTGGGCGAAACGTCGGGAGACGACTGGAAGCATTACGAGCACATTAGGCATGCGTCGGTACATGTTGGTACACCTTGATGGACGTCGACGGTCGGCGAGGAATGGCGGCGCGCATCGTGGCACATCGAAACTTCCGATGACTGACAACGCGTGTCAACGCGCGGGTGCCAATATAATGGCGACATCAGAAGCAAGTCGACATCACTGGAATAATGTTATATAATGTCGTTCCCACAAGTTGCGCCAAACTGGTGCATTGTTGTTTTACGCCCTAGCAACATCTAAGGTCTTATGAGGACAGCGCGCCAAACTTTTTTTTTTTTTTCCTCATGCGTGGTTACACATTACCACAACGTCGGCCGCACGCTCCCAACACTTTGCGCTGACGTCAAACTTTTACCCAAAATGCCGAAAAGTTGGACATGTCTCAACGCGTACAACTTATTTTGTGCTTTGGTGGCATGACGGTGAGAAGCATCGTAATGTGACAGTACCATAAGTTAATGACATCTATCGGCAGAATCTGGAACCACTCCATTCGGGTACATTCCCTGAGTGCCTATGATTTCACATGATATATCTCCGTAAAATATGCCTTGAACAAAAAAAAAATGCCTAATTATATTTGGATATTCATATTGCAACAGGATTCAAGCTCTTATCGTGGTAAAATATATACATTAAAACCTCTCTAAATCGAACGACCATGGGACCAACTTTAAGTGGTCCATTTACGGAGGTAGTCGGTTTAGAGAGTTAGAATATCCTTACAATGGTATTTTTGGGACCCAAATAAAGCGATATAGGGGAGTGGTCGATCTGTGGAGGGGTCGGTTCAGAGAGTTTTACTGTATATATATATATATATATATATATATATATATATATATAAACAGGTTGGAGAGCTTACCTCGTTCGGGCTATGGTGGTTAAAGTACCTCATTCGAGTACCGGTTCAATTTCCAAGGTCGAATTTCATATAGGATTATGGTGCAGGTTCACAAATATGGTTGTGGAACACTGAGTTTTAGGAGGTTTTCATATTCGAATACATCACTAGAAAGGAAAAAAATATATCTAATTTCCTGAATATTCAAAGGACATTTAGTTGGGACCGGATTGAGTAAATTAACAATGAATATTAGGAAAGTAGTTACAACAAATGTCTACAGGACAGAACTGCCCATGACAATAGAGGAACCTCCAGTCAACCATGGGGGTATATGCTGGTCTGTGGCCCACTCATATACTTCCACTTGCTACTGGGGGAGGTCCTGTGGGGACTGTTGTACATCATTTAGATATATTTTTTGCATACCAATATATATATGCATAAGAAATACTTCACTGTGATTATGCATCTGATGCATAATCACCACAAATATGGCTTGTCTTGCTGGTACAACATTAAGAAAAACCTACCTTAAATATTATTGTATTTGATTTATTTTATTGTTGGTTATCAATTTTTATTTCTTCTCACAGGAGGTCAGTAAGCTATGCTCATAAATAACACTGTAATTATGCATCTGATGTATAATCTCCATAAATATCGCATTTCTTGCTGTTACAGCAACATTAACATTCAACTTACCCTGTATATTATTGCATTTATATTTTATTAATTTTATTGTTGGTTATCACATTTTATTTATATTCATATTATTTGAATTGAGGCCTGGTGCCAGGAGTCTCGGCGCCGGGATGCCGGGAACCCTGGTGCCGGGAAGCAGGGATTCCTTGCCCCGATAGGCTGCCATCTCCTCCCACCCCGAACCCGAACCCTGTATGCCTATTATAAATGCTATACATATACCTATGCATTCCTATACATACATATATATAAACATATTTCATATACATTCATTCATATACATTCATATACATTCATATACATACATATATGCATATAAACGTACATAAACATACATAAACAATTTTTATATCTACCTACTATGGACCAAATTATGTAACTACCATAGTCATGAGTCTGAATTGCATGAATGAATATACATATGCATACATATACATACATACACATACATACATATACATACATATACATACATATACATACATATACATATATATATACATATATATACATACACATAACATTATCTGATGCATAATCCCCACGAATATGGCATTTCTTGCTGGTACAGCAACATTAATAAAAACTTACCTTGGATATTATTGCATTCATATTTAATTTATTTTATTGTTGGTTATCACATTTTATTAATATTTATATTATTTGAATTGAGGCCTAGTGTCGGGAGTCTTGGTGCTGGGAGGCCGGGAACCCTGGTGCCGGGAAGCCGGTATTCCCAGTGCCGATAGGCTGCCATCTCCTCTCCCACACCCCCGGAAACCCAAACCCCCTATGCCTATTATAAATGTTATACATACATACATATACATACATACATATACATACATATAAATACACATACATACATATACATACATATACATACATATATTTACATATGCATAACATACATACTATACATACATACATACATACATATACATATAGATATACATACATATATACATATATACATAATACATCATAACATACATACATACACATCTATATATACATATGCAGACATATACACATGACTCTACACATATGCATATAAATACATATTGTATTTAGAGATGACTGCATCACATATCTTAGAGTGGTCCTCCATTTGTCACTGCTAAGTTAATCCATATGTAGTCTGTGTCAATATCATACTTATTGCAACAATGCAAGGGGCCTAAGCTCTGACACTTTCACACTCAGATTTTAACCAAACACTGCCATTACCCTAAATAACATTCCATTTATATTTAATTTATTTTTGATTATGCATGTACATGTACACATACTTTTAAAACTATATGTATATATGCATATATGCACATACATATGTATGTATTATATATAATATATAAATAATATTGCAATATCAGGTGAAGAATAACTTACCAGTGTTCCAAATGTAAGGATGACTGTGCCAGATCCTTCACAATGGTAATCCATTTGCAAGTAACAAGTTGACTGTTGTGTAGTGTATGCCTTCAGAAATATGTGTGTGCAGTGCACTGTGGCACACACCCTTATAAACCAAATCCAATCCACTCTCACACCTATTCAAAGGGCATAAGCTCTGACACATTCACACTCAGTGAGCTCAGCTGTCAGTGGAGGTGCAGCCCAGAGAACCATTGGCAACCTGAGGTGTGAAAGCTTTCCTTGGCAGTTTCTGGTTAAAATCTGAGTGTTAAAGTGTCAGAGCTTAGGCCCCTTGCAATAAGTCTGAGAGTGAAACAGAGTACACATGGGTTAACTTACCAGTGACAAATGGAGGACCACTCTACAATATGTGATGCAGTCATCTCTAAATACAGTATGTATTCACATATATATATATATATATATATATATAATTATGTAGTCTCATATATAGGTCTCCATATGTATATATGTATACATATATGTAGATGTGAATGCATGTATATATAGACATATATACACATAGGTGCATATGTAATATGTATATATGTATATACACATAGGTATATGTATATTTATATGTATACACATATGTATGTTTATATCGATATATATATATTATATGTATACATACATGTATATGTAAATCTAAAAATAATGCCAATAATGATTAAAATAATACGGTAATAATAATGACAAGAATAATGATACTAATAATGATAATAATGATAATAACGATGATAATAATAACAAATATATAATGATAAAAATGGCAATAATACTTGACGTTACCCGACCTGACTTTACCCGACCTGACTTTACCCGAATCTACTTTACCCGACTCTACTTTACCCGACTCTCCTTTGCCCGACTCTCCTTTGCCCGACCTGACTTTACCGGACATGACTTTACCGGACCCAACTTTACCAGACCCGACTTTACCGGACCCGACTTTACCGGACCCGACTTTACCAGACCCGACTTTACCAGACCCGACTTTAGCCGACACAACTTTACCCGTCCCGAATTTACCCGACCCGACTTTACCCGATCCGGCTTTAGCTGACCCGACGTTGCTTGACCCGACCCTACTTGAACCGACCCGGTCTTGAGCTGACACAAGTTGAACCGACCCGAGTTCACCCGACCCGACTTCACCCTCACCGACTTTAACCGACCCGGCTTCACCCGACCTGACTTCACCCGACTCGACTTCACCCGACCCTCACCGACTTCACCCTCACCGACATCACCTGACCTGACTTGACCTCCCCGACTTGACTCAAACCGACTTGATCCGACCCGACTTGACCTGACCTGAGTTGACCCGACGGGTAAAGTCAGGTCAGGTAATGCCAGGTTGGGTAAAGTCAGGTCGGGTAAAGTCAGGTTGGGTAAAGTCGTGTCGGGTAAAGTCGAGTCGGACAAAGTTGTGTCGATTGAAGTACATGCCTACTTTTTGTGCTGGGGGGTCAGTAAACAAACAAACAAACCAACAACTTTACCGGACTCGACTTTACCGGACCCAACTATACCAGACCCGACTTTATCAGACCCGACTTTACCGGACCCGACATTACCGGACCCGAATTTACCACACCTGACTTTAGCCGACCCAACTTTAGCTGACACGACTTTACCCGACCCACCTTTACCCGATTCGGATTTAGTCAGGTCAGGCAAAGTCATGTCGGGCAAAGTAAGGTCGGGCAAATTCAGGTCGGGTAAAGTCAAGTCGGGTAAAGTAGAGTCAGGGAAAGTAGAGTCGGATAAAGTAGAGTCTGGTAAAGTAGAATCGGTTAAAGTAGAGTTGGGGAAAGTTGACTTTGAGTAAGAGTGTATTGCACATGTAATATGCAATGTATCTGGACACTTTGATTATTGTTTTTTATGTATATACAGTATAACCATTTATCCTATAAAAAAAGTCGGTGGGATCTCAGGTGACCTTATAACCACATACAAGTTTGATTTAACTGTACCAGAAGTGGCCTGGGGCATGAAATTCTGTTTGGATTAACTGATAATTTGGATTAAACGACTTTGGTTTAACCAACTTTTTTATATGATAAATGGTAGTATTTTGCGGGCCACCCAACAAAGTTTGGATTAACTGATCGTTTGGTTTAACCGAGCTTGGTTTAACGGGGTTGTATTGTATCCATATATAAACATATATTTGCTGAGTCATTGGCATTTTTATTTGATTTATTTTACTTTTGTTTATTACTTTTTACTTTTATTCAAATATGTGGGATGTGGTGGAGGGAGGCTAGGAACTGGGAAGCTGAGAGGCTATACATATCGTTTTAAATCGATAAAGTGTTTATTAATATATGTATATGTGTGTATATGTATATGTGTATATATGTATATATGATGTCACACCAATAAAATAAATCAAATACAATAATATTTAAGGTAGGTTTTTCTTAATGTTGTACCAGCATCTTTGTGGTGATTATGCATCAGATGCATAATCACAGTGAATTATTTATTATGCATATATATATATTGGTATGCAACAAATATATCTACATGATGCACAACAGTCCCAACAGGACCTCCCCCAGTGGCAAGTGGAAGTATATGAGTGGGCCACAGACCAGCATATACCCCTATTGTTGGCTGGAGGTTCCTCTATTGTTTGGGATTAATGGCTATACCAACACAGTTATAACATGGGCAGTTCTGTCCTGTAGCCATGTGGTGTAACTACTGATTTATTTCCTAATATTCACTGTTAATTTACTCAATCCGGTCCCAACTAAATGTCCTTTGGATATCCAGGAAATTAGATATAATTTTTGGCTTTATAGTGATGTATTCCAATATGTAAACTTCCCAAAACTCAGTGTGCCATAACCATATTTTTGAACCTGCTAACTAATCCTATATAAAATTCGACCTTGGAAATTGAACCGGGGCTCGAATGAAGTATTTAACCACCATAGCCCGATCGAGGTAAGCTCTCCAACCTGATAAAAGATATATTGTATTTTTCTTCTGGAATTTCACCGCTGCTCTCTTCATGTATTACACCCCTCCAGGTCCTCCATTCTGACTATCGGCAGAATCTGGAACCACTCTATTCGGGTACTTTCCAGCTTAACTGGAGGGGTCTATTTTCCAGATGTTCTTCAGTACTCCTACAGCGTATTCCTCCTCCTTCGCTTCTATTTGTTTGTTTGTTGTTGTTTTACGTCCTACCAACTTCGAAGGTCATATCAGAACGGTCTCCTTCTATTTCTGCCTTCTGCCTCTCTGGATCGAGTGTCCATTCACTCCTTCCTTTTCTTCACTCAATGTTGACTCAAAAACAAATATTGTACCTAAAACAGGATTCGAACCCAAACCTATTGCCATTCCGCGGTTAGTGTGCTAACCATTACACCAGCTAAGCTCCCTGGTGCACTCACCCTATCCATGCCCACCTGTCTATGTAGCTCCTTGCCTGAGATGTAAGACAGCCTACTACACTAGTCTTCATGGAATTGGCAGCCTGCGCTCTACCAATTCAGCCATCACGTCCGGTGGCAAAGGAGGAATCCATTATATTAGCTACATGCGTTACTCTCTCTATCCCAGCCCTTCTTGTGTAACTGTGGCAAACCATCCTCCTCAGGTGCCTCAGGGTGTGTTCTTATCAAAGGATGTGTACCTTTCGACTGATGTCCTCCATTCAGTCGGTGTGACAAACCAGGCTAAATCTGGGGGCGTAATCGATTAATCAACTTGGGTCACCCGAGCTACTTTATGGCTCATGCGCACATCCTACAGACTCGGTTCGAATAATCGAATACGCTTCTCCATGCTCGGGGTGAAAAAAATGGTGGCTTAATCCCTCCTAGCAAACCCAAGCCAAGAGGTGGGTTACTGGGGTTGGGTCACATATATTTGTCGACTCAACTTGCTGTGTTTGATTTGAAATTCTGACAACTCAGGTCACCCAAGTCGCCCGGGTCGTGTTAATCGATTACGGCCAGAGATTTGTAGTTTGGGTGGGTGGGCAGAAAAGAAACGGTGGTGCAATGTGGACACAGAATTAGCTCGACGAGAAGTGTCAATGGCTAGCGACTGGCTGACTTATATATATAACAGTGCTGGGATGTGAAAACCCGCTACCACAACCAGGAAGGTGAGCATCCACCGGCGAGTCAATCAGGGCGGCAACGAGCAGGTGAGTCATTTCCCTCGAATCAAATGCAATGCTAACATTGCGACCGATTTGGTGGAATGACTTGCATCCTACCGCCCCTGTCTCCCCATTTTGTTTCTTTGTTGTGGCTTTATTTCCTAGCAATCGGTCATATCAGGATGGGTACTGACTTTGACAGTGCGCACTCAACGTTGCATTATATACGTGATATATATATATGAATATGCCATAGTATGAAATGGCGCTGATACATTATTATAGCTTGGATGTATGTTAATGTAAATTATCTTTGGCTATCTGTGCACATATATTGTTGCCCACATAGACATACACATATTGTGATACATATAAAATATATCTGTATATGGTATATATATATGATATATACACAGGTATCATCATAATCATGCTGTCAGTCGCAATGCGACAAAGACTGCTTTCATTACTTAACAACCACTCTCCATTTAGCTCTCTGCTCTGAGATTGATGTCCATGAGTCAGTCTCAATGTTTTGCGCAGTTGTACATTTCATAAAACCTGCTTGCAAAGTGTTGAAGTGCTGCTGGCTTTTGCAAGTTACTAGCGGCACTCTCTCTGGGAGCAAAAGAAGAACACATCAAGACAGGCACAAACTATTTGTCCATGCAGTGGCTGGTTGGGAGATGTTGGGAGTTTCATTCATTCCCACCCTTAATGCTGCCATGGTAACATGGTTGTCTGTTAGGGTTTGCTCCCTTAGCCTTTGCTTCTATCAAGAACCTGTACTACAAGGCAGTGGTTTACATGTATACATGTATACATATATGAAGAGTTCAGGTGTAAAACCATGGGATGGGATCCTCTCCTGCAGGCCTGTATGTCATCTGCGTAGATGTACATAGTAGGCTAGGTTATCATATACAGGTTAGGAACAAACTTTGAAAATTAAAAAAAACTAATATAGAAACTACTAACACCCAAAACCGCAAAAGGTTGGCCTGAGAAAGATCAGGTAAACACTCCTGAGTGCGGGACCAGACCAATCCAGTATCACAACTGTCCAGCATTGAAAACAAGCACCTCACAGGAGCTAACACGTTATGCGCAGAATAAAAACCTTGTCACACAAAACAAAAAAAAATGTAAACACCAATTCAAAGATGTAGTTTAAATAAATAAAAAAATACCTGAAAATAATTTTGATTGTCACTACTTCCGCTTTTTCATAAGATCACATGGTTACGGAACAATGAACAAAAGAGAAGGAATATAACAAAAAAAGTTGGTGAGGGTTTGATTCCAATGTTCAACTTCATTTTTGGATTGTTGTTTATGTGGTTTTGAGCCTGAACTCTTCATATGTAAATGCGCATATCCTGGCCTAAAATGGTACTTATCTCTAGTTTTACCTATATCCAGTGCCAGGTAATCAATTGTAGTTTTCCTCACCAACATTATTTAATTAATATCTACATATATATGCCTTTATTTCATAGAAATGAGGTGCTACCACAAGATACTACAATCTCATACAAAGACCATGGTATCACTGACATTGTCTGCGCTAAGATCCAGCAGGCAATTGGACCACTCAAAGATCTACTGACGACCGTAAAGTGAAGCAACGTGTGGGGGTAAGGCCATATTTCACATCCATCAGGTCTGGCCAAAGCCATCGTGCAAGACACAGAGAAAGGGGGGAAGCAAACAAGGGCGGACCGAGGAAGAGATCAAAAGACGACATCAGGGAATGGACAGGCCTGTAGTTCGGCAAATCCCAGAGGGAAGTGGAGAACAGGGAAAAATGGATAAATATTGTCGCAAATTCATCTGTTGTGCCCCAAATACCGTCACAATTAATTGATGATGAGTATGATATTTCTGAAAGATAATGCAGTAAAATATAGTTGCTCACCAGATCAAACCCTGGTAAATCTTCCTAGTCGTGATTATGATATTTCTGAAAGATAAAGCAATAAAAGATAGTCGCCCACCGGATCAAACACTGGTAAATCTTGGTATTCCTTTATATCTAAGACAGCGCAGGTATTATTTCTAGAGTTCCAAGATTTCCTGAAGATATAGCGAATATTCCTGTGAGGAATCCACGCTAAAATCAGATGTCCATATCTTTAAGGCTGAAAATGGTGGGAAGAAAAAAGGGCAGGCTATAAGTAAAAATATATTAAAAAAATTAATCTCAAACGCCAATATTTGAATAATCATAAATAATCAACTTCAAAGCCAGCTTTACCTACCGTGGACACATACTTCAACCCCCCCACCCCCCCACAGCCCCCGTCCCCCCGCCCCCGACTCCATCATCATCATACGGCGATGTCGGTATTATTACTCCTGTGGTAGACACACCCTTCTGACGTACATACTCCCCCTTAGAATGTTCCTTTCTCTCTTCAGTGTGTGTAGTGTGGTATGTGGGAGGTGCTGGCTGAAGGGATTGTTGTCATAGAAATTCCCCAATGCATTTTAACCAAAGCACAACCATTCAAAGAGTAACCATCATTTATTAATCCTGCCTTATCACGTAATCATTAGATAATCCAGATTGACCTACTTTCTGTTAAAGATGGGCGTATGAGCTGTATCTGTATATCGCGAATGAGTCTGTACCTGCGGGTTTTCGCTTCCACAGCATGTAGACTGCGTATTGGCTTAGCGGGTCCTCGACACACACCTGTGTACAGCTAACAGGTGCCACTGGCTTCAGTCATAATGACAACGAGTAGACAACATGCTATCTGTTTCTCTGTCTTTCATTTGAATTAAATTTAGCGCCACCTGTATTAGCGCTTAGCAACCAATATTACCAGTTCCCATTTGACAAGGGCATCTCTAACCCACCGATTGAGTGCGTATTGTAAATAGTTCACCATAGTTTAGTTTATATGAAGCATTCAGGCGCAAAAGCCGACAAATGCCATCAGGGCTGAAAGGAAACCATGGCTACCACTTTTGAGCTGAAGCTACCATCATTCCGATAACCATATCTGTTGGTTTTTTAGTGCATGCAGAAACTGCAACGTCCTCTATATAATACCCTACTCAATACCAAATTGATTACCCATAACTGGAAAGCAGAAAAATTAATTCTATTTGACATAATTAGCTACTAAAATTGATTTATTGTTTTTTTGTACCTGAATCCTCCACATCAGCTTTTATATTACGCTCGCCGTGATATGGCCTATCCTGCTGACACAGCGTAAAGCAAACCACCAATCAATCATCAATCTATATTACAACAATATTACTGGCGGTGCTCTGAGGTATTCATGGGTATCGTACAAACTCAATCCTGCCTGACTCACTGAGGTGAAATCAGTCCATCGGGATGTCACAAATACAGCAATCGTGCCTTCATAGTGCTGCCAGCACTCTGTCCGGATATTCCATTTAATGAAATTGTTCTGTTACTGAGAAATTAAAAACCCGGCCTAATCGCCAAGCACTGGGCTGGATAGCAACAACTACACCTGTTGTATGTCACTGGTTTGAATCCCCCAGGTACTGGTACAAAGATAGTCTGCCCTGGAAGCCAGCACTCTTACTGATTTGACCTTCCCACCCTACCGGACGTGGTGGCCAAATCGGTAGAGCGCCGACTTCCTGGGCGAAAGGTTGGGAGTTTGAGTTCCAGCCAAATCAAAGTAATGACTTATAAAAATGGATACTTGTCGCTACCTAGCTTGGCATTCGGCATTAATAGGGTAGGGCAATGACTGGTTAGATCAGTGTTGGGATAATGTGACTGAGTGGGATATCGGGTCATGGTGCCAGTGAGCTGGTTTCCCAATGGGGCAGCACTATAAACTTGCAATTAGTGCGTCCTGTCACAAGTCAGTGCCCGTCCTGATCTGACCTTTGATGTCGATAGGATGTAAAACACCAACAAAGAAAAACAAACAAAAGACACCCAATCCAACATCCCAGACTTCAGCGAAGCTCCTCGGATCGCCAGCAGCAAGTTGCACTTTTCTCATACTACTGACAGCGTGTTGCACGTGCTAGTAGTATATGGAAACTGGACATTGCTACATTCAACCTTTTTGTTAGCAATCCTACTTCTTGCCAATAATTCATGTTTTTCAATCACCCAACTCTCAGATCTGGGAAACAGCGGCCAAGGATAGAAATATTATTCATGTCATCCTTGTATTGGCAACGAGACACAAACACCCGTCCATCAGTGCTGAAGCAAATTATTCCAGATAAATAACTCGACTTGGAAGCAAATATGTGACCAATACAAGCTGCGCTAATAACTATTACCAAGCAGTTTCTAATTATTCCAGCTAAACCAATCAGCAAACCTGATGGTGATACCCGATGCAATGCTACCCATCTGCACGTGAGGCATCCATTCACACACTGCATGATCATTGACCGAATGCTCCAGACTGCCTTTCGCAGTTCGCTGATCTAGAAGGATTTGTTGAACCTTTTCGAACCTTTTCAAACTTATATGCTAATGGTTCTGATACTATTGTGTCAATATCAATATGATCCAAATTAGAATGGGTTTATTTTTTGCTTCATGATATTGCACTCAATGCAAACATATCTCCTCCCACCCACACATCCACCCTAACTTCTTCATCATTGTGGGGCGCGGTGACCGAATTTGTAGAGCGCAGGCCTCGCGTGCGGGAGATCGGGAGTTCGGTTCCCGGTCGAGTCAAACTGATGACTTATAACATTGATATCTGTAGCTTCCTAGTATGGCACTCCGCATTAATAGGATATAGCAAGGACTGGTTAGTTCAGTGTCAGGATGATGTGAGTAAGTGGAATATTGGGTCATGGTGTCGGCGGCCTGATTTACTAGTGTGGCAGCACTATAATATTGCCATGAGTGCGCACTATCACAAGTCAGTACCCGTCCTGATATAACCTTAGATGTTGCTAGGATGCACAGCTCCAACAACAAATCTTCGACGTTGCGAAAAACCACGCCCAGCATGAGTATGGTTAAAATAGATCTGAATCTAGGGGTGCTCTACTCTTGTACTATATACTATTAATATATAACAGGCTCCGTTAATGAAGGCTGCCTCACGCGCCCCCTATCGGTTCCATTGTGAACTATTATTCATACTCCCAGTGCTTATATTTGCATAGTCCAATGGTTTTGCGTTTCTGTCATTTCCTGAGATAAATTTAAGAGCATGACCTTATAATAAAAAGGTTCTATCTGACAAAGTAACTGAATCGGTGTTACTGATGTAAAAATGTTCTATCGGCAAAATTTGGGCATTCTGCTTAACCTCACGGGGTCGGGTCCAAGCGGCAAGGATTATGCAAGCGTAGTGGTCTGCACTGACCTCTCAGGCAAGGAGCCGCATATACAGGTACGCATCTTTAGTGTGTTGATATCAGGGAGCCTAGCTGGTGTAATGGTTGGCACACTTGCCCAGAATGCAAAGAGATCTGGGTTTGAGTCCCACTCTAGGCGCAATATTTCCCATTTTCATCACCCCCACAACACTGGTTGGCGTGACCAGGATCCTATACATGTTATGCGCTGTATGGTTGTTGAACCTGCCCTGTGTATGTATGTGTAAGTGAATTGCATGAATGTTTGTAATTGTAAGCATTAAAAGACTTACAATTCCAGGGGGACGAATGTAGTAGTCTGCACTGACCTTTCAATCAAGGTGCCGCATAGACAGGTATGCTGGGTAGTGTGTTGATATCAAGGAGCCTAGGTGGTGTAATGGTTAGCACACTGGCCTGGAATGCAAAGAGATGTGGGTTCGAGTCCCGCTCTAGGCGCAATATTCCCCATTTTCAGCACCCCCATGACACAAGTTTAAATTGTCCATCTGTAATAAAAGCCCGTCCTAGCTTATTGAGGAGTAACTGAGATATTTATCTCATAATTGTGGCATGAATTGAAAACCAACGGAGTATGCAACCTTAAATTGGACATCAATTGCAGCACAATAGTATCACGTACACCATGTCAATACCAGACGCGGTGATATTTATAGGTGCCCTCTGGTGGGATTTATTGACATTTCCAGCGGCGTGCAATGCCATTTTCCAAGGTGTATGGATATGTTTGTGGGGATGCAGGGGTAAGGGCGGGATAGTGGAGGTATGGGGACGGGGGAGGCTCGAGGTTAGGGGGAGTAGGGAAGGGGAGAGAGGGGAGGGAGGTAGGGTGATGGACGGGAAAGGATGAGGAGGATGGGGAAGGGGTAAGACGGAGTGGAAGGATTTGGAGGGAGGGGTTGGGGAAGATCGAAGAGGGAGGGAAGGAAGGGGGGAAGCGCGAGGAGGGAGGGAGGGAGGGAGGGAGGGAGGGCGAGGAGGGAGGGGAGGGATGGGAGGAAGGGGGGAGGGGAAGGACGAGGAGGGAGGGGAGGGAGGGGAGGAAGGGGAGAGGGGAAGGACGAGGAGGAGGGGTAAAGGGGAGGGGAAGGACTAAGGTGGAGGGGAAAGGGAACGACGAGGAGGGAAGGGGAAGGGGATAGAGCGGAGAGAGAAGGAGGGCAGAGGGAAGAGTGAGTGAGGATCTGAATGAGGGAGGGGAGGTCAGAGGGAAAGGGAGGGAAGAGGGCAGGCGAGGAGGGATAAGGGGGGGGGAGAGAGGAGAGAGAGGGACGGAGCGGCAGTGAGGAGGGGGAGGAGAGGGGAAGAGAGGGTAGGAGAGGGGAAGAGAGGGGAGGAGAGGGAAGAGAGGGGAAGAGAGGGGAAGAGAGGGGAGGAGAGGGGAGGAGAGCGGGAGGAGAGGGGGAGGGGAGAGGGGGGAGGGGAGGAGAGGGGAGGAGAGGGGAGGAGAGGGGAGGAGAGGGGAGGAGAGGGGAGGAGAGGGGAGGAGAGGGGAGGAGGAGGGGAGGAGAGGGGGGGGGGAGGAGAGGGGAGGAGAGGGGAGGAGAGGGGAGGAGAGTGGAGGAGAGGGGGGGGAGAGGGGAGAGAGGGGAAGAGAGGGGAGGAGAGGGGCGGAGAGGGGCGGAGAGGGGAGGAGAGGGGAGGAGAGGGGATGAGAGGGGAGGAGAGGGGGGGAGAGAGGAGGGGAGGAGAGGGGGGGAGAGGGGAGGAGAGGGGAGGAGAGGGGAGGAGAGGGGAGGATAGGGGAGGAGAGGGGCGGATAGGGGAGGAGAGTGGAGGAGAGGGGAGGAGGCAGGGCTAGAGTTCTAAATCTTCCACTAAGTAAAGCGCTTTGGAATTAGGAGACAAGATATCTAAGAACTGTTGCAAGATGTCATTGGTAGATAGTACCAGGCGGGATGGCGATATCTCACCGTTTCTTATGACATCCATCTCCTGTTTTGGGAGATCGAAGGATCCGCACCCATGGGTTTGTGGGTTCGAACCCTGGTTGAGTCAAACCAATGACTTCAAAATTGATACTTGTTGCTTCCTAGACAGGCGCTCTGCATTATTAGGATATGGCAAGGACTGGTTGGCTCAGTGTAAGGATAATGTGACTGAGTGGGATATCAGGTCATGGGGCTGGTGGCCTGGTATCCCAGGGGGACGCACTATAAAGTCGCCATGAGTGTGCACAGTCACAAGTCGGTACCCGTCCTGCTATGACGTTAGATGTTGCTAGGACGTAAAACAACTACAAACAAACACTGGTAGATATGAGTTCCTGGTTACAGCGTTACTTACTAACACCATCAGGGTGGAGTCTTGTGGCGGTGCATATGCACTCATGCTTGGATGTATAGTGCTGCCCCACTGTGGTACCCACACTCTTGGCACTGTGATAGGCTCCTAACATGAAGCTCAATCAACACATTTGTAATTTGAATTAATGAATTTCATGTGGCAAATGTAGTACGTGAATTGGTAACTCCCATCGATAATTAAAATTGGAAACACCATAAACAAGTTTACAGAAATTATAGCTTAAAGGAAAACAATCCATATGGATTATGACCACTACTGCACAGTGGCGAAAACAAGCGCGTGCACTTAACCGTTATGAGCAGAATAAACAAACAATCACAAAAACAAACAATAAATCAAAAGCTACCTTTCATGTCACTTTCATTTGTTAATTCATTGACTTCAAATTTACCTCAACAGACGGATGGCCGAATGAGTTGAGCGTCCATCTCCCGTTTTGGCAGATCATGGGATCCAAACCCATGGGATAGTGAGTTTGAATCCTGGTTCAGTCAAACCAATGACGTACAAATTTATATTTACCGCTTTCTAGCCTGGCACTTGGCACTATTAGGATAGGGCATGGACTGGTGTGCTCACTGGCAGGATAATGTGACTGAGTGGGATATCAGGTCATGGTGCTGGTGGCCTGGTCTCCCAGGAGGGCAGCACTAGTAAGTCACCATGAGTGTGCAAAGGCACAAGTCGGTACCCGATGTTGCTAGGACGTAAAACAACAACAAACAAACATCAAATTTACCTCACCATACATCCATTGGCACTTTTCGGAAATTTACATAGTTTCTAGTTCATTGTTTACTCGCCAGGTGGAGCCAAGGTTCAACTAGCGGGTCTATGCAAAAATGACGTTGTGGGGACAGTAGGTGGGTGGGATTTCTCTGTTTATCATTTAATGAACAACTACTTCCAGTAAAAACTGAGCGTGAGTAAAAACTAAAACAAACAGAAAATACAAACAAATTAACATAAATAAAATTAAAAGATTTTAAAATGTCACCTGTCCAGGGTACTGACTACTAAGCTTATTAAATCAGGACGGATTATGTCACGATATTGATATTTTCCATGAATATATTCGATTACCAAGAGGGGTAGACTAGCTAAACGCAGTTAATATTCAAGCAACTTTCGGCTGGAACCAACCAATTAGGTCAGATTACAATTGGCATATTTTAAAATCAAATCTGATGGAGCGCAACAGAAATTGCTATGTCATCTTTCGACTCGGATAGATTCGACCTTAACACTGAATAGTCCGACGAAAGCATAAACTTTCCAAAAGCAAATCACTTATGTAGATTTGATTGGTTGGATACTTGTTGGAGTTTTACGTCCTGGCAACATCTAAGCTCATATCAGGACGGGTTCCGACTTGTGACACTAAGGCACTTGCATAGTGCTGCTCCACTGGGAAATCTGGCCACCAGCACCATGCCCTGATATCACACTCAGGCTCATTATCCTGAAACTGAGCTAAGCAGTCCTTGCCCTGTCCTATTCATACTGAGCACCCGGCTAGGAATTGACAAGTAGCAGTTGTGTAAGTAATTGGTTTGACTTGACCGGGAATTGAATTCCCGATCTCTCGCATAGAAGCCCTGCACTCTACCGATTGGGCCACCGCGACCGGTTCTAGATTTAATCCTATATATCTAACGTAGACACTGGTACTCTTATGAAGTATTTATTGCTGTATAAGTACATTTAATAGATACCTGTTTCTGCTGAAAACTATGGGGTCAGAATTTTGACGCGGATGCTAAAATCAATTTAGCATGTTTATACTTCAAATATATCCCACATTAGTAATTTTTAAATGAAGTTACTTGAAACTAAAAGTAAGGTAGGATCATAAATATTAACTTATAAATAATAGATGAAGAGTTCAGGCATCAAACCACGTAGACGCCAATCCAAAACATGTAATTTAAATCAGAGATTCTTCCCTGAAGATAATTTTAATTCTCCCTAATTCCACTTGTCATATTATCATATGGTTATGGAGCAATGAACACAAAAGTAGGAATATAAAAAAGTAACCTTTTGTAGGTTTGATTCCAATGTTGATTTCCATTGGATTGGTGTTTACGTGGGTTTGCGCCTGAACTCATCATAATTATCTCAGTAAATGACATACATTCTAAACCATCGGACGATGCAATTGCAAGCGAAACTCTTGTTGTGTTTATGGCAGGCTTGCTGTTAGAAGGCCAAATAATTGATGCTTATTTGCTGTAAAAGATCTCGTCAGTGAACACCCCTTGACCGGTCCTATCCTCGTGGGCCCGCTTCTAACCTAATTGCCCTTAATTGGCCCAATCTAGACCATTCACTACTAACGTCAGCCTGCAATGTGGCCTGCCCTGAGGCAATGGCCTGCTTGGTTTCAAGGAATCCTTCCCTAAAATGTCACTAAAGAAATGTGTGCACTCACACAATATAATATATCCCTGTGTGCGAGATTTCATCCCTATGCACAAGATCGCATCGTTTCTAGTGAGATCTCGTCGTTTATCGGGTGATCTCACGGTTTCTCGCGATATCTCGCCGTTTCTTGCAATAAACTCAACATTTCTTGTGAGTTCTCACCGTTTCTCGCGAAATCTTGCCCTTTCTCTCCATATTTCATCTTTTCTTCCCTTATGATACTTCACCGTTTCTTGTGAGATCTCACCGTTTCTCACGATATCTCACCGTTTCTCATGAGTTCTTGCCTTTTCTCACGATATCTCACCGTTTCTCATGAGTTCTTGCCTTTTCTAGCGATATCTCACCGTTTCTCGTGATATCTCACCGTTTCTCGTGATATCTCACCGTTTCTCGTGAGTTCTTGCCGTTTCTAGCGATATCTCACCGTTCCTACTTTTCTGTTCATTGCTCCATCATCATGTGATCATAAGAAAAGTGGAATTAGTGAGAATTGAACTTATTTTCAGGTAAAAATCTTTTATTTAAATTACATTTTTCGAAAGGCGTTTATGATGAATTGCACCTGAACTCTTCATATATATATATATATATATATATATATATGAACTCTTCATATATATATATATATGAAAAGTTCATTCGCAAAACCCCATAAGCACCAATCCAACAATCCAAAAACAGAGATAAATGTTACAATGAAAGCATCAAACAAATATTTTTGTTTACATTCCCATTATTTTCTTCATTGGTCCATAATCATTTCTTCATAAGAACAGTAGAATTAGTAAGAATTAAAATTATTTTCAGGTGAAAATCTGTTATTTAAATTACACTTTTGGATTGGCGTTTACGGGGATTTGCCCCTAAAGTCTTCATAGAAAAAAGTCCTCCAGTGTGTGTGGCGTGAGGGAGGGGGGGGGGCACGCGTATGCAACTCCCCAAAAGTTGGGGGGCACTCCGCCAATGCGCCGATGGAGGAAGTAGCTAAGTATATATGTTGCCTTACCATTTATACTCATATAATGCGTTATGCATCAAATATATACATTATATATATATGACTGATTGAAACCGATTGGAAATAAGAACCAGAACGAGGCTAATTAAAGAAGCCACGCTTTGGATGGGTGAATCATTAAAGCTGCACAAACCGATGACATTTTCAAAACCAAGACAATTATCTAGATTTGAGCCTCGTACACTTATTAAACATGTGTCACCACATAGAAGGGAATACTGAAGCAATTTAAGAGAAGCTGTTACTGTCGAAGCCTAGGGTGTCAGAGGGTTGGCGTGCTTGCCCAAATTAATTTTGCATCTTCGAACTTCTGATATCTCCGACGTTAGCCATTTAAAAGAAAAGTTACTTCAAAGTAGCATAAGGTAGGTCATCACAATCAATTTAATATATTCATCCCAGAAAAACGACGCAAACTCAAACCCATCGGACTATGCAACTTTAAATAGTTGAACTAGAACTGAAATCAAACTATGCCGCATATTTTCCAAGTGAATTCCTGGTAGGTGAGTTTTTATTTTATTTTATTTTTCTTTGTGATGGGTGGATTTTTTGTTGTTGTAAATATAGTTTATTTATTGAATAAAGTCTTTTGTCAGTGCCATGGCACTGGTCTTCCAGCCATGTGACAATACAGTTATTTACCATATATGCACATGTAGTCTGATATCGTCACCAGCAGCTAGTCTAAATCAGCTGAAATAACAATATCAAACATTCAAAGACTTACATATGGTATAGTTTGACAATTCACATACAAAAATAGCAGTTATATGTTGTATTCCTACACACTTGATACATACATGTGTATTGATGAGACCTTCACATTACGGAGTGGTTAGGTGCATAGTTTCCCTTCATATGTTTGTATGCCTACTATGTTGTGAACTGCAAAACTATCATGTTGGAGTTAACATTTTGAGATGGAGTGAGTGTTAGTAGAACGGTTTGTTTATTCTGTTAGATAGAGTGTGGTTAGCTTATAGGGGTATGCTTAAAAGGTTAATACCTCAGGTGTGTTTTTTGACTACATGAAGTAGCTTGAGTAAGTAGGTTGTTAGTAATGGTGGGATAAACAATGCTTGGAGGATTGTACGTTTCAGTCATTTAGTAGTCTAGTACAGACTTTATTAGTGTCTATGTTTATACAAAGACCCCATAATATCAAGACGGCTCACTCAGCCTGTACTGTGTAATCAAATGCTGCCCATAACAGTTAAGTCTAATGACTTGTTTTCACCGCTAGACAGTAATAGTCTTGTGACTCCCCTTCTTGTTATCACTTTCAGTTGTTGTGTAGCTAACTACTGCGTGCATTCTTTCGCTGTTTGTTTCAACCACAAGTTATTTAGATGGGCTCAGTGATGCCGTGTGTGTGGGGGTGGGTGGTGGGGGTGGGTGGGAGGGTGGGTTGTGCTTCTAAAAATAGACTGCCATTGACCTGGCCCAGCTAGAGTAGGCTAATGACCAGTTGCCGGAAATAGGCGACTTGTGAGAGATGAGTATGGACCTGAAGTGCCGGAGCCCAGGGCATGGCCCGACTCTATCAAAACCCACGCACTGTGTCTGCTGTTGGCTTTGTGGTACAATATTGCTGGCAATTTAGGCAGTGTGGTCAGTTAGTTGGTTGGTCGTTGGAGCTTTACGTCCTGGCAACATTTGTGGTCATATAAGGACGGGTACAGACTTGTCCCACGTTTGACGTCCAAGAGCCGATGATAAAAATCAATGTGCTCTAGAGGTGTTGTTAAATACAACAAACTCTCTGACTTGTGACAGTGCATACTCATCACAACTTTATAGTGCTGCCCCACTGGGAGAGCAGACCGTCAGCAGTACGACCTGATATCCCACTCAGTCAGATTATCCTGACACTGAGCCATGCAGTCCTTGCCCTATCCTAATAATGCAAAGCGCCTGCCTAGGAAGTAACAAGTATAATTCTGTATGTCATTGGTTTGACTCGACCAGGGTTTGAATGCATGTCTTGGACTCCCGCGATCTACCAAACCGGGAGACGGACGCTCAACTCATTCGGACATCACATCTGGTCTTGGAGGCAATGCGTGTGGATAGCGTACTGTCAGCTGATTATTCTAACAGCATACCGGGCACGGTGGTCGAATCGGTAGAGCGCGGGCCTCACTAGTGGAAGGTCAGGAGTTTGGTTCCCGCTCGAGTCAAACCGATGACTTTAATAAAATTGATACTTGCCACTTCCTAGCCTGACACTCTGCATTAATAGGATATGGCAAGGAGTGGTTAGCTCAGTGTCACGATAATGTGACTGAGTGGGATATGGGGTTATGGTGCCGACAGCATGATTTCCCAGTGGGGTAGCACTATCAACTCGCCATGAGTGCGCACTGCCACAAGTCGGTATCCATCCTGATATGACCTTAGATGTTGCCAGGATGTAAAACACACAACAACCCTGCTAACAGCATGAACTGGTAGGTCTGATGATACATCGCAAAAACAGTTCTGTTCCCTCGCTTCCCTGAGGAAGGGACTGGGATGCGGTGGAAAAATCAGTAGAGCGCAGGCTTCCAATGTGGAAGGTCGCCAGTTTGAATCCTAGCTGAGCGAAACTAATGACTTTCAAAATTGGTAATTGTCGCTATCTAGCCTGGCGTTCGGCATTAATAGGACAAGGCAAAGAACTGGTTAGCTCAATATCAGAACAAGGTGACTGAGTGGGGCATTGATCCATGGTGATGGTGGCCTGGTCTCCCAGTGGGTCAGCACTAAAAAGTTGCCATGCGTGCGCACTGTCACAAGTCGATACTTGTCCTGATATGACCTTAGATGTTGCAAGGATGCAACATCTCAACAAACAAACGAAACCCACTGGATGAACTCGGCTCATTTTTGTTTGTTTTAGGTTGTCATGGATATTCTCCAGCATCTGATCCTTCTACCTACTGAGTCGACATGCCACCAGCCCCCTCCCCCCGCCCCCCCACCCGTCCCCCCCACCCGCCCGACCCCCCCGCCCAAATCCCACTCCCATCAGCTTGTATATTATATTGGATAAATCTTATTGTTGTTGTTGTTTTATATCCTAGCAAGATCTAATGTCATATCAGGACGGGCACCGACTTGTGACAGCGGGCACTCATGGTTAATTTATAGTGCTGCCCCACTGGGACACCAGGCTGCCAACACCATGACACAATATCCCACAGAGTTACATTATTCTAATACTGTGCTAATCAGTCTTTGTTTTATCCTATTAATGTCGAGCGCGAGACTAGGTAGTGACACACATAAAATGTGTAAGTCATTGGTTTTGCTTGTATTGGAATCGAATTCCCGACCTTCCCCACAGGAAGGCTGTGCTCTACCGATTAGGCTACCCCGTCTGGTATATAACTCTTCAAATGGCACTGTCCTCCCCCGAACACTTTTCAAACTCCCCCCCCCCCTGCTTCCCACATTCCCCTAAATCCATTACACACTAGTCAACCCTGTACCCTCCCCCTCCGCCTCCCACCTGCAGGTTCAGGCGTAGATAAAAGATTCACCCGGTACTTGTAGTACACGGGTGAAGATCAGCCTTATATAAAAACGGTCGAAAAATCGGGCTAATGAAATGAGTGTTTATGAGAGCCTAATTTCTCAATCTAAGAAGCAACATTTATTCTTTGTATATGTCTTCATGTTTACCCGCTACTTTTGAGTTGGAAAATATAATAAAACATATACTTTAATGTAATTTAAAAGTGAAATCGACGGCGTTCTCTGGCTCCCATCTTGTCTTTTTGCATTCTCGCCCATTTCACCAACTCTGTGCCTATATGAGTAGCCATTTGATACTGGAACCACAGTTTCTAGTTCATGTTCCATACTAAACCTATTTTCGCCCATATTTACACTACTTTGTCCTTCACCCGCATACTACAAGTACCGGGTGAATCTTTTATCTAGTTCAGGCGCAACAACTTACAAACGCCATCCCGGCCGAAATGAATCCCGGACTACCAGCTTTGAGCTGAAGCTGCCAAGATTCCGATAATCAAATCTGTTGCCTTTCCCCTCAAAGCTGCCATATCCCCTATTTCATTCCCTACTCAATATGAAATTGATAGACTTTAACTGGAAAACAGAACTGGAAATTCTATTTCACAGAAAACACAAAAATTGATTTGTTTTCGGAGTTTGCGCCTGAACCCTTCAGGTCCTTTCAATTGAATAGACTCTCACTCAGCACCTCCTACCCCCACCTCCACACCCACCCTCCCCCACCCCTACCCCCACACACCGCCTCCCATTAGCGAAGCCCGATGAGGAGAGCAAGCCCATCGGATTCACCAGCTTCCCAGAATTGCACCTCGCCCACTTGTTGGCTACAAATCATGGGTGACTTGTTGTTAGTCCACTGGGGAGCGCCAATCTGCGCCAAATTGGCCGACAATGAGGGCCCCCTGGTGGCGAGGGCGGCACTTACGCCTGGCTGAGCCTCGGCGTTACTGGGGACACGCCCCCTGGTGGTAGTGGTGGTGATACCGAACCTGGCGGCAACAAGCTCTAATACTGCGTACCGGAAACCTACGAACAAAATGTGGGGTGAATGCAATTAAATGACTGTGCGACGTAATCCTGCAAAGAAGATTTGGCGGTTAAGCGATTGCGCCATTTCTAACTTTTTATTATGAAACAAATGTACCCAAGACCAAACGGGTTGGCCGACTGAGTTAAGCGTTCTTCTTCCCTTTTGGTAAATCGTGAGATTCAAAGCCTAGTTGAGTCAAACCATTGATTTAAAATATTGATACTCGTCACTTCCTGGCCAGGTGCTCGGCTTTATTAGGATAGGGCAAGGACGGGTTGGCACAGTGTCAGGAAAATCTGACTGAGTGGGATATCAGGTCATGGTTCTGATGGCGTTGTCTCCCAGATGGGAAGCACTATCACAAGTCGGAATGCATCATGAAATGACCTTAGATGTTGCTAGGATGTAAAACTCCAACAACCAACCAACCAGAAATGTAATTGCTAATATTAATATAATTATCCTGCATAAGACGGCTAATTATGTACTATCCACTGGTTCATTTCATTTGCATGGTGGTTACTTGGACTAGAACCTTTTACTAGTTGACGACTTCCACGCCCAATCTGCACTTTTACTGCAGTGGAAGAACACAGGTTGTTGGTAGCACGTTACTACGCAGCATACGCTGTGGAAAAGGTCTTAAAGAGGATTTCCACCACCCACCAATCCACCCTCTGATGGCAGTGGTGGGAACTAATTTTGTCGGTAGCAGCTCACTGCAGCCTGCTATGCGGGAAAGGTCTTAGACGTTAGAGATGCACCAGACGGGGTGGTCGAATGAGTTGAGCATCTGTCTCCTGTATTGTGAGATTGGCGGATCCGAACCAATGCGTTTGTGAGTTCGAACCCTGATTGAGTCAAACCCTGACTTAAAACTTGATACTTGCCGCTCCCTAGCCTGGCACTCTATATTATTAGCATAGGGCGAGGACTGGTTTGCTCAGTGTCAGGACAATGCAACTGAGTGGGATATCAGGTCATGGTGCTGGTGGCCTGGTCTCCCAGTGGGGCAGCAATATAAAGTCGCCATGAGTGCCACTGTCACAAGTCGGTTGTTGATAGGACGTAAAACAACAGCAAACAAACAACCAAAATCTTATAGAAGCGTTGTACAATATTTACCATTTTCATCACCCCCCCCCCCCCGAGAATAGCCAATTTGGATACTGGTGCAGTCATTAAAAGTTTCTCGCATATTTGTGTTTCTGTGCTAGAGAGCTATGCTCGAAACCAGGAATGACACTTGAGCGCACGTGTCCAGCCTGTTGATGTGCACATCGACACGAATTTGTTATGTTTTCATCCGAAATTAACAATTGCAGTTTTCCAAGGTAAAATAGAGTAGATCATGATGATCAACATGTGTATATATATAATATATATATATAATATACAATATATAATATATTTAATATATATAAAATATTTAATATGTATAATATACATAATATGTATAATATATACAATATATTATATATAATATATAATGCATATTATATATATAATACATACTACATAATGTGTATTATAGACTGCGTATATATTATATATATTACATATATTTATAAATTATACATGTTACATATTATATTCTATGTGTTATAAAATATGTATCATATATATTGTATACATGATATGTTATATGTATTATATGTATATTATATAGTATATATATTATATATATATTATATATATAGAACGTATAAAACGTTATCCATCTATAGGCAGCAGAAAATACACTTTGCTTCTTATTTTAATATTTATTATTGCTATTTGATCGGTTCTTGAATGTTCATGTTCTATATACTGCTGCTCCTTGTGCTGCGGAGCTGTGCTGCTTCATTTGCTGTGGTCCTGCGCTGGCCTATATAAGCAGCTGCTGGGCGTTTGACTCGTCCCACTCTTCATAATTTTCCTTTTTTTTGGATTATGATCGATACGATCAGGATGGAAATGTGTCTCCCGGCCGATAAATTGGTAAAGTTGATGAGGACACTAGACAGTTTAGTTGATCGTAAGAGAGCGTCTAGGAAGCAGTTAGAACGGTTGGGGGGTTTGTTGGCTCATTGTGCGAAAGTAGTTCGGGGGGTCAGAACTTTCACTCGTCGAATTTACGACATGATTGCGAAACTACGATCTGCCCACTATAAGGCTCGGTTGAGCAGCGGGTTCAGGGAGGACATCAAATGGTGGCTAGATTTTGCAGGTAGATTCAACGGGACAGCTGCAATGCTTGGTAAATTTGCTGCAGTGCAATCAGTTTACACCGATGCGTTGTTATGGGGGTTTGGAGCAATCTATCAGGAAGATTGGATAATCGGGACATTCGAAAAGAGAGCAGAGCGTGACTTGGAGAGGGAGGTGGGCCACCATTATTTCCTTGTTGATAGCTGTTCATCCGGAGCACACATAAATGTGAAGGAGATGTGGGGAGTTTATGCTGCTGCTTCAGCTTGGGCAGATAGATGGAGAAATAGTCAGGTCCTAGTAATAACGGATAACACCACCGTTCAAACGGCTATTTGTATGGGTAGATCTAAGTCGGCGGGAGTAATGTATTACATCCGTCGTCTGTTTTGGCTGTCGGTTCAGTATAATTTTACCCTATCGGCTGTGCATATACCGAGTGGGGAGAATGTATTTTGTGATGCGTTGAGTCGCTGGAATGAGCATGATGCCAACGTGAGGATACGTGAGGTAGATAGGACGTATCGGATGTGTTGTAGTTTGGTTTTTGATTAGGATCTTCTATTTTTTCAGACCTCCGGAAATTAAAAGAAGAACAGAAAGCTTTTCAGCGGAAATTCTACGCGCCCAATTCGATTAAGGCTAGGGATGTTCAGATGAAAAAGTATTTCGAGTTTATTGATGAGTTTGCTGGTATTTTTTCTCCTCTGCCCTGCCCAGCTGACCAGGTCACGCTATATGCCACTTGGCTGGCTACAACATTGAAGTATACGTCTATTGTTAACTACCTGAGTGGGTTAAATTACTTCTTGTGGCAGAACGGGTCAGCGGTAATTGACTATAAAGAGTTTATAATACAGACGACATTGAAGGGCATTAGGCGTGCCAAGGGTGATATGCCACATCGGGCGGAGCCGATTCTGCCTTGTGTGCTGTGCAGTATGTTTTATAATTTAAATAACAGTGCGGGGCACACGGCATGGCGCGCTGCAGTGCTTTGTAGTTTTAGAGCATTGTTACAAAAATGCCAGGTGACATTATCTGACTCAGTCTTGAAGAGGGAGGATTTTCGATTTTTTGGATGGGGGATGATCATACGAGTTAAGCGTTCGAAGACAATACAATTTGCTCAACGCATATTAGAGATACCAGTAGCTATTTGTCATGACACAACATTGTGTGCAGTCTATTGGACCAAACGTCATTTTTCTGAGCTTCCCGCTAGTAACTCTGAACCAGCCTTCATGATACCGGAGGTAGACCTTTGGTCGTCGGCAATGACGTATGAAATTTATCAGGGGATGTTGAAACTGTTTGCCATGAGGGCTGGCCTAGATCCAGCAGGGTTCTCGTCGCATTCGCTCCGTCGGGGGGGATGTACGTATTTAGCCTTATGTGGTGCCTCCCTGGAGGAGTTGAGGGTCCGGGGTGATTGGTCGAGTGATTCAATTTTTGCATATTTGAAGACGCCTATTTCTGTTAGGATAATCAACGATATTAGGGTTGCTGTCTTGCTGGCAGATAATCAACAAGATGCTAATGTTTTGGGGGACACTCTGTAGTGTCTTTGGGGTTTCCGAGCCATTGGTCGATATGCTGATATATAAAGTTGCCAATCCATTTACTATCTTGTTTCTTCCTTTGTCATTTGTAGCCGGAACCTATAGAACGTATAAAACGTTATACATCTATAGGCAGCGGAAAAATACACTTTGCTTCTTATTTTAATATTGATTATTGCTATTTGATCGGTTCTTGAATGTTCATGTTCTATATACTGCTGCTCCTCGTGCTGCGGAGCTGTGCTGCTTCATGTGCTGCGGTCCTGCGCTGGCCTATATAAGCAGCTGCTGGGCATTTGACTCGTCCCACTCTTCATAATTTTCCTTTTACGGTACGGGGTTTCCGAGCCATTGGTCGATATGCTGATATATAAAGTTGCCAATCCATTACTATCTTGTTTCTTCCTTTGTCATTTGTAGCCGGAACCTATATTATATATATTATATATTATATATTATATATTATATATTATATATACTATATATATTATATATGTATTATAGTTATTATATATATTATATATATTATATATATTATATATATATATATATATTATATATCTTATACATATTATACATATTATACATATTATATACCTATTACCTAAAATTTTCCTTTAAATTGACATAAAACCTGTATGATGTAAGTCCCCACTGCAATCTCAGACCGCGATCCCATCATTAGGCCACACAGAACGGAACACTCGTGATGGGATTAAAAAATATTTTTTTTTAAATGGCCAGGTTTCCGCATTTGGTATTGGTGATTGGATCCACTGATTTGCATATTTGCAATATAGTATATATATATGTGTATTGTAGATATGTTATATCTTTTTGAAAAGAGAAGAGAGAAAACAAAGGAAGAAAGAAGTGTTTAAAGACAATTCTAGAGTCATCTTGTACATTTATTGATGCATGCTCACCAAGTGCATAATACATATGTTGAACTGGAATTGCATGCAGTTACTATTACGACAAATAGTCAATTTATATTATGCTTCTATTATCGAACAGGTTTTTCATGTGGTTATTATTGCAACTAATATTGTCATTTATGTACCAACAAATTGTAATTAACGGCCGGAAGACCAGTGCTCTGGCGCTGACAAAAGACATTATTCGCTGAATAAAATACATTTAGTAAAAAAAAAAAAATAAAAAAAATATATATATTATATATATTATATACTATATATATTATATATATGGTATATATATATTATATATTATACATATAATACATGTAATACATATAATACATATTATATATATTCTACATACTATATATATATTACAAAATCTCTACAAAATCCAAAAGCAAATCAAAACCATCGGATTATGCAACTTCAAACTTCAAACTGCCGACCTATTTGCACTACTGATCGGGAGGGGCACCAATTGCATCATCAAATAACTATTTCTTTCCAGCCTCCCATCCCTCCCTCCACCTCACACACCCCTATCCCAACCAAAACCCCTCCCTATTCCACCTATCGGACAGCAAGCAGTCTCTGCCGCCAGGGGGGAGGGGTGGACTAATTAGCCTCTGCGCATGACAAGCTGGTGCTGAGCCTGCCACCATGTACAGCTTCTCAATCAGGATGAACCTGGATATTCTAGTATCACCACGTCGGCCAATCTAAAATTAGTCCAGCCCCCCCCCCCCCCCTCTCCATGTCCCCATCTTTCCCAATCAGCCCCTATCACCAGTCATCCCCGTGGAATGCTTACCAGAGGCTTCTCTGATATTGCAACAACAACACAATAAAGATGCAGGGTCCGACGATGTTGCCAGGACATACAACTCCAATAAATAACAACATGGTCCGACAAAAACATCAAATTTTCAATACCGAGATAATTGACTAGATTTGATTCAACATATCTAACTTAGACACTGGTGCATTTATTAAATATATCTCATCACATATAAAGGAACACTGGGGCAATTTAATAGAACATGTTACTGCAGAAGCTTATGGGAGTCAGAGTTTTGGCAAGCTTGCCAAAATTAATTTGGTATATTTGGACTTAGAATATCTCAAATGTCAGCCATTTAAAATAAAAAATACTTGAAACTAACGTAAAGTGGATTATACTGATCAACTGAATACCTTCTTACTACCAAAGTCAATAGTGTAAGAGTTTTGACAAGCACACCAACATTAATTAGTTACAATTCCATGGGCACCAGTGTGGTAGTCTACGCTAACCTCCGAGGCAAGGATCCGTATCGTCACGTAGTTTTGAATATGGTGATTGCATCTGGGAGCCTAGGTAGTGTAATGCTTAGCTTACTTGCCCCGAGTGGCAAGAAGTGTAGATTCGAAAACCTGATATTGGTTGCCAGGACAGTGAAGTTTGTTTCTTGTTGTCTTACATCCTAGCAACATCTAAGGTCATATCAGGACAGGTACTGACTTATGACAGTGGGCACCCATGACAACTTTATAGTGCCACCCCACTGGAAGAGCAGACCGCCAGCACCATGACCGGATATCCGACTCAGTCACATAATCCTGACACTGAGCCAACCCGTCCTCGCCCTATCCTAATAATGCCGAACATCAGGATAGGAAGTGACAAGTATTAATTTGTATTCCATTGGTTTGACTCGTCCAGGGTTCGAGCCCACGACCCCACGATCTACCAACATGGGAGACAGACGCTCTAACTCATTCGGCCATCCCGTCTGGTCTGCAGGCTACACGACGCTATGGCTGTTGATGTGAGGCTACCCAGTTTATGTCTAGTTATGTAAGTGCATCACATGACTGTATGCAATTGTAAGCATGACACAACTTATGCAATGTCAACCATGTTATACGCATTACACCTCTCAGCCAAGGAGTCCCAGAACCAAGTGTGGGTGGATAGTGTCATCATTACATGAGTGGGCGTGGATAGTGTCATCATTACATGAGTGTGCGTGGATAGTGTCATCATTACATGAGTGGGCTTGGATAGGGTCATCATTACATGAGGCACTGACCTCTTCAGGCAAGGAACCAATCTATTCCAGGTGCAATATTTCAATTGTTGTCATCAGCACTCCCCATCATGGCGCACACAAACCTACCTATGCAGACCTGCATGCGCAAACCCACCTGGATTTGCTGCGCGAGGCTGTGGCAATCAGCGAGAAGCGTAAATCATGTGATACTTACCGGATGTGCTTGGACGCTGGTTGCTTAGGACGCTACGACCCATATCCCCTCCCTTTCCATATCCCACCCCTTACCGATCCAGCCCCCTCCCACCCATCCACACCCCACAACCAACACACCCACCCCTCTCCCACCCAGCCACACCCCACAACCAACACACCCACCTACCTCCTGCCAACCCTCTCCCTCTTGCGCCCAAGCACCGTCCTCACCTCAGCTTCCACCCCCTTCGCACCGCCATTCCCCTCCCCCCTCCCACTCGCCTCCCCCTCCCCCCTCCCCACTCCCCTCCCCTTCCCCTATTCCCCTTCCCTCCCTCTGCCCTTGTCCCGTCCCCCTCCCCGTCCCACCTCCCACCCCATTCACCGACTCCCCTCTACCCCTCACCCTCCCCCGTCCCGCCCCCCGTCCCGTCCCCTCTCCCCCGCCCACCTCCCACCCACCTTTTCCCCACCCCTCTCCACCTTCCGCATCCCCTCCCCATCCCCGAACCCCCTCCCCCTTCCCCCATCGCTCTACGTCCCCTTCCGCCTCCCCTTCCCCTCCCCCCTCTACCTAACCCCTAACCCCTCCCCCTCCCCTCTCTCTATCCCATTCCCTCCACCGCCCCCTCCCCTCCCTTCCCTTCCCCCCTTCTCCCTCCCCTTTCCCCTCCCCCGTCGACCCCTCCACCTCCTCCGCCCCCTCCCACCCCGAAACACCCACCTACCCCCGCTGTTGCTTCGGTCCGCTCTACTTGGACTGATCCCGGCGAGCTAAGCCAATCAGAAAGCGGCTTACATACGATACTCACGCCGGAGCGCGCCGAGGCGACCCCTGGTGGAACGAACGGACGTTACTGCCGGTGAGCTGTGCCCTAATGAGTGAGACCTACCCCAACCCTCCCTCCACCCCCTCCCTCCAACCCCCCTCCCCCCTGCACCACCACGCCCACCCACGACCGGTTCCAAGTTCGCATGGCGCCGTCAGCCAATCAGAGCGCTCCGCACTCATCACGTGTTCTTACGTACCACAATCTGTAAATGTAACTACATGCCCTAGCCCTGGTCGCCTGAAATAAAGTTAGTTCTATGTTGACTTGTGACAGTGTGCACTTATGGCAAATCTATAGTGCTAATCCATTGAGAAACTAGACGGGATGGCTGAATGAGTTAGAGCGTCAGTCTCCCGTGTTGGTAGACCGTAGGGTCGGGGTTCGAACCCTGGTCGAGTCAAACCAATGACTTAAAAATTGATATGTCTCGCTTCCTAGCCAGATGCTCAGCATTATTAGGATAGGGGAAGGACTGGTTGGCTCAGTGTCAGGATAATGTGACTGAGTGAGATATCAGGTCATGGTGCTGGCAGCCTGGTAACCCTGCGGGCAGCACTATAAAGTCGCCATGAGTGCGCAGTCACAAGTGGGTACCCGTCCTGACATGACCTTAGATGTTGCTAGGACGTAAAACAACAACAAACAAACTCCACTGAGGAATAGAGCCAATGGGACTATGACCGGATATCACACTCAGTAACAGTATCCTGATATTACGTTTGCACTTCAAATATCTCAAAACTAGCCATTTAAAATAGAAGTTACTTCAAAGTAAAGTAAGGTAGATTATAACGATAAACCTGATATATTTTTCTCGGAAAATGACCGAAATCGGACTATGCAACTGTAAGGTGATGACAATTAATGATCTGGGGCCAAATGTATGAAGCAGGGTCAGCGCTCCAAACCCGAGGTTAGCGGGATCTCAGGGTTAGCGGCGAAAAGTCGCAATGTATGTGGCCGGGTTAGGTAAACCCTGTGAGTTTAACGTCGTCTACCCTAACCCCAAGTCATATCAAGTTTACCAAATCTATTGAATGCAATCATATTTAACAGAATTACATCCTCAAATCGTGAAATTTCATTAAATTAACCCTAAAATCGAACCGATATTAACACCGCCACCGCCGCTGGATCGGCGGTGATATTGTCAAATAGCGGTGCTCGCCGGCAACAGGCTTAGAGGGATATCCCAAATCTATAAATAACGCATTGGTTAGCTAACTCTGCTGCGCTTTGGCAACATACATTTCCTGTGACACATATTCCAACACCGACGTTAGGTAACCTGCCGGCCGCCCTTAACACTGGAGCCGATAACAAGTTGTTCATACATTTGGCCCCTGGGTGTGCTCAGTGATTTTAGTACCTAAGGAAATGGACTATAATTAGTTATTGTGGTAATCTGCACTGACACCTCAGGCAAAGAGCCACATAGACAGGTTGGCGTGGACAGGGTGCTGACATCATGGAGCCTATATGGTGAAATGGTTAGCACACCAACCCGGAATGCAAGAGGTGTGGGTTCGATTCCTGCTCTTGTCACAATATTTCCCATTTTCATCACTGGCTATGACATTATGTGTTCATATATCAGGTGATATTGAGATTAAGAGTAAAATCAATGTTGATTTATTTCCACATGATCATTGTACATAGAAGCTGCTATTTAAGGCCCTCTCACACCTCACCGGATTGGGGGAAACGGACAGAA
Organism: Branchipolynoe longqiensis; assembly: GCA_030323885.1. NCBI lineage: Eukaryota > Metazoa > Annelida > Polychaeta > Phyllodocida > Polynoidae > Branchipolynoe > Branchipolynoe longqiensis. Next base: position 7,939,830 of record CM059199.1, read on the forward strand.
ACCGAACAAATTCCGTTTTGCGTCCATACAAGTTTTGAACATGCACAAAACTAGGAACAGATGCCGCCGGATCTATGGTTCTTGTCCGGTTTGAGTCTGTTTTGTTTGCTTACCATCCATTGGATCCGTTCATGTCCGTTTCATTTCCGTTTCATGTCCATTCGTCCAGGAGCCTTTCACAACATTTTGCCACATTTTACATTTCGATACTTATGACGCCCGGATTAGACAATTCTGTCTGTTGCTCAATCCGGCGAGGTGTGGCAGCCACTTTATATATAGAGCGATGGTTTGAAGAGAGGCGATGGGTAATATGACATTGTTTCGGTTCTTTTGTTCTCCTTGTTGTTATGATAACAAATTAACATTACAATATTGAGGATGGGTAGACTAGCTTGACAGCTCCTTTACCTTGCAGCTGATTGCTCTAACTTCAAGGGCCACCTTCTCTGTTATCTGCTTCTCATGATTGGCAGATATTTAATCAATAATATGACGTGTGTAACAAAGTTGTTGCTTAAAAATATTAAACAAGCCTGGCTTTAATGAATCTCGTTAAATCAACTGCTGCCTATGAGACAGTTCAGACCACTTTCGCAAAATACTTTAATGACTAATTTGCCAACGGAAGCTAATGTGCCGTTTTGATGAAGTTGAAAGTGCCAGACTTTTGTTGTTCGACTTGGGCGATATTACAATTTGTTAATATCCAGAGCACCAGACCCGGTGGCTGAATCAGTAGAACACAGGCTTCCCCGGTGGAAGGATGCGAATTTTAATCCCAGTTGAGTGAAAACAATGACTTACAAAATTGATACGTTTTACTTCCTAGCTTGGCAGTCAGCATTACTAGGATAGGGCAATGACTAGGTAGCTTAGTGTCACATCCCTTGATAAACCAGTTGTGGACCACTGATTGGAACGGAAAATAGCTCAAACTGCAAATGTGTCCACTGAGCAGGATCGATTGGATGACCCACACCTTCACAGGTGGACACTCTACCGCATGAGCTACGTCAAGCTCCCTCAATATTGTAGTGGTCTGCACTGACCTCTCAGGCAAGGAGCCGCATAGACAGGTAGGCGTGGGTAGGATGGTTTGTTGTTTTATTTGTTGTTGTTTTACGTCCTAGCAACATCTAAGGTCATATCAGGACGGGACATCAGGGAGCCTAGGTGGTGTAATGGTTAGCACACTGGCCCGGAATGCAAAGCGATGTGGGTTCGAGTCCGCTCTAGGCACAATATTTCCCATTTTCAGCACCCGCATGACAATATGTTTTAAGGATACACATCTGCAATAAAGATCCAGAAAAGCCACAACGAAACCAACTCTGATTGCCGCAGGTGAATTATCGCGGACTCTGCGGCGACCTTGTGTCAATGAGAGGAGTGCTGTATGAAATGATGGTTTCATAGACGTGGGCATGTAACATTCAATAAGGGCGTATTGTAAGCGAGTCAACACTAAAGGCTGTCTCATACTACATGACAATGATGTTAACATTAAAATGTATATATCAAGAGCTTTTTCCAAAGCATGACCTACAAGCTTAGCATTGGCATTGCAAGCTCTTTTTTTTTATCGGCGCTTATCACATTTAGGAAAATACCTCTTCATATATATATAGGGGAATGTTTGTTGGTTGTTTGTTGTTGTTTTGCGTCCTAGCAACATCTAAGGTCATATCAGGACGGGTACAGACTTGTGACAGTGCACTCTCATGGTAAGTTTTTAGTGCTGCCCCACTGGGAGACCAGGCCACCAGCACCATGACCTGATATCCCACTCAATTCTGAGGTGTCCTGTATAAGGAATAGTTGTAATACTACATGTAATATGATTAAATGAGTAGGAATGGTTTACATATAAAATAGGCCAGAAGGATCTATTGTAAAACAACATGTGAGTGGGGTTTACAGTAGAGGTCTAGATTGTGTTTAAGTATTAAGAGAGTTACAGTAGGCTGCTATGTTAAGGAAAGTGGATTGAACATTATGCTACTCCGCGCAGAATGTGAGGTGTCCTTGAAATGACTCCCTACAGCAGTTTCCCAAGGGAGCGTCAACGCATGAGCGGCCTTTGTCAGAATGGCAAAGAGGGGATTTGCTACGCGTCAGTCAGAGAGGCAGCGCTGATTGGCTGTCCGTGTTGGCTGTTTCTTCTACACCGGAAGTGAGTGACGCGACATTGCAGTGGTGGGCGAAGGGTGGCGGCAAGCATTGTCGGGTCTGTTCCTTTTAAAACATTTAAAATTAATAGATTTTTTTTTTAAAGTGAAAAAGAGACATCTTGTGGCTGCAACCCATTTGCACTAAAAATCATATTCCACCTGTCCATATTCCTGCTGTGCATTTTCTCCAAGCAAGGAATAGGATCCAAACGTGACAGTGTCTATTAGATATAAAGCACAGTGAAATCTCGGTTTTCGAACATAATGTGTTCCTAAATGTTGTTTGTAAACTGATTTGTTCATAAACCGAAACCAATGTTTACATAGCAAACAATGGATAAAGGATTAAGCCGTTCCTGACCCCCAAATGGAAGTTGTTTTTACTTTGATTGTACATAAAATCTTCCACAAAATGAATAAACAATAATTCTCAATAAAATAGACAATTTAATGTAATGCTATATGTATAGAGGAGAGGAGACTGTATAGTGTAAGTGAAAGGTGCAGAGGAAGGAAGAGGGGAGGGAGGTTAATGTTTGGAAAGGGTTTTGATTGATTGATTGGTGGTTGCTTTATGCCGTGTCGGCAGCATAGGCCATATTCACAGCGAGAAATCTTAGTTTTTTGTTCAAACCACCGCTTTTACATGTAAAAGCAGACAATCAATTATGTGCCAATATACACTAATTAAATTAGAAAGCTCACAATCATATATTTGTGGTCAAGGGAAACAAATTCCCATAGAAAAAGGAAAGTTTTATTAAAAATTGATAGAATCTATTTAGTAAACTATATGAGGTGGTACAGTCCAGCTGCCCTCAAAAAGGCTAAAATGTTTTTTTGTTTTATGGTCATGCATACTGTCTGCAGTGTAGAACTGTTGACGCAGGGCCAAAAAATCAATGCAACTTAGTAAAATGTGTTTGAGTGTCAGCGGGGACTGATACCGAATACATTCAGGCGAAGGTTCCCCCTTGAGTAGAAAAGCATGTGAAAGCCACGAGTGGCCAATATGGCAGCGGCTAAGGACCACTTGGTCTGGGTTTGGAAAGGGAGTCCCCCTCTATGAGGAAATCTGTTAACTGAAATTCTGACCAGACAGGAAGGCCGAATGAGTTAGCGAGTCCGTCTCCCGTGTTGGTAGACCATGCGATCATGGGTCTGAACCCTGGTCAAGTCAAACCAATGACTTTGAAATTGATTCTTGTCGCTTCCTAGTCAGGCACTCGGCATTATTAGGATAGGGCAAGGACTGGTTGGCTCAGTGTCAGGATAATGTGACTTAGTGGGATATCAGGTCATGGTGCTGGTGGTCTGGCCTTCCAGTGGGGCAGCACTATAAAGTCACCATGAGTGCGCACTGTCACAAGTCGGTACCCGTCCTGATATGACCTTAGATGTTGCTAGGATGTAAAACAACAACAAACAAACTGAAATTGTGGATTTTTTCTCTCTAACATCTCGGGTTATTTCTGTTTTCTCTGTCATTGCATTACTCAACTCAGTAACGGTTGGTCGTAAACTGAGAATGCATTTGGAAGCCGATGCACGTTTTGTTAACAAAATATGTTTGTGAACCGATTTGTTCGAAAAGCGAGCTGTTTGAAAACCCAGGTTTCACTGCATGCCTCAGCCATGAAACGTGGTCATAATAAAGTTAACACCATTCATACTTAGAAAGAAAAAAACCACAATAACCTGGGAAGCATTTAAAGAATTAAACCCCAGTCGATATTCCCAGGGCAGTCTGCAATGTTGATCCCCCTCTGGTAGTAAGTTTGTTTGAGTTTCACATTCTGGCAACATCTGAGGTCATAATCAGGATTGGCACATACTTATGAGAATCTGCACTCATGGCGATTTTATAGTGTTGCAAGACTGGGATGATACCGGCCCACCAGCAGCATGACCTGCTTTCCCATTCAGTCACATTATCCTGATACTGACCTGACCAGTGCTTGCCCTATCCTAGTGCTGCCGAGCGCCATGCTAGGTAGCAAAAAGTATCAATTTGGCAAGTCATTGGTTTGACCCAACCAGGAATTAAATCCTTTTGAAAAGAAGCTCTTAATCAGCCCGCAACCAACACGCAAGAAAACCACAGAGTGTCGGTGCGGGTGGGGGTGTGGGGAGGGGGAGGGTGGGGGTGTGGGGAGGGGGAGGGTGGGGATGGGTGAAGGCGCGTGTGCCGTGAGGCAAGATAACGGCCTTTGAAAGGAACCCGTTAAATTGATGAGATTGGCCAACAAGAGGCGTGGGGTAATTAAAGCTCCCCACATAAGCAACAGCATCTTTGTAGGTTGTGTGTATATAAGTTGTTTTCTTTGTTTGGGGTTTTACATCCTGGCAACATCTAGGTTCATATCGGTATATATAAATACATTCTATGAATATTATTTAATGGAGGGCTGAGAGCCTGTGATCGCCCCACCCGCTGGAAATGCAGTGGCCTGGGCGACTTGGGTTTGCACTCACGTAGGCAAATGCACTGCGAGTCGTTGCCGAGCTGCTGCAAGCACTACTATCACCCTCACTTTCGTCAGAAATGTTGACCATAAATAAATGGTAGGCTAGATTGTCGGTCAGGCAGAGGTATCGATCACAACAAACATATGTGTTACGTTGTCTTTTACGGAGCCTATAATAATAGGACGGGTATCGACTTGTGACAGTGCGCACTCATGGCAATTTTATAGGGCTGCCATGCTGGGATACCAGGCCGCTGCAACCATTACCCCAATTTCCCACTCAGTTACATTATCAGGATACTGAGATAACCAGGGCTTGCCTTATCCTAGTAATGCTGACTGGCAGGTTTGCATGTGGCATTACGACACTGACATCTACAATAAAGTCACACTAACCCAAAGAGGATGGAATATGTTTTGTGACACAGGCCTGACGAGGCGATATGACACTGACATCTACAATAGAGCCTTCCTTAGTCAATGAGGATGGATCCTCATGTAAAATGGCTAAGGCTCGAATCTGTGGTTGTGTAGGCAGGCTATAGTGAAATCGATACAGACAAAGAGAAAGGAAGAGTATCAAGTGTAAAGAAGAAGAAAGAGTCAAGGCATCTAGTTTATTATTTATATGGTTACATGGGTTCATTGTAGAGTATCACCACACCCCTTTCCCCAATGGGAAACAAGGATTCTTTGCCCTACCAATAAGGATCCAGCATCCCTGCCAGCATTCCTGGTCCCCATGGCTACCAGTGGTCTGCCCACCACCACCAAGCTGTATGGCCCCATGGCCACCACTAACCTTGACCTTTGAGTGTGGTGATCACTATCCCAGCAGAGGGGATAGGCCCTGAATGCACCCACACCCAGACCTGCCAGCACCACTATGTCTATTTACATCCCATTCAGGCACCATCAGCCCATACATATATGGGTCAGTATCACGGAAATAGGCCAATCGGTGGAAGTTGTCGGCGTTGAGCATGGATGTCGGCGTCGGTCGGTATAATTATAATTTAGCATTGACATAGGCATTGGAAAGTCTTTAAATTTATCCTGAATGTCAAGGCCAAGAAAATACAACAACCTTATTTGTTTCTAGGATAATTTAATATAAAACAAAGAAATGCACGAGACTTTAAGAATTGCAACGCCGACATCTGTTAAAGTTGTCGGCGTCGATTATTGGATGTCGGCGTCGATCGGTATAATTATAGTTTAGCATTGACAGAGATGTTGAAAAGTCCTTAAATTTATACTGAATGTAAAGGTCGAGAAAATACAACAACCTTATTTGTTTCTAGGATAATTTAATATGAAACAAAGAAATGCAATACACTTTTAAGAATTGCGACGCCAACATCTTAAATTGACCACCGATTGGCCCGTTTTCGTGAGGCTCACCCATATATATATATACATACATGCACCTGGCCACATACACCGATTAGTAATAGAACATTTGCATTCCCCCCGATGCCGTATATCGGAATATTTTACAATCAGTTATACCTTAAAGCTGCATAGTCCGATGTAGCATCACATTTTCAAAACCAAAACAATTATCTAGAATTGATTTGACTTATATAATTTAGATACTGATGTGCTTATTAAGCATTTGTTGCCACACAGAAGGGAATATTGCAACAATTTAATATAACCTGTTACTGTAGAAGCCTATGGTGCCAGAGTTATGACATCCCTGCCAAAAGTAATTTGATATGTTTGCACTTCAAAACCAGACGGTATGGCCAAATGAGTTAGAGCGTCCATCTCCTGTGTTGGTAGATCATGGGATCGTGGGTTCAAATCCTGGTTGAGTCAAACTCGCAACTTAGAAATTGATACTTCTCGCTTCCTAGCCAGATGCTCAGCATTACTAGGATAGGGCAAGGAGCAGTGGAATGAGGAAGACCAGTTGTCTGCGACTGAAATTTCCATTGCTTAAACAAGTAATGTACCAACAACAATTTGTTTTTAAATCTCAAATCTTAGCCACCCAGAATAAAAGTTACTTCAAACTAAAGTAAGTTAGATGATAACAATCGATTTAATATATTTATATCAGAAAAATGATGGAAACTCAAAACCATCGGAATATGCAACTTTAAGATATATGAGCAATTGTGACATTGATATAGATATGGTATCCAAGTTCGGAAATTGCTTTGAATGGTTGGCCGACATATTGGAACATATAGTGGTGATGGATACTGGCGGGACTCGACATTATATGTGTCCATACACCTGGCTTATCAATCACTGAGTCTAGTGACTTGAGGTCAGGCAGACTATATATATCCAGATTGTCGATTACATTCAACTATCAAGCAATTTTCTGGCAACATCTAAGGTTATATCAGGATGGGTACCGACTTGTGACAGTGTGCAATCATTGCAATTTAATAGTGCTGTCCCAGTGGAAAATCAGGCCACTAGTACCATTACCTGAGTTCTCACTCAGTCACATTATCCTGACACTGAGCTAACCAGTCTTTGCCCTATCCTATTAATGCCAAGCACCAAGCTAGGAAGTGACAAGTATCAATTTTGTAAGTCATTGTTTTCACTCAACTGGGATTCAAATTCCCGTCCTTCCACAGGGGAAGCCTGTGTTCTACTGATTCAGCCACATGTTCAAACTCCCGATCTCCCACAGGGAAGGCCTGTGCTCTACCGATTTGACAAAAGACATTTTGTCAATGAATAAACTACATTTAATTTGTGTTTAAATTGTCTAAGCACCCCACCTTCACACGCGTCCCAAACTGAGCCGCTCGCTTACACGACATCGATTTTTATCCGCTCAGAATGATCACTGGCATTTAACCGGATCAGATTAATTCAACTACCGAGTTGTGCCAGCCTCTGTGCTGCTTTTAGGACCTGCACCTTCACACTCATGGAGTTAGGTGGATAGGAGGGAGTGGCAGTGGGAGGGAAAGGAGTGATGGCGGTGGGGAGTTGCGAGTTGATCGCCAGGGTGTTGATAATACAGTAAACCCTCTCTAACTCGACCAACCTTTGGACTGACTTTAAATGGTCCATTTAGGGAGGTGGTTGGCTTAGGGAGTTTTTTTAATCGTTACCCTGGAATTATATGGGTGATTGTTTGGGACCCAAATAAAGTGATCGATATAGGGGAGTGATCGATCTGCGGAGGTGGTCGGTTAGAGAGGTTTTACTGTAATGTGTATGTTATGCAGTAACATAGATAATTCACAACATGTAACATAACTAATTCACAACATGACAGCCCTGTCTCAGCCGTTGCCATCTGAATCTGGTAACCAAATGTAATCAACAAGTATCTATTTGACTCACAAACAAGTAGTCCTAGTTAGTACCCAGCCAGCATTGCCAGCTGGGCCCTGGGTGGGCCCCACATGGGCAGCCCATCTGGGGCCCAGCTAAATGTGTCCACAGGCTCCAAGTGGGCCCCCACCTGGGTAGCCCAGGTGGGCTTATCTCAGTTATTGAATATGTTCACTATATCTTAGACAAAATATGATATTTCTTTTAAAGCTGGGAATCTAGCCCAGGTGGGGCCCATCTCACGCCCACTTCAGATCCCACCTGGAGCCCCTGCCCAGCTGTGCCCAGCTCGCCCATTGACAACCCATGTAGGGCCCACCAGGGCATGTTGGCTGGGTAGTTACCTAGTTAATTTGGTAGCAACAGTTCTGCTACTGTTCACCTGTGAAGCTTATGTAGAATTTACTTACAGTCTTGAAGTGTATAGTTGGAGACTCTGTTGTGGTAATCATTCCGAACACTAGGACATCAAGGAAGCATCAGATCAATTCTGCAATGGATAGGGTACACCGCTTGTTTGTTTGTTTGTTGGACTTTGACGTCCTGGCAACATCTAAGGTCATATCAGGACGGGGCACAATGTACAAGGAGAAGTTGCCTTCAATGTGTATATGAGTGGTGGATAGAGATGAACTTAGTGATTATGCCCGAATGAGGAAAAACAGGACCCGTTGATATCGAGTAATGAACTAAGGTTACTTGCATGTTAACAAAATAATTTAATAACGCCTCTAAAGCTCAGTCATTTTTATCATTGGCTATTGGACGTCAAACAGATGATCATTCTGACATTTCTTTTAAGGAAATCCGCTGCCGCCACATAGACTATTCTTTCCGATAAGCAACAAGGTGTCTTTTATATGCACTTTCGTACAGACAGGACAGCGCATACCACAGGCTTTGATTAACCAGTTGTGGACCACTGGACAGACTGGAAAATAGTTCAATCTGTAAATGTGTCCACTGAGCAGGATCAATAGGATGACCAACACCTTCACAGGTGGACACTACCGTCTAAGCTACGTCCCGCTCCAAACTTAGCTTACAACCTTACAGAGTATTAAAGAGGTGTTTGTACTTACAGATTAACTTACAACTCCTCTTCCGGCTGATCTATACCCTATTGGGCCTCTAATGCCAGTTTGTTATGGTAAAAAAGAACTATTTCTTTGCACATGTATGTAGTTTAATTGAGCCCTGAAGTCATCTAATTGTCGGTGTCCTGTCCAATGTCTATCCAACCTTCTTTCAAATCCTTCTGCCATTGCTGCTTCAACCACTTGGTTATACGTGAGCTAGCAGCAAGTTAGTGTGCGGTGATGGCATATTCTGTCTCACTGGGATACCATGAGCCAATATTATCTTGGGAGTGAGCAGACCAGTCCCTGCACTAGCCTAGTAATACCGAGCACCAGGCTAGGCAACGATCAATTTAGATAAGTTATTGGTTTGATTCGGCGGGGATTCAAACTCCCAACCTTCTGGATGGGAGGCCTGCGCTCTTACCAAGTAGGCTACAGTGTTCAGTACACATAACTGGACTCAATGCGATAGGTACTACGCGATCCTCAATTATCGCCCATTGATAGCTGTGTTTGGGTATGGAATCATTGCCTGGGTTTCTTCAGCAATTAAATTTGCACTCAGCTAATGTAAATTAAAGCACTGATGGTGTCAAACTAGCAATGGATGCCTGACCAGTTGTTGACTCAAACGAGGTAATGGATTAGATTGCAATCAAACTGCAATCGGTTAATGTTCATGACTGCACCGGGTAATATTTATTACTGCACCAAGTCCAAACTCAGAGGGTACCGCTAATGTCCATTAACTTAACGATTGATTGATGATGTTTAAACACCATTTTGGCAGTGAGGGATATATTGACAGTGAAAAATTAGTGGTATCTATTCTGTCAGTCTTGCCAATCACATTCATGTACCTACATTAAAATTTACACGAATCCCCGAAATGGTCACAACCATGTCAAATTATGCCAAAACCCATCTCTGAAGCAATTTCGAAGTGGTTACATTTGTATTAAAATATAAACTCACAAAACATATCTAAAATTACAGGAGGTGATACAACCCAGCTGGTTTTAAGTGCTCTAAAGTCTATTGTAATACATACTGAACATAGTGCGCTTTACTTATACAGTGCAGTACAGCATAGGTTAAAAGACCCTTGGGAAATTTAGGAGGCACCAGCACATTGAGCCCCAAAAGTCCCTTTTAGTGCAGGCTATAAGTGGTTAACAAAATGGAAGGGTAAATTAGGAAAAGGTAGGTTTTATAAGCCAGAACCCTGTTATGTCATGAGCCTCAGGACACGTTGGAAACCTGACAAATTTCCAAACAATCAATTTGAGCTAATTACTGGCAACATGAACTGCACCTACCTGGTATTAATTATGGAGACTTCCCGACACCGGATATTTACATGCTTTATCGTGTAAGGCACCAGATAAAGCAGGTTTCTGAATGGTGCTTAGTGTCTCCCAGCAACAGCTCAATTCTCCTCACATAGTGGGTAATGCGGCACAACTTTTTCGGTTTTAGGCTGGTTGACCTGTGGAATGACTTGCTGGAGAGTGTCATAGCAGCAGAGTTGGTGAACTGTTTCAAGTCCCGACTGGATGCACACTGGTCAAGCATTATGTATATCTTGGAGCCAGTGACAGTTGCTACCATCCACCACATCTGAAGAACTGTCTCCATTTCTATTAATTAAGAGCCACTAACAGATCCAAGGCCTATTATAGCTGTACCCTATTGATTGATTGATTGATTGAACATGCTGAAATAAGCCACCGCTTACACTGTCCCACCCCATCTGGTTCACTATTCACACTTTCCTCTTCATACCGCAATTATCCTGCTTCATATTGTCACACCTCACGTGAAACTTATCCACACTATCAGAAGTCCTGTGACAGTTATTTACACTGTCACACCCCAAGTGGCCCCTGTCAATACTGTCCCACCCCAACTGACCCTCAGTCACACTGTCACACCCAAGTGGCCCTTATTTACACTGTCACACCCCAAGCGGCCCTTATTTACACCCCAAGTGGCCCTCATTTACACTGTCACACCCCAACTAGCCTATATTAACACTGTCACACTCCAAATGGCCCTCCTCCACACTGGCAGACCCCAAGTGGCCCTCATTCACACTGACTCCCCCAAGTGGCCGTCATTCACATTGTCACAGCCCAAATGGCCCTCATCCATACTGTCAAACCTCAAGTGGTGGTTATGTACGCAGTCACACCCGAAGAGGCCCCTATGCATACTGTCACACCCAAAGTGACCCCTAGCCATACAGTCACATCATAAGTGGCCCATATTAATACTACCACACCCGAAGTGGCCCCTATCCAGAGTGTCACACCCCAAATGACCCTCATCCAGATTGTCACACCCCAAATGACCCTCATCCAGATTGTCACACCCCATATGACCCTCATCCAGATTGTCACACCCCAAATAACCCTCATCCAGATTGCCCCACCCCAAAGGACCCTCATCCAGATTGTCACACCCCAAATGACCCTCATCCAGATTGTCACACCCCAAATGACCCTCATCCAGATTGTCACACCCCAAATGACCCTCATCCAGATTGTCACACCCCAAATGACCCTCAACCAGATTGTCACACCCCAAAATGACCCTCATCCAGATTGTTACACCCCAAATGACCCTCATCCAGATTGTCACACCCCAAAATACCCTCATCCAGATTGTCACACCCCAAATGACCCTCATCCAGATTGTTACACCCCAAATGACCCTCATCCGGATTGTCACACCCCAAATGACCCTCATCCAGATTGTCACACCCCAAATGACCCTCATCCAGATTGTCACACCCCAAATGACCCTCATCCAGATTGTCACACCCCAAATAACCCTCATCCAGATTGCCCCACCCCAAATGACCCTCATCCAGATTGTCACACCCCAAAATGACCCTCATCCAGATTGTTACACCCCAAATGACCCTCATCCAGATTGTCACACCCCAAATTACCCTCATCCAGATTGTCACACCCCAAATGACCCTCATTCACACTGGCACATCCCAATTTTCCCTCATTCACACTCTCAAATGCCAACATGCTCACATATTCCTGCCATGATTGATACAGTTATTTTCACTTCTTTAAAATATAATTTTAAAAAGGTTGATTTTCATTTAAATGAAAAAACGAACATAATGGTTTTTCCACCGTATGCTAAGTGTAATGATGTGGACACGTCGGAGGTCTGGTTAACAAGTTGTTTATTAGGTTTCAATATCAGCCCGGTGCCCCTATCGGGACGGGCATCATACCGGCATCTGTGGGCTAATTAGTTATGTGTGCATACATTACATAAATTACAATAAGGTTACATTAGTGTAACCATATAGGCTTAGTCAAGAGCCGTGTACCTTAGAGAGGGATGTCCAGAAAAGTGACTTTTATTGAGGCATATGACAGCAATATTGTTCACCCATTTATACAAGTTCAGAAATGTTGATATTGCCATTGATTGTAGTTGCTGTCAACACATAAATGAATATTCAGGACACATATACTGATATATTTGATTATATCCATCTATATTCATATGCTACGAGAGCAGTACCGGTTCCTCATAGGCCGACCAGACAAGATGGCCGAATGAGTTGAGCATCCGTCTCCTGTTTTGGTAGATCATGGGAATCCAATCCACAGCTAGGGATCACCATGAGTAACCACTGTCACAAGTCAGTATCAGTCCTGATATCACTTCATATGTTGGCAGGACGTAAAACTCCAACAACCAACCAACCTCACAGGCCACCGCAGCCTGGGAGGCACATTTAATGAGAGTGTAGTTTAGGAGTCGGCCATTGAGTGGCGCCCCAGACCCAGAGAGACGCGGGCGGCCATTATGCCCATCATTACCCATGGGCTATTGCGCTTTGTCCTTTTTCAAAAGCCCCGCTTTGCTAGCAGTTCCACAGTCACTTCCGGCGATCATATATTAACCGGAAATAAGCGGAAAAGAAACTAAACCGGAAGTTGAGGGGCATGGTGGGTATTACCTGGTGAGGGATGTCCATTGAATTAGGAAGAGTTTGTGATGTATCTGATGGTATATAGTGGAGGTGGTAGCGCACTGGCTAAATATAACCCCCACAACGATGATATTATGTGCAAGGTTTCCTGGTATTACTACTACTACTATTTACTCTGTTCGGCAGAGTGCCCGAGGCTCCTGATAACATTTCGATGGAAAATGTCAGTGGTGGTCTAATTCCTGGCTGATATAAGTAGAGAGTAACTGGACTATGCGTGTGTGTATACATGTATGTATGTATTTATGTATATATGTATATATGTATATATGTATATATGTATATATGTATATATGTATATATGTATATATGTATATATGTATATATGTATATATGTGTATATGTGTATATGTGTATATGTGTATATGTGTATATGTGTATGTGTGTATATGTGTATGTGTGTATGTGTGTATGTGTGTATATGTGTATACATGTATACATGTATATGTGTATATGTGTATATGTGTATATGTGTATACATGTATATGTGTATATGTGTATATGTGTATATGTGTATATGTGTATATGTGTATATGTGTATATTTATACATGTATACATGTATACATGTATACATGTATACATGTATATAGCTATATATGTATATATGTATATATGTATATATGTTCACATGATCATGGAGCGATGAACAAAAAAGTAGGAATAAAAGAAATTAAATGTTTGAAGGTTTGATTCCAATGTTTAGCAACATTTTTGGATCGGCGTCTACAGGGTTTTGCGCCTGAACTCTTCATTTAAACATATACATATACATATACATATACCTATACATATACATATACATATACATATACATACACATATATACATATCTGTGTGTGTATATATATATATGTATCCTTAGGCTTGTTTGTTGGGTCTTTGCGGATTGACATCATGTATATATATATCATATATTATATAGTATTAATTATAATTGATATTGTATATTGTAACAAGAGTTCCGTTCCGCATCTTTACACTTAAACTAATTGTTTATACATCACATATTATAGTCTATATAAGAATTATGCTAATATTATTAACCGGAATCCCCCTCCAGGTCCTCAGCACCCCACTCAGTCATCGGATGCTGGAGCCTGGGCTAGTCATCTACTGCCCTAACCTACGTAACCTCAGCTCCGACGGTGGCGCCACTTCCCGCTTCACACAATAACAGCTGCACATGCTCACTCACTGTACTGCTAAACATTGCCTGTCCTGATATGACCGTAGATGTTGCTAGGACGTAAAACAACAACAACAAACTAAACATTGATATGTTATATATTATAATGCTATGTTTAATATTAGTTATATTCTTCCGCCAAGGACAACAACATGGTTTGGTTTTGGTGTGGTTTGGAGCGAGAAATCCTCTGGCTGGACCCATGAAAAGTCCTACCGATCATTTATTATTAAGTCAAAATTGCCTAATGAAAATAGGTGGTTACAGCAGTCTACATCCACCTGTGGCCAGTCCTAGAATAAAACAGGCCTGCATGCGTGCAATTGAGCAGGGATCCAGGTCACTCAGCAGTGCCTAAACATGCACGTAAGCAAAGGTAGAGAACTACCAACAAATACACATAGGAAAAACATAGAACAAAACAGCAGTACTGAGGTATGTAACACTGCATCCTAAATAATATTGGCATAATAGATGATACATCACACAAGTATATATATATATATAAATTGGTGGTGATGCTCTTTTAATTGTTGATTCCTCTGTGATATACTAATTTGGTGTATTTACCCTTGGTTCATATATTATTGGCTGCAGGTCTATCGGCACCACCGTCACATCTGGTGATGACCCGCCCCAAATTTACCCATTCGCCTAAAGATTTTAGCGTTATTATGTAAGGTATGGCTTTTTGCTCGGCCAGAGCCATGATACACTAAAGGGCTTCGACCATTCCTAGTCCTCTGTTCCGTTGCTGTTCTTTACAGCTAGACACATTTATATATTCTATATTCTATATATGCTTGTCTTTCATTCTCGTTATTCCTTCTCTTAGAAAGGACATGGATAAATCAAGCCCCATTTAGAAGTCTTTTCTAGCTGCCCATCGAGAATGGGACACTAAACTTACCCCATAACTTGCCTTCAGAAACAACATGGAACGCACACAACATACATATCAAGAGCTCAGGTGTAAAACTACGTAAACGCCAATCCAAAAATGGAGATAAACATTGGAATCAAACCTTTACAAACTGAATTTGTTTACATTCCTACTTTTTTGTTCATTGCTCCATAACCACATGATCATATGAAAAGTGGAATTAGGAAGAAGTACAATTATTTTCAGGTAAAATTATTTTATTTAAACTACATTTTTGGATTGGTGTTTACATGGTTTTGCACCTGAACTCTTCATACGCTTGTCTTTCATTCTCACTATTCCATCTCTGAGATGGGACATGGATAAATCAAGCCCCCTATAGAAGTCTATAGAAGTCACGCTACCCAGCAAGCATGTGACACTAAGCTTACCTCCTAACTTGCCTTCAGAAACAACACGGAACACACACAACATACATTATATATTAATAAATCAAAACTGCATCTTACCTTGACCTAATTACCGTAATCCTCCAAATTCAGGAGCTGCGAGACAAAAAGAGAGAATCACATTATTATAAGGACCTGGTTTGAGTTCCAAAGTACAAGTCAATATTATAAGTATTCATCCATAATAATTATTGCAATATGTATCTAAAAACAGAGTTAATGTCCAAAGCTATTGCTAGAAAATGTATTGACAAATCGAAGCATTATCAATTATTCAGATAGGAGGTGAACTATAAAGCATGAAATAACATGATCATGTAGAGTTGATATTGTCATGGGGGTAATGAAATTGGAAATATTGCGCCTAGAGCTGGACTCGAACCCACATCTCTTTGCATTCCGGGCCAGTCTGCTAACCATTACACCACCTAGGCTCCCTGGTATCACCACACTACCCATGCCTACCTGTCTATGTGGTTACTTGCCTGAGAGGTCAGTGCAGACTACTACACTCGTCCCCCTGGAATTGTAAGCCTTTTAATGCTTTCAATTACATACATACAGGCAATGCACTAACACATACATACACAGGGTAGGTTCAACAACCATACAGCACATAGCTTGTAGAGGATCATGGTCATGGCAACCAGTGTCATGGGGGTGATGAAAATGGGAAATATTCCACCTAGAGCGGGACTCGAACCCACATCTCTTTGCATTCCAGGCCAGTGTGCTAGCCATTACACCACCTAGGCTCCCTGATATCACCACAGTACTCACGCCTACCTGTCTATGTGGTTACTTGCCTGAAAGGTCAGTGCAGACTACTACAATATTCTTTGGTAGCATCATTTTATATATATTTCTTCTCAGCTTCATGACGCTGGTTTTCTGGACGTAAATAATTACAAATGAGTCGTTCAGGTGCAAAACCCCGTAAATGCCAATCCAAAAATTGAGATACGTATTGGAGTACAACCTTCAAACCGTTCATTTTCCTTTCATTTGTTGTTGTTCATAGCTCCATAACAATTTCATCGCAAAGAACAGTGCAATTAGTGAGAATAAAAATTACCCTCAGTTAAAAATCTTTCATTTTTATTCAATTTCTGGAATAATGCTTCCGGGGTTTTGTGCCAGAACTCATCATTATATTCATACAAGCATGTTGCAATTAGTGAACAGGGTGGCCGGATCTCAATTATTCATTGAAATAGCAGATGCATTAGACCTAATTATATGTCTGCACTAACCCTCGCCACACATGCACATTAATATATGAAGAGTTCAGGCACACAACCCCGTAAACACGAATCCAAAAATTGAGATAAATATTGCAGTCAAACATTCAAAAGTTCATATTGTTATATTCCTATATTTGTGTTCATTGCTCCATAACCATTTCATCACAAGAAAAGTGGAATTAGTGAGAATTAATATTATATCACATACACATCTTTTATTTTAATTAATTTGTTTCATCGGTATTTACGAGGTTTCGTGCCTGAACTCTTCAACTGGATCAGTAATTTGTGCGGTTCAATTACACTTCCAAACGCTGGAATTACTACATTTTACTAGCGTAAGGAGACTTTGAAACATTCGATATACATCTTTTTTTTTCGTTTTCTTTTCTTTGTTGGTACATTAGTTGTTTAAGCAGGGGAAATTTCAATCGTGAATGATTGCTCTTCCTCATTCCCCTACTCCTTGTGATATCCTAATAATGCCGAGTGCCTGGCTAGGAAGTGACAAGTATCAATTTTTAAGTCATTGGGTTGACTCAACCAGGGTTCGAACCCACGATCCCACGATCTACCAACACGGAAGATAGAAGCTCTAAGTCATTCCGCCACCCTGTCTGGATTTGTGAAAAGCATGGCGTTCCGAAAGGCTTGTACCAAGACCAGAATGTTATTTCTATGTGCCACACGCCTGCTCCTTCTGATTAGGACAGATGAGGTTCCAAGTAAATATAATGTATTCTCAATCAGTAATAACCGAGGTCAGGCTGTTTGCCCGTTGTAAACATTAATCTTGCTCAGGAACAAATACTACAAAGAAGGTAAACGTTAGCTTAGGTCCGTTATGTATATATTATCCCATAGAGGGCGCCACCATCGTATTAATTCATCCCCTCTTGTAGGGTACTGGCTACATGTAAATTACCTCCCTTAGCATTGACACCACACACACTGACGCAGCACAACATTCCAGTGACCAACTTGCTTCTGCCACCTCTCCCACCTCTGCCACCTCTCCCACCTCTCCCACCTCTCCCACCTCTCCCACCAACTATATACCCTCCCCAAGCTGACCAATGTACCACCATTAACACAGACTCATGTGCATTCCAGGCAGCTCCAGCAGTAACAACCAATACCTTCTAGAACGTTCCCAGAATAATATTTGCATAATATACCTTATACTACACATATCATAATGTTTCGCTTGTTTCTTTGAGCTGTACATCCTGGCACCATTTACAGACATAGATGGGTGAGTACCGACCTGGGACAGTGCACACTCATGGTGACTATATAGTGTTGCCCCGCTGGGATACCAGAACTACTATAGCATGTGCAAACATCCCACACAATCACATTATTTGGATACTGACTTAACCAGTCCCTGCCTTATTCTAGTAATGCCGAACACCAGGCTAGGTATCGACAAGTATCAATTGTCTAAGTCATTGGCTTGACTCGGCCGGGATTCAAACTCCCAATCTTCAGCACGGGAAGCCTGTGCTCTACCGATTCAGCCACAAAAGAAAATTTGATCAGCTTGGAGATGCATAGCAAGTATCATCATCATCATCATCATCAAGTCCTTAACCACAAGAGTCATTTGTGCCCCACATATGACTTTGCAACCAGTTTCCTCCTATTCTCGCCTGTTCTCCACCACCCTCTGTATAACAAATAATAATAATAATTAACCTTAGGGGGGTGAATATGGGAGAGGGTGTGAGTAGTAGTACGGCAGTGAATCCGCCAGATGGCGTTGTGAATGGGTTAAGCATGCGCACACACACCGGGTCTCTCCAGCTGCGTGGGAATCCTTCACCAAATCCCCGATGGTGGCGCTGTGAGACCCGTTATCAATAACCCGACATTGAACCCGTTGCTAAGCACGACGTCTTGAGGCTGGCCTGAACAGGGGGGGGGGGGGGTAGTGGAGTGGGGAGGGGAGGAGGCGGAGGGGGAGGTGGAGAGAGGGACCGTGGTTCTATAAGTGGGTGCAATTGTGGAGTGTGCATGTACATTTCTGTTGGGGTTTGACGTCCAAACAACGACTACGGTGATATCAGGATGGGTAGTGACTTGTGACAGTGTGACAGTGATTTATAGTGTTGCCATACTGGCATACCAGGCTCCCAGCACCATGAACTTATATTCACATTATACTGATAAAGAGCTAACCAGCCTTTGCTCATTTGCATTAAATGATTAATGACAAGCGACATGCCAGGTAATGGCAAATATCAATTTTGTAAGTCATTGGTTTGATTCGACCGGGATTTGAACCATCGACCTTCGACACAGGATGCCAATATTCTTAACAATTTGATGCCGCGCCTGGTGTGCCCTTATTGGGTATGTGAATGAGGGTGTGCCTGTGATAAACCATGGGTTAGCCTCATTACTGCCTCATTATGAAACCTATATGCAGGTATGGCAATATCTCAGGGAGTTTGACGCCCCTGCCCTGCAGAGTTGTAAACCATTGCCTTGTGGTACAGGTTTTTGACAGAACCGAAGGCTACGGGAGCAAACCCTAAACAGAAAACCATGTCACTGTGGCAGCATCAAGGGCTGTTGATGCATGGAACTAACAACATCTCCCGACCAGCCACTGCAGGGACAAATAGTTTTGTGCCTGTCTGGATATGTTCTTGCCGGTGTGAGACCACCAGTTGCTCCCAGAGAGAGTGCCGCTGGTAACTTGCAAAAGACAGTAGCACTTCATCATTTTTGCAGGCAGCTTTCATGACATGTACAACCACACAAGGAGAGGGACAGTCAAGTAATGAAAGCAGTCTTTTTTGCATCGCAACCGACAGCGTGATGATGATGATGAAACCTATACACAAACTTGGTCATGATCTAAGAACAGGCAAGCTGAATTGGTTGAACCCCACAGGATGACGTCCGTCTCCCGTTTTGGTAGATCGTAGGATAATGGGTTCGAACCCTGGTCCAGTCAAACCAATGACTTAACAATGTATACTTGTCACTTCCTAGCCTGGTCCTCAGCATTCTTAGGATAGATAAGGAGCAGTCGAATGAGGAAGACCAATCATCCGCGATCGAAATTTCCCCCCGCTTAATCAACTAATGTACAAAAAAGAAAAACCCCAAAAGAAACCTAAATGTAAGCACACACTCATTTTATTTATTAGAAGTTCATTCACGAATTGTGTGTTGCATAAATTAGGGTAACTTTGATCTCATACCTGTATCGCTTGATGATATTATCACATTTCCTAAATTATTTAGCTTTGATCACACTTACTAAACTTCGATAATATGTACACTTATTAAGCAATTGTTGTCGCATAGAAGCGGATGCTAAGTCAATTGCTGAAGCTTTTTTCCTTGTTTTTTTAGTAAAGTATTTATCCATCTTAATATGACATTTGTCAGTGCCAGAGCACTGGTCTTCCGGCCATCTTACTATTGGAATTGACAGTCAAAATAATCTAAGTTTGGTCAGTGCTGTATTAGTCACTGCACTGATCCTGTAGAATTAAGGGAGTGGCTCCTGCTGTATAATGAGCATATGCTCTCAGACATTTGACATACACAGCAACATTAATTTAGTATGTTTTACCTTCAAATATATCCAAAGTGAGCCATGCATAATAATAATTATTTTCAACCTAAATTATTATATAGATATATATATATTACCATGATCAAGCGACTGTATCTATCTAGAGAAAAATAGCTTTTTGTTTGTTTGTTGTTATTTTACGTCTGAGCAAAATCTAAGTTCATATCAGAATGGGTACCAATTTGTGACAGTGCACACTCATGGCAACATTTATAGTGCTGCCCAACTGGGAGACCAGGCCACCAGCACCATGATCTGATATCTCACTAAGTCACATTATCCTGACACTGAGCCAACCAGTCGTTGCTCTATCCTAATAATGCCAAGCACCTTGCTAGGGAGCGACAAGTATCAAGTTTTAAGTCATTGGTTTAACTCGACCAGGGTTCAAACCCACAAAACCATGGGTTTGGATCACCCGATCTCCCAAAACAGGAGATCTATGCTCAACTCATTCGGCCATCCCGTCTAGTCTGAGAAAAATGGCAGAACTTCAACAAGGTATGACAACGCAACTTTACTGGTGGCAAGAAGAATCGATAATTGAGTAAAGTTCTATTTTCTATGTATGTTATATATGCAAATTCGATATATGGATGGCAATAACCACGTTAGTGCGGGTAATAATGTGTGGAGTGTAATTAGCGGTGTGGGCTGTTTGGCGAGGGTGCGAAGAGCTATTCCAGGCATGCACCATGGTTTGCACCCCCATGCCTTCGGGCTACCACACTCCACTGCAGGCGTGTTTCACTCCAAATCCTCCGGTGCAACTGAGACTGGTCTTCATCCAGTGGAGGCGAGGAAGCCGCAGGTGGCGCCGCCATTACAGTGTTGGGTGCTACAGAGTATAACAATGATAATAATTCCCTTACATATCTTTAGACTCACATAATTTGTTATACATCACATGTATATATATATATATATATATATCGTGGGGTGATGAAAATGGGAAATATTGTGCCTAGATCAGGAATCGAACCCACATCTCTTGCATTCCAGGCCAGTTTGCTAATCATTAAACCACCTAGGCTCCCTACTGTGACCACTTTATCCACGCCTACCTGTCTATGCGGCTCCTTGCCTGAGAAGTCAGTGCAGACTATTACACTCATTCGACTGGAATTTTAAGTCTGTTAATCTTTACAATTACATACATACAGGCAATACACTTACATGAACATACACAGGGTAGTAACCATTAGACCACCTAGGCTCCCTGATGTCACCACCTTATCCACACTTTCCTGTCTATGCGGCTCCTTGCCTGAGATGTCAGTAAAGACTACTATATATGTGAAGTGGGTGAGACTATACTCGAGCTGTGGCCATTGCGGGCTTGGGCCAAGCAACCCGCATTTGGAAATGTGGGCTGTTCACAAAGACAGACCCGCAATGGCCATCAAATGCGGGGCAGGGTTCACTGCTGTAACTCTTTGCTAGGAGACGCAGGTTGCGACTCACCAAGCAATGTAGGGAGGTCAAGCGCTCGGACTCAGACCCATCGGAGGTGTTTCTACACACTCTGATGTTTTAGACAAGATTTAGGCTTTAATTGTCGGATTACGTAAAGTACAATAACACTCTATATGGCGGGGAGGAGAGCCAGTGAATTAAGGGAATAACTAATATACGTCTATTAAATGCGGGAAAAGGGTCAATCCGTATCTCTATGGCACTCTGGCTCTCCGCCCTTAGCCCGGGTTGCATAGCATGAAGGCGGTCAACCAGCGGCGGGACCAGAGGCGGCGGTGGCTCGTGGCAGGGCCAGAAAATTCACATGGAATTTATTACGAAATCATTATTTAGGCATACAAATGGGTGCAGTACGGTTAAATATGTATATAACCAACACGCAACGCTTCATTGCATATGCAAGTCCTAGGTAGTGCAAGTCCTAGGTGGTGCCGAGTTGGTTGGTTGCTTGAGTGCTTACCTCCTGGCAACATCTCAGGTGACCAGACGGGATGGCCGAATGAGTTAGAGCATCTGTCTCCCGTGCTGGTAGATCGTGGGGTCGTGGGTTCGAGTCCCGGTCGAGTCAAACCAATGACTTTAAAATTGATACTTGTCGCTTCCTAGCCAGACGCTCGGCATTATTAGGATAGGGCAAGGACTGGTGTGCTCAGTGTCAGGATAATGTGACTGAGTGGGATACCAGGTCATGGTGCCGGCGGCCTGGTTTCCCAGTGGGACAGCACTATAAAGTCGCCATGAGTGTGCACTGTCACAAGTCGGTACCCGTCCTGATATGACCTTAGATGTTGCTAGGACGTAAAACAACAACAAACAAACAACAACAACAAACAAACATCTCAGGTACCGACTTGTGACAGTACACAGCACTCATGGTGACTTGATAATGCTGCCTAACTGGGAAATAAGACCGTCAGCACCATGAGTCAATCAGTCACATTATCCTGACACTGAGCTAACCAGTCCTTGTCCTATCCTATTAATGCCGAGCGCCAAGCTAGGAAGTGAAAAATATCAATTTTGTAAGTCATTGGTTTGACTCGACTGGGAATCAAACTCCCGATCTCCCTCACGGGAGGCCTGCGCTCTACGGATTCGGCCGCTGCATGCGGTGGATGATGCTGATGTCGATATATACATGTATATATATCAAAACCACACTGGTATCAGGTGGATCGATATCAGGCGGGTAGCGGGCATGTAGCAGGCAGGTAGCAGAAGGGTAGTGGGTGGGTGGCGGGTGGGTGGCGGGTGGGTGGCGGGCGGGTAGTGGGCGGGTAGTGGGCGGGTAGCGGGCGGGTAGAGGGCGGGCATGTAGCGGGCGGGTAGCGGGCGGATAGCGGGTGGGTAGCGGGCGGGCATGTAACGGGTGGGTAACGGGCGGGTAGGGAGCGGGCGCGTTGCTGTCAGTGAGCTGCCCTAAGTTGAGTGTCTACAGGCCCCTCGCCCGGCTGGAGGTGGCCGTTGGCCCGGCGCGAACCAAACAAGCGTGTCATGAGCTGCTCGGAACCGCTCGGAACCGCTCAGCAGCGTTGGGCGGGTGCTCGGCGGCCGGAGCTGCTCGAAACTACCTAGGGCTTCGACTGACATCCTCTGAGCTGTTCAAGGCTATGCGTATTGACCTACACCGGAAGTTCTCCCCAAGTGCATGCCATTCCTCGGAGCTGCTCGGAAATGCTCGGAGCTGTTCCGAGGAGCGCCTCTACACTGCGACCTGCCTTTGGGACTACACAATCCTGCCCCGGGACATGCTTGTGTGATTCATCTGAGGTGCTTCCAAGTGTTACAAGCTACTCGGAACTGCTCGGAGGTGATCGGGACTGCTCGGAACTGCTCCAAGCTACTCGGAACTGCTCGGAGGTGATTACTCCTGCTCGCGGGCGCTCGGGACTGTTCAGAACTACTCGGAAGTACTCGATGATTCCCCGGGCGGAGCTCAATGGTGCTCAGAGGTGTTCGTCGGCCGGGTCCTGTACCTACGCGCCATGGCAACTGGCCACGTGTTCACATTCCGTACCGGTAATGACGTGAGGACATGGCTATATTTACTGCACACACTCACCCACCACATATCGAACCTTATTACGGATACGTGCTATTTACTCGTCGTGTAGGGATGTAATTTATTATGAAGCACGTGTAGTGTGCACTAGCAGCTAAGTCGGTGTAAATAATGCAGTCTTTGTAATCTTTGTCATTATTCCCTGATTATATAGATGTATATATATATAGAAGATAAATGGGTATGTGATGAATGTTTTAATTATGAGAGTGAGTATGATCGTGCAGAAGGGGAATTGTTTGATTATTTTATATTCTACCGTTGATTCTGTTGTCTGCCTCCTGTGCTCTCCCTTGATGGGGATATAAACAAACATTATATGAGCTAAGATGTTGCCAGGGCGTAATACCGCAACATACTCTTGTTTTATTGATATATATATATATATATATATATATATATATATATATATAAGTAGACCACAGGTAGACATATACAGATAATTTGATTGTTTGTTGTGGTATTGCGCCCTGGCAACATCTAAGGTCATATCAAGACGGGGACCGACTTCTGACAGTCTGCGTCGATGGCAACTTTATAGTGCTGCACCACTGACACGTAGCAAACCAGGCTTAGCCCTATCACAGTAATGTGGAGTGTCTGGCGAAATGCGATTAGACTGAACTGCGACTTTTTAGTACTGCCCTAGTTGACTTCCCAGTCAATAACATTATCCTGACACTGAGCAAACCAGTCCTTGTCCTATCCCAAAAGGCTTTTTGTATTTAATAATGTCTCTAGAGCGCATTGATTCTTATCATCGGCTATTGGACATCAAACATATGGTCATTCTGACTTCTTTTTTTTATAGGAAACCCGCTACCGCCACATAGTGTACACTTTCCGATAAGTAGCAAGGGGCCTTCTATATGCACTTTCTGACAGACAGGACAACACATACCACAGCCGTTGATGAACCAGTTGTGGAACACTGATTGGAACGCAAAATAGTCCAACCTGCAAATGGGTCCACTGAGCAGGATGGATCCGATGACCCACACCTTCACAGGTGGACACTCTCCCGCCTAAGCTACGTCCCGCTCTCCATTATTGCTCTATTCCAGTAATGTTGAGTGACAAGTATCCATTTAGTAAGGCCTTGGTTTAATTCGGCTGGGATGAGAACTGCCGTGAGTCATATCAGTGCTCAATGTGATTCAATATCTGCACAAGGAGCCACATAGACAGGTAGGCGTGAGTAGTGTGCTGACATCAGGGAGCCTAGGTGGTGTAATAGTTGAAACACTAGCCCAGGATGCAAAGAGATGTGGGTTTGAGTCCTGCTTTAGGCGCAATATTTCCCATTTTCATCACCCCCATAACACTGGTTGCCATGACGATGATCATGTACAGGCTGTGTGCTGTATAGTTGTTGAACCTACCCTGTGTATATTTATGTGCACTGCCTGTATTTATGTGATTGTAAGCATTAGCAGACTTACAATTCCAAGCGGACATATGTGGTAGTCTGCCCTGACCAATCGGGCAAGGAGCTGCATAGAGAGGTGGACATGGGTAGTGTAGTGACCTCAGGGAGCCTAGGTGGTGTAATGCTTAGCAAACTGGCCTGGAATGCAAGGATATGTGTGTTCGAGCCCCGCTATAGTTGCAATATTTCCCATTTTCATCACCCCCACGACAATAGCAATAGTCACGAGATGCACGTAAATCTCTTATGAATGTCGAGTTCTTTTGGAGAAACCCTAATTGAATTATCAATATGGAATATCATTTTTCCATTTTGCTCTTACCATGTGTAATTCACAGATAGGAAAGCCATTTAGCAGTTTACTGCCCCATTAGGCCAAACAAACAAAAAGTTGGTGACCGTGTGATCACACAAATCAGGGGCGGGCGGGTGGCTTTAATTTAATTTGTATTTGTTATTCTCACTTCAAAATGTATTGATATTACACAGTTCTAGAAGTTTCAATTTTTGTAATCAAATATTTTAATTTTGACATATTCTTGAGGCCTCCCAACATGTAAAACAACCATGCAGTTAGTTATGTAATGGTTTACATAAGTTCAACTTCTGCCAGCCCGACACATATATAACAGTTGTTTTTTTAATTAACAAATTAAAAATTAGGGGCGGGTGATTTTTCTGGGATGGGTGGGGATGATCACCAATTAAAAAATATAATTGGCCTTACCCAGCAATGGCTGCCTCCACCATGCCACCTAGCGGTTTCATACAGGACGATTTCTGAGCTACACATAAGCTCATCCACTGTCGTCCTGGACTCGAACTGACATTGTCAGGATCAGAATCATCTCCTCAAACAAGCCGCCCACCGTATACCCCAAAAGACCCTCGGCAGGGTTGAGTGCAAAGTGACAAATTTGACGCCATAGAAGACCAGCAAGCTCTGACCTGGGTCGGGGGGGGGGGTCAAAATGAAGAGCTCTTTTCCAAAACAAGAAATGGGTTTGCAATGCCAATACCAAGCTCATAGATTGTGTTTCGGAAAAGAGCTGTTCAGATTTATATAAAGAGCTCTTCATATATTTATATATGTGAAGAGCTGTTTACCAAAATACGATCTAGAACCCTGGTATTGGCATTGCAAACTCATTTTGGGGATTGTCGCTTATCACGTTTGTGAAAAGTGCTCTTTATATGTATTATATAGGGGATGTATTTTTTACTGCGGAAACAAATCCAGATTTGATTATCAGAATTATGGCGACTTCATCTGAAATGTGGTAGTCTGGGTTTCATTTCGAGCCAAATGGTGTTTGTTGGTTTTTGTGCCTGAACCCCTCAACTATAACGTTCATTATACATGTTCTGAGAACATGTATAATTGTACAGGTTATGAGAACATACACACAAACAACATCTCACTTTCCGTTTGATACAAAGAAACAATTATTATATTATTAGACTAATCTTGGCCGCCGTCTCAACCTGCGCGCCTCCTAGCGTCATAACTTAACTTTAACAGACTAGCCCGACATTCAGCTCACTTCAACCTCGGCGTCGGCTCCTTGAACACCTACACTACAGGATCCATTGTTTGCCATCACACCCACCCAAGCTGTAACAATTATATTGGGTCAAGTTCTGTAAGCCTCGATATATCTTAAAGACAATCATCTCTTTAACTGTGACATGTAACACTCAGAAACAATGGTAATACATTCCAATATATAATATGTTGGTCTTATGTTTGTCAATTAAACAAAATAGCAAATTATTAGCAAAATGCAGATGTATGGGTGGGGATAAAGTTCATCTAACATCTTTATGCCTGAATGAGTGTGCTTACATAAAGAGACCTTTGGTCTTGATTGAGCTTCTAAATAAACCCCAAGCAAAGGTTGTTTCAACTTATAAACAAATATATATATATATATATATATATATATATATAAATAACTGCGTACATATGTAAGAAGACAAAAGATAGTGGTTGAGTAGGTTTTAACCTTTGGCAACGATTATAGGGCCTTGCCCATGGAAAAAAGAAAAATCCTCTGGTGCGACTGACACTTGGCAGCACCCGTTGGAGGGAAGGTGGGCCACAGGTGGCACCACCCGTCAAGTGAGGAGTATAACAATGGTAATAACTATAATATAATAATATAATATAATGGAAACAATTCCCTTCGTATTTTATACTCGCATAATACGTTATACATCAAATAATTCGATCGGCATCATTTTGAATTAGTAATGTTGTCGTGGCCATGATAAGCAACACTTAGTCTTCACAGTCAGTAGTTGGGGGAATGGTTGCGCTGTAAAACCAAGTGTTGCTGACATTCTGATTCAGGCTCAGTAGTGGATAAATACTATCTTCGTCTTATCCAGAGGCCTTGCCTCGGCTTAGTGCCTAATTTGGCTTCAAATAGAGATGACGACACGTTAAATATAACTGATAAGGATTAAATACAGAGGAATACAGAAGTGGCTATTCATAGCAATGGTGATATTACTTCATAGGGACGGGGACAAAGAGGAGAATTAAGTAGAAAAAGATATGTTTAATGGCTTATGATCAATGAAGTGAACGTGGGTCAAGCTCACAATGTCGGTTTCAAGATCCTAGTCATCTGTTTATCCCATATATATGTCCCAATAGAAGCACACTACCCAATAGAAGCACATCCGCCATTTTAGGATTGAAAGCACACACAAATGTACGATCATCTTCCGACTGAATGCACATAAGATAAGACAATCCCACTTTATTTCAGAGGCACAACACAAACAAATCCATGAAATTTGTTAAAGTTGACGTCGGGACTACAATAACAAAAATTATGATAAAGGAAATAAATAGATGCGCATCCCTGTGTCTGGACTCACGCAGTGCGTCTCTATTAGGACATATACGGTATGTCCTTTGATCTGAGAATGAACAGCTTGACTGTGCT
This sequence comes from Branchipolynoe longqiensis, assembly GCA_030323885.1. Lineage (NCBI taxonomy): Eukaryota > Metazoa > Annelida > Polychaeta > Phyllodocida > Polynoidae > Branchipolynoe > Branchipolynoe longqiensis. The sequence continues at coordinate 7,968,181 of CM059199.1, forward strand.
CAGCCCTCATTGTCTCTGATCTCATATGTGACCCGATACCACACAATGAGTCGGGTTGCGCACCTATGCATTTTGAGTAATAGGCTGTCAAAGTTTATATGGGCCAAATTATTGATTTTTCATTACCCCATGAAACTTGTCTGTACTGAGTATATTTTCGTATCGACTGTGTGAAACTATGTTTATAACACCAATAAGTCTTTTATTATGCATTTTGTAACTTGCATTCAATATAATGATACTGAAACACGTTGACTTTAAAATCAATTGTCTAAGATATGTAATGTTCAGAGATGCTGATCCACTGCTCTGCTCACCTAACTAGTACTGCTTTTTCGTTCGTTTGTTTGTTTGAGTTTGATGTCCTGACAACATCTAAGGTCATATAACGATGGGTACCAACTTGTGACAGTGCACACTCAGGACAACTTTATAGTGCTGCCCTGCTCGGAGACCAGGCCACAGGCACATTATCATGACAGTGTGTTAACCAGTTCTTGTCCTATCCTATTAATGCCGAGCATCAAACTAGGTAGTGATAATCAATCAATTTTACAAGTCATTGCTTTGACTCAGCTGTGATTGGAACTCCCGACCTTCCACACTGGAAGCCTGTGCTCTACCGATTAGGCCACCGCATCCGGTATGCATACTGGACGGGATGACCGAATTAGTTAGAGCGTCCGTCTCCCATGTTGGTAGACCATGGGATCGTGGGTTGGAACCCTGCTCCAGTCAAACCGACAACTTAAAAATTAATACTTGTCGCTTCCTAGCTATGCGCTCAGCATTACTAGGATAGGGCAAGGACTGGTTGGCTCAGTGTCAGGATAATGTGACTGAGTGGGACATCAGGTCATGGTGCTGGTGGTCTGGTCTCCGATTGGGGCAGCACTATAAAGTCGCCATGAGTACGCACTGTCACAAGTCGGTACCGGTCCTGATATGACCTCAAATGTTGCCAGGACATAAAACAACAACATACAAACCTACTGCAGGGCATCAACTACTATGGGGGAATGTTAGCAGGGGGGAGTCATCACATGACTCGTTTATAGAGGACCAGCGTTCCACCTCTGGGGGTCACGTGATCAACTTTTCCTGCTAGAACACGTCATTTAATAGTTACACCCGTAACAATTTCTCTGTGACACGGCTGCTAAACAACCTATAAGAAAAGAAGCATTGAAGGGCTGGGTTATTGAAATAACCACATGATTTTGCAATCTATAATGTGTTAAATATATTGTTCAAATACTGACCTGTCATGTCCCACTTTGTTTGTGGCGAATAATTGATTAAATCATGGAGACTATAGTATACTCTAAAATTCAAATCCAGAGCGTTCTGTGGTAGGCACACCGGTATTGTATGCTAACCATTACATCACAAATGTTGCCTGATATCATCAGCCTATCTATCCACGTCTACCTGTCCGTGTGCAGACTACTACAGTATTAATTCTAGTCTCCTCCGCAGTCAGCCAGAGGTTCTCCCCATCTGATATGTGTCACAATTATAATTAGGCCCATTTGTTCCCCAGGAATGGGCGCGCAGTGCTAATCGGATTAGATAGAAATAGGTTGGATAAGAGTAAATCACCTGGCAATCCATATTGGTCTTCCACAGCCGATATATACATACATAGTCTATTTGTAAAGGCACAACACAGTTTGAAAATGATCATCTATCTTAAGCTAAGCAAATGCGTCAGCCAAGAAAAGATTGTCTCATTCATATAGCAGACTCTTTGACTGCAGCTACACACACATTTCCAACGCGCCACCGCACATTCTGAGCACAACTTGTACTGATCGGTCTTCAACAAGTTCACAAAAGATGATGATTTTTTTAGTTTTTTTGTTGGCCAATTAGTTGTTTAAGCAGGGGAAATTTCAATCGTTGATGATTGGTCGTACTCAGTTCTCTGTTCCTTGCCCTATCCTAATAATGCCGAGCTCCTGGCTAGGAAGCGGCATGTATCAATTATTAAGTCATTGGTTTGACTCGACCCACGATCCCACGATCTACCAACACGGGAGAGGGATGCTCTAACTCGTTCGGCCATCCGGTCTGGTTAATTGTCGTTATTGCCACCAATGGACAACCAAGAAGAAAATACCTAGGACACCAAAGGACACACCAACATCAATGGGACCGGACGTGGTGGCCCAGTTTGTAGAGCGCAGGCTTCCCATGAGGAAAGTTTGGAGTTCGATTCCCGGTCGAGTCAGACCAATGACTTGCAAAATCGGTCATTGTTGCTTCCGAACCTTGCGTTTGGTTTGAATAGGATAGGGCAAGGGCTGGTTAGCTCAGTGCCAGGTTAATGTGACTGAGTGGGATATCAGGTCCTGGTCCTGGTGGCCTGATTACCCAGTGGAGCATGAGTGCGCACTGTCACAAGTCAGTACCCATCCTGATATGACCTTAAATGTTGTCAGGACGTAAAACCTAAAAAAAACAGTCAACTAGCATCAATATACCAACGCACACATAAATCGGCGATCGGCAATCGGGAGGGGGGGGGGTCTCATTTCCAGTTTCAACTCATATAATCGCTTGATGAACAATTCAATAATGAGCGCTTGTTTTATTTGGCGTGAGGGTTGAAAGAGAGATAGAGAGTAGGGGTCGTTGATGTGGAAGGTCGATGGTTAGTTTGTTGCAGGTTTACATCCTAGCAACAACTAGGGCCATATCAGGATGGGTGCCGATTGTTGACAATGCACACTTATGCCAACTTAATAGTGTTCTCTGTGCGGAGTGGTCAGAGTCTCTGACTTTTTTCTAGGTCGGACTCATAATCTGATGGTCAGTGCTTCGATTCCCCATGCCCCCACCTCTGCCAATTTGGATTTCCACTGCTGTGTATACCTAATCAAAGGCCAGTTGCTCTCATACCATGTCTATGTGGTGAGGGAGGTTAAAAATCCCTTGGGTTGCTAAAAGTGTAGGCTAGGGCTTTCTATCGACAAACTGTCTAATGGTGAAAACAAGTCTATTCAGACTTATCCATGATAGGCCAAGAAGAAAAAAAAGTGCTGCCCCATTGAAAGACCAGGCTGCTGGAACCATGACCAGATATCCCAATCAGTCACATTATCCTAACCATGCCTGACACCAACCCAACCACTCCGAGCGCCTGGCTAGGAAATGACAGTTATCAATTTTATAAGTCACTGATTTGACTCAAGCGGGAATCAATCTCCCAACCTTCCACACAGGGAGCCTGCGCTCTACCTATTTGGTTGATTAAAACATCCGCGATCATTGCGATTGAAGTCAACTGGTTCATCAAAGGCTGTCCTGCCTGTGGGAAAGTGCATACAAAAAGACCCCTTGCTGCTTATGTGGCGGCAGCGGGTCTCCTTCAAAGAAATATGTCAGAATAACCATATATGTTTGACGTCCAATAGCAGATGATAAAAATCAATGCACTCTAGAGGCGTCATTAAAATAAAACAAATATTGATCGTGCAATGTGAACCTGGTCTTATATGACCAGGAACAACATGGCGGAAAAGTGGGCTGAAGGAAAAATTATCTTAAAAACAATGGCGGACTGGCGTCCGTCTGGTGGCTGTGAGATAAGAGGATGGCGGAGGAAGATAACAGTTGTCAAGTGTCATGGCTGAAACCCAGTGGAACCTAGCTAGACAGCTAGCTTGGAACCTACTTCAAAGGGCTTCCAAAACGACGAACTGTCAAGTCGTGACAAATGATAGCTAAACAGAGGCCGAGAAAACAAGGCACAACTCTGAGCACACCACATTGAATATATATATATATATATATAAATACAGTAACACCTCCTTAGATCGCCCGACCATGGGACCCATTTTAAATGGTCCATTTATGGAGGTGGGAGGTGTATGTATATGCTGTAAAAGAATTATACAAGTATAATGACCCGGAATATCCCTCCTGTCCCTTATCACTGAGTATGATAACCCGGAATATCCCTCCTCTCCCTCATCACTCACTCAGCTCCATGGACTGTGGGAGTCTCTCATAGTCATCTACTGCTCCAGCGTCTCCAACCTCAGCTCCTATCGTGGCGCCACTACCCCTGCACACTGTAACTGCCACTCATTGTCATAACAATCAAGCCGAGTACCCCATGACTATGTTTAGTACCTCTTAACGGCAATACAGTTGATCTTTGTAGAATATGAGTACTTTTTTTTGTTTTTTTTTGGTCCATTAGTTGTTTAAGCAGGGGAAATTTCAGTCACAGACGACTAGTCTTCCTCATTCCACTGCTGGTCGATAGAAAGCCCGAGCCTACACTTTTACCGACCCAAGGGATTTTTAACCTCCCACACCACATAGACATGGTATGAGAGCAACCGGCCTTTGATGATGCTGTAAGTTATACACAGCGGTGGAAATCCAAATTGGCAGAGCTGGGGGCATGGGGAATTGAACCACCGACTCTCAGATCTGACCTAGAAAAGGTCTGACCTAGAAAAAAGTCAGAAACTCTAACCACTCCGCCACAGAGAATGCCACTTTGTTAAGATGTAGTTAATATTCATTATAAAGAAGAGCTCATCTTTAAAAATCTGGTTTGGATATGACGCATTACTTCAAGTAATCTCACCAGACGAGGTGGCTGAGTAGGTAGAATGCAGGCTTCTGGTGTGGAAGGTTGGGAGTTTGATTCCTAGTTGAATCAAACCAATAACTTATGAAATTGATGCTTTTCACTACCTACCCTGGCGCTCGGCAATACTCGGATATGACAAGGACTGGTTAGCACAGTGTCAGGATAATGTGACTATGCAGGATATTGCATCCTGGTCTCTCAGTGGGGCAGCAATATACAAGTCACCATGAGTGTGTACTGTCACAAGTCGGTATCCATCCCTATATGACCTTAGATGTTGCTAGGATGTCGAACAGCATGCAAAGAAAAGCAAGTATCAAGTTAGATAAAAGATTCACCCCATACATTCAGTACAGGGGTGAACGACAACGTAGTGTAAATACGGGCAAAAATAGGTTTAGTATGGAACAGGAAGTAGAAACTCTGGCTCCAGTATCAAATGGCTACCCATATCGGCACAGAGCTGGTGAAATGGGAGAGAATGCAAAAAGACAAGATGGCAGCCATAGAACGCCATCGATTTCACTTTGAAATCTTATTAAACTAGATATTTTATTATATGTTTCAACTCAAAGGTAGCAGGGAAATATGAAGACATATATAAAGAATATATGTTGCTTCTTAAATTAAGAATTTATTCGCTCAGTTATTCCCCAGCATGTAAAAATTCTTCGCTCCATCATGCTAAATTGGTAATAACATGGGTGGGCCGTGAGTTCTGATTCAATCTTTGGACATGTTCAAAAGAGCGCTACATTAGAGGCTAACATACTGTGGCGACGTCTCGGTACTCTTAATGTACTCTAGCATAATCTAGCATACTTTAGCATACTTGGATGTAGTTGACCATAGTGGACGCTAACATATGTTGAAGATAGTTCAACTTAGTTGAAGATAGTTGAACATAGTTGAAGGTACTGGCATCCATGCCATAACGTATTTATCAGTACCAAAATCTGCCACACCTTAACGTTTTTCAGGGTAGTTTAGCATACTTATACCACGTTTGTCCCACGTTAATCTATCCTACGTTCAACTACGTTCACCAACGTGTATGTGACCAGGGCTTAAATCTCATGCTTACAATTAAAAGCATCCAGATAAATGTATCATGCAGAGAGGGGGGCAGAGGGTGCGACATCCCCGGGCATCCATATCGGGACATATTTAAAATATCTCCCTTACTCACATTTCTCAGTACTATACACTATTCTTGAGTTTATGGGGCATGCAATCAAGGACTTGGCCTCGGGCATCACACAACATTTGTATGACAGTACCAGATAGCGTGTTTAATAATACATTTGACATGTTCATCAATCATACAATGCAAAGCTTGTCCGGTATGGGGGTAACAACACAACAGAGTTATCGAAGGGCAAATGTCATGCCTAGAGTAGCACTTAAACCCTCATTCCTGCCATTCCAGGGAGAACATCCTAACAATACGACCACCTATATATGTGGCATTTCACCTGGGATGATCAGTACATCTCCACGCACACCTTGCGAATGATATTAAGCTGTTCTATTTGAAGCTGAAAGCATTACATCCCACTCTTCGGAGCGCAATAATCTCGACAGGTTGAAAAATCCATATTAAGCAAAGTGTCAGAGTTACATTAATTTACGCTAATTAATTGCATGGCATGTATTACAAGCGATACGAGTAACTAGATTCCCTAGCAGATTGTGAACTTTGAAATCCTGATTAATATTCCAGAGCAGATGTGATCTTTTCAATCCGGGGAGAAAAGGGGTTGGGGGGGGGGGGAGGGATTTGATAATTTTAGATTTTGCCCCGTTTAAAACGCAGCAGATTTAAGACGGATATTCCTAATCAAATGTTTGTTGACATTTTGATAATAATAGCTAAATAATACAAATTAAAATCGAAACTCACAACAGCTCTGATGTAGGGAATGGATATCCTATTTTCGATTTAAGCACCTTAGAAAGCTTCAAACAAAGATGGCCGCCACCAATGCCATATCACCTTGACCTCGCCGGATTTGTCGGATTAAAGTTGCATAGTCCGATGCTTTTGAGTTTCTGCTATTTTCTGAGATAACAATATTTTACTAATCTATATAATCTACTTTACTTTAGTTTGAATTAACTTTAATTTTACATGGCTAAGTTTAGAGATATTTGACATTAAAAAAAGCCAAAATAATTGTGGTAAGCACGCTAAAACTCTTACACCAGACTTTAGCAGTAACGGTTTCTATTAATTGACTTATTATGCCCTTCTATGCAGCAATAAATGCTTAATAAGTGCACCAGTGTCTAAGTTTAATATGTAGAATCAAATCTAGATAAGTGTTTTGGTTTTGAAAATTTGATGTTTTCATCAAACTATGCAACTTTAAATGAATATTCACTATGTGTAAAATAAATATGCAGATTCAGGGATTAGTTATGGCGTTGCTCTTAGAAACAATCTCTTGTGTTTTTTGGTATTTTTGCATTTGATTTTTGATTTCTCTGAATATTCACTGGAAGGGCTCTTTTCCAAAACGCGATAAGCGCCAATCCATGAATTTATTTACCCTGCTCATAACGGGTAAGTGTTTTAACACTTGTTTTCACCACTGGGCAACACTAATCCAAATTCATTGAATTTTGTTTTAGAAATAATTTAGGTTTTCTCGCTTCTCGTTTATGCCTTGTCCAAAATCTACCTTTTCTATACTTAGTGTTAGTCAATTTAAACATTATCTTTTTTTCAAGGTTACATTTTTTTTTTTAGTAGTTTCTTAAACACTGCTATATTTTCTGAATTTAGTGTTGCAGCTGGCAGTTTATTGTAAATATAATAATGTAATACTTTTGTTGTCAAACGCGATTGCAGTGAACAACATCTTTATAACCACTCTCTCTGATTAGTGATGGGGCTTAGTTCAATCTTAAAGAGAAACCCTATCCAAGTGTGAGAGCATTGTTCATCCTACGCCACTCCAGCGGTTGAGAAGGCACATATGTGGTGAGTAACCTTAATAATCTCAGCTTGACCCCCATTCGTCTTGATGATTTGATTCGCCAATCAATATCATCATCATCATCATGCTGTCAGTCACAATGAGACAAAGACTGCTTTCATTACTCAACCGCCGCTTTGTGCGGTTGTACATTTCATAAAGCTGCTTGCAAAGTGTTGAAGTGCTGCTGGCTTTTGCAAGTTACTAGCGGCACTCTCTCAGGGAGCAAATAGGGGTCTCACACCGGCAAGAATATGTCAAGACAGGTGCAAACTATTTATCTCTTGCAGTGGCTGGTCGGGAGATGTTGGCAGTTCCATTCATCACCCCCCTTAATGCTGCCATGATAACATAGTTTTCTGTTAGGGTTTCCTCCCTTAGCCTTTGATTCTATCAAGAACCAGAACTTGTACCACAAGACAGTGGTTTAGAACTTTGCAAGGCAGGGGTGTCAAACTCCCTGAGGTATTTTAGCACCTAAGATATCTGAGGTACTGCATTACCCGCATGCCAATCAATAACTCTAAGAGATTCTTAGCTAGTTTCAAGATATCACAAACTATGTTTGTGTGTTGGCGTTTTGCATTCTCGCAACATCTATAAGGTCATATCAGGATGGATTTTGACTTGTGACAGTGTGCACTCATTGCGGCGTTATAGTACTGTCAAACTTTGAGATCATGCTGCCAGCAACGTGACCCAATTTCCCATTTAATCACATTATCCTGATATGGAGCAAACCAGTCCTTGCTCTATCCGAGTAACGCTGAGCACCAGGCTAGGTAGCGACAAGTATATATTTCAGTAAGTCACTGGTTTGACTCGGCTGCGATGTAAACTTCCTACCTATCGCAGGGGAACCCTCGCTTCTTACTGATTCACCCACTGCATCCGATACACAGCGAGAGAGACCATCACATAATTAAAGCCACCCCCACCTTTGTTTTTTTTGTCACACCATGCTATATGTGACAGTAATGCACACATTGTGTGACATGGCTTGTCGGGTGAACCAGCCGTATATTGGATATCCCACACCAGAATGCATTACCATCTCCATCGCGTGGTGGACGCTATTCAAATATATTTGGTTGATTACTCAGTCTCTAGTCAGTCATTACTCATCACTCAACCGATACTCAGTCTTCATTCACCAAATGTGGTGGCCGAATTGGTAGAGCACAGGGGTTTGATTCCTAGCCGCGTCAAACCAATGACTTACAAAATTGATACTTCTGGCTACCGTGCCTGGCTGGCACTCGCGATTAATAGGATATGAAAAGGACAGTGTCAGGCTAATGTGACTGTGTAGGATATTGGCTCATGATGCCAGTAGCCTGGGCTCCCAATAGGGAAGCACTATAAAGTTGCGTTGAGTATACACTGTCGCGCTTTGATAATCATACTGATATGACCTTAGATGTTCCTAGGATGTACAACACAAATACAGGAAAAGTCTTCATTCTGCCGGATTCAAGTGCAAATCCATTTGAGTTGTTTCTGTCAAAATATAATTTATGATTGCGCTTTCCAGTTAAATTCTATCAATTTCATATTGACTAGGGCATTATATGGGGTGTATGGCAGCTTCTACTAACGAACAGATTTAATTATGTATTTGAATTGTTAATGAACATTAATTATCACTTAATTAATTGAGTATTAATTAATTATTAATTAGTATTTGAATTGTAAATGACATTAGTTATTACTTATTTATTAATTATACTTGATGATTAATTACATATGTTGGTGAGGCAACATTGTTAATTTGCGAGCGAGGCTAACGTGACCCATTTCTTTTCTTGTGACCCAGTTCTAGTTTCCTCGTGACCCAATTCTACCTGGCCTCTGTCACTTCACCTCACACACCCAGACCAACCAGTCCATTTTTCCCACCCACCCAACCCTCTTCTATGCTATTATTAAGTTACGACTTGAGTAGGGGTTAGTGCTGATTTCACCATTTTTGACTCAATGTTACCTTACATGTCTCTCTAATTTTGCTTCAGAAATATGCCCAGTCGCATCTGATAGGCTACCTAAGCCAGTCCATGACATTACGGAAGCCAGCTCTTCCCACATCTCGGTGCCAGCCACCAGTAACTGAGCCAGCCTCACTCGCCTATGTGGCACCGACCCTTCTGTGTGATTGTATTATCTGATCTATTAAGATATAATGATGATTAAAGATAACCTGATCGATAAGTAATTAGTCATCACAAAATAAATGATTTGAAACCTTCATTGTCCTTGTGTCCGAGCGTTGCAAATTATGTATTGGAATTGTTAATGACAAGAATGAATAACATTTATGTTGATGTATATGCAAACTATTTGCTTTGGTAGGACCATTGGATGTATTTTCAGGGAGAATGTAAAGTTGAATCCATGTGTTATTAATTGTTTTTCTCCCTCCTCTATAGCCCCACATTACAAGGTATCGGACTAGATTTGTCAGAACACACCTCAGGAGGAAGTACTACTGGCCAAATTGTACAATTATCATATGCAATGAATGATAGAATATCTAATGCTGCACCACAAATAACCAGTTGCATTCGATGTTGGTTATGTAATCAGCGATATTCATGGGTAAATGATGTGATGTTGATGCGGCAAGAGTAGATTGTGAAGGGCCCAGTATATTCCAAGTGCCGATGAATTTATTCCGGGAGCGGGACTTAGCTCAGGTGGTAGCATGTCCACCTGTGATGGTGTCGGACATCTGATCGATCCTGCTCAGTGGACCCATTTGCAGTTTGGGTTATTTTCCGTTCCAACCAGTGGTCCACAACTGGTTCATCAAAGGCTGTGGTATGTCGTGTCCTGTGTGTGGGAAAGTGCATATAAAAAAACCATTGCTGCTTATTGGAACGAGTAACTTATGTGGCAGCAGCAGGTTTCCTCAAAAGAAATATGTCAGAATGACCATATGCTTGACATCCAATAGCCGATGACAAAAATAAATGTATCTAGAGGCCTCATTAAATAAAACAAGTTTTCCTTATGAATTTATTGCAATGTTGAAGGGAACAAAACGTTTTTCTAAAAAAACAAAAAAACACAGAACACCGAATCATTTCCCTAGCAGCCACTACTGACCGATTTGACCCTAATATCAGCTGAGTGGTCAATGTCAGTTCTTGTCGGTTGTGGCTGAGTTGAATATAATGCCAAATGAGTGGTCAGCATTAGTGAGGAGATTGCGGGAGACTTTTGTGTGTGTTTCTTGTTGCTGATATCGTTTTTGTGTGTATTTCTAATTGTGTGAGTCACCATGTCTGTCGGCAAATCATATCCCTACACATCGGCCAGTAGCTTTTAGCTGTCATTCTAATACGCATTGACTGTTGATATGCCGGACAGCAGACAACATTGCGAATGGAACGATACTCTGGGATTTTCGTTTTGTGTGCTTTTACAATTTTTAAATTGTTCTTGAAGATTTATACTGCATATCACGGATAAGTCTGAATAGACTTGTTTTCACCATTAGACAGTTTGTCGATAGAAAGCCCAAGCCTACACTTTTAGCGATCCAAGGGATTTTTAAGCTCCCAGACCACATAGACATGGTATGAGAGCAACTGGCTGATGACACTGTAAGTTATACACAGCGGTGAAAATCCAAATCGGCAGAGGTAGGGGCATGGGGAAACGAACCACCAACCTTCGGATTAGAAGTCTGACCTAGAAAAAAGTCAGACACTCTAACCACTCCGCCACAGAGAATACATTTGTTTTGTTGTTTGTTATTGTTCTCTCTTTATCTCCCGGTATGGGACGCAGTGACCGAATCTGTAGGGTCCTTCCTCTGCAGAAGATCAGGGGCCGTACGCATGAAGAAGTTTTTATGGACTCTGGTGTTAAGGGCCGCCACCGGGGTAGCTAACGCTGGTGTTGGGAAATTGGTCACGGGGTATGTACGGTGCCAAAGCGCAGTGGCATTAGCTAACATATCAGTTATTTATAGATTTGGGGACTCCCTCTGAGCCTGTTCCCGGTGAGCACTGTTATTTGCCAATATCGCTGCTGATGCGGCTGCGGCTACGGCAGCATTAATATCGCTTCAATTTTTGGTTTAATTTGACCAAATTTCGGCGGTGGTGTTAATATCGCTTCGATTTTTCGTTTAATTTGACCAAATTTCACTTTTTGTGTATGTTATTCTGCTAAATAAAATTGGTTAAATTAAGCACAAAATCGAAGTGATATTAACGCTGCCGCCGCATCAACGGCGATTTGTTTTGTTTACATTCAACAATATGAATATCGCTTTGATTTTGGGTATAATTTGACCAAATTTCACTTTTTGAGGATGTTATTCTGTTAAATATGTTAGCATTGAATACATTTGGGCCTAATCGGTACCTAACACCACCCTTAAACCTGCTACGGAGTGGTGTTGGCCTACCCCATCTTAAACTCACAGTGTTTGCATAACACCGCTCCGTGCATACTGACTTTACGCCGCTAAACTAGAAATCCCATCCAAAACCAGTTTTGCGTCGCATATGGGCCTAGCAGTTCAAATCCTAGCCGAGTGAAACCGAGGGCTTATAAAATTGATACCTGTCGCTACCTAGCCTGGTGTATGGCAGTAATAGGATAGGACACGGACTGGGTTGCACAGGACCATGTGACCATGTGAGATATTGACTCATGGTGCCAGTGGCTTGGTCTCCCAGTGGAGTAGCATTATAAAATCGGAATTATTGTGCATCGTCACACGTCCGTACCCATCCCGATATGGCCTTAGATGTTGCTAGGACATAAAGCAACAACACCAAACAAACACACAATTATCTCGCGGTAATATCTTGTGGTTGACATCAAGGTGGTGCACATGTCGAATGGTGCTGCTTCTTTGTTTGGCTATGCATGTTGTAAATTATCTGATTCACAGTGATGGGCAGGTACCATGGCGTCGTGGACGTTCAGGGTGCGTGCCCGCGGGTCAATCTCCTGTACAAATGGACTCAGAGTGATTGTGCAGGGGGGGGGGGGGGACTAGTCTGGTGTTATAGAGCTAGCATCTAAAGAAATGTCTCGTTCCAGTTCCAGGGAGTGGGACGTAGCTCAGGCAGTAGAGTGTCCACCTGTGAAGATGTCAGTCATCCTATCGATCGTGCTCAGTGGACATATTTGCAGTTTCAGCTATTTTCCATTCCAACCAGTGGTCCACAACTGAAGAGTTCAGGTGCAAAACCACGTAAACGCCAATCCAAAAATGTAGTTTAACTAAGAGATTTTTTACCTGAAAATAATTTTAATTCTCATTAATTCCACTGTTCATATGATCATATCTTTCTGGAGCAATGAATAAAAAAGTAGGAGTATACAAAAATTAACTTTTTAAGGTATGTTTATCTCCATTTTTGGATTGGCGCTTATGTGGTTTTGTGCCTGAACTCTTCAACTGGTTCGTCAAATGCTGTGGTATGTGCTGTCCTGTCAGTGGGAAAGTGCACATAAAAGACCCCTTGCTGCTTATCGGAAAGGGTAGCCTATGTGGTGGCAGTGGGTTTCCTCCAAATAAATCTGTCAGAATGACCATATGTTTGATGTCCATAGCCAATGATAAAAACCAATGTGCTCTAGAAGCATCGTTAAATCAAACAAAAATCCATCGTGTTCCTTTTGTTTGCCCTATATAGTCACCCTTTAATTGCTTCCGGCACTAAAAGTCCCATAATTAATAGGATAGTATAATGACTAGTTGGCTCAGTGTCAGGATAAGGTGACTGAGTAGGAAATCAGGTCATCGTGCTAGCACCCTTATTGTCTCCCAATGGGGCAGCACTACAAAGTCGCCATGAGTGTGCACTGTCCCAAGTCGGTACCCATCGTAGGATGACCTTAGATGTTGTCAGGATATAAAACTCCAACAAACAAACAAAAAAGCAGTAGCCTTGCAGGGCAGTGTCTCCGTCCTGATATGACCTTAGATGTTGCGGGGATGTAAAACCCCAACAACCAACCTACCTACATGTCAGCAGACGACACACACTATAACCAACCATCGCCTCGTTATAACATATACCGCCGCCAACCCGCCGCCTTTATGTAATTTACGACATCCACAGACACCAGACGACATTTTACTCCCAGCAGACGACAACTACCTCCCCACCATTTTTTTGCAGACGTCACTGGTGGCTCTCGATTCTGGAACATTGTAGGGTGGCGTGCCTGGCCCTACTAACTCACCTGCCCCCTAATGATATACATAGTAATCGAACGCACCCGCTACCTGAAGGGCAGCCTTGGGGAGAGGCGCGTTCGGAAACACGCAGGGACCATGCACCTCGAGCGACCCCTCTACTGTCGGCGCCAAAAACAAAAAGCATCAGATTGCGTCGATAATAAGGCCAAATAATAAAAACCAAATGGTGATCGCCTCCGCCCGTGCCTGAAAAATCGCCCGCCCCTGTTTTGTTTTGCTTAAGAACTTTTAAAAATGCGTCGGGTAGAAGCAATTCAACTTTTGCATCAATTTTGAAGTTATTGCTTTGACTCACCAGGGTTCGAACCCAGGAGTTTGAATCCCACGACCTACCAGAACGGGAGGCGGACGCTCAACTCATTCGGGGATCGCGTCTGGTTAATTTTGGTTGATTGTTTGAAGGACAGGTACCGACTTGTGACAGTGTGCGCTCATGATGACTTTATAATTATAGTGCTGTCCTACTGGGAAATCAGGCCACTGGCACCATGATCCGATATCCCACTCACTCACATTATCCTGACACTAAGCTAACCAGTTCTTGCCCTATCCTATTAATGCTGAGCGCCAGGCTAGGAAGCAACATATAAAGAGTTCAGGCGCAAGACCCCGAAAATGCCAATCCAAAAATGTAGTTTAACTAAAAGATGTTTACCTGAAAATAATTTTAATTCTCATTCACTCCACTTTTCATATGATCATATCGTGATGGAGCAATGAATAAAAAAGTAGGAGTATAACAAAATAAACTTGTTGAAGGTTTGATTCCAATGTTTATCTCCATTTATGGATTGGCGTTTAGGTGGTGTTGTGCCTGAAGTCTTCATTTATCAAATTTAAAGTCATTGGATTGACTCGACCGGGAACCAAATTCCTGATCTCCCACACGCGATGCACCTCGAGCAAACAAAAAAACACCAGGATACCTTGATACTAATAACGGGTTATGTGGAGCTACAGCAGATACTCCCCCATCCTAATATGACCTTGGATGTTGCCATGATGTCAAACCCCAACAAACAAACAAAAGCAAACACTCACATAGGTCTATGTAGTCTGATAATGATGTTGTTGTGGGTTGTGTCTATAGGATGGATTTGGAATAAAAGAAGCAAACAAAAAATATCTGGCAATTTCCTGGGCATCATTTAATTATTAATAGTGGATGCCACTACCTACGCCCCCCCCCCCCCCCTTCGCCATCCATATCCCTTTCTACCATCGAACCTAGTGTTTCATAAAAGGTTCCTATTGTTTATCGATCGCCTACATAGTCACTGGAAGTAAACCAACACTGAAACCTCCCAGCACACATCTAAGGGATAACAGACATTTCTTTCTCTTTTTGTTGTTGCCCCCACCTGCCCCCACCTGCCCCCACCTGCCCCCACCTGCCCCACCTACCCCTACACCACCCCCACCCAACCCCACCATAGGACCCAGCGTTTATTCATCTGAATATGACATTTGTCAGCACCCGAGCACTGATCTTCCGGCCATCAAATAATTGGAAATTGACAGTCTATATAATCTAAGTTTGATCAGTGCTGTATTAGTTACATCACCGATCCTGTAGAATTAAGGGAGTGGCTCCTGCTGTATCATGTACAACACCACTCACTGTGGTTCATGCAAATGGAAATGTCAGCACAGCAGCACTGGTCTTCTGGCCATCTTCCGATTGAAAAATGAAATTATATATAGTCTAAGTTTGATGTGTGGTGTATTAGTTACAGCACGATCATGTAGAATTAAAGGATTGGCTCCTGCTATATGATGTACAACACCACTCACTGTGGTTCATGCAAATGGAAATGTCAGCGCCGCAGCACTCGTCTTCCGGCCATCTTAGAATTGAAAATTGACAGGCTGTATAGTCTAAGTTTGATGTGTAGTGTATTAGTTACAGCACGATCATGTAGAATTAAGGGAGTGGCTCCTGCTGTGTAATCTACAGCACCAATCATTGTAGTTCATGCAAAAATAGGGAGAAACACTGAGTAGACTGTTTGTCGATATACTTTGATGTTAAGATGTTTATTAAAGCTTTGTCTGATAGCACAATTTGATTACACTCTGAGGGCTAGTTTGCGTGTTTGTTGTTTATGTCCTAGCAACATCTAAGGTCATATCAGGATGAGTACCGACTTGTGACAGTGCGCACTCATGGTAACTTCATAGTGCTGCCTCACTTGGCCGTTGGCACCATGACCACCATGACCACAATATCCCACTCAGTCACATTATCCTGGTACCGTGCTAACTAGTCCTTGTCCTGTGCTATTAATGCTGAGCGCTAGGCTAGGTAGTGACAAGCATCAATTGTGTCATTGGTTTGACTCGGCCGGGTTTCAAACTTCCGAGATTGTGTTGATTAATGGCGATTGATAATTTGTTCCTGTTCAATCAATGACTGTGTCAGGGGAGGTGATGCAAATGGGAAATATTGCACCTAGGGCGGGACTCGAACCACATCTCCTTGCATTCCGGGCCAGTGTGCTAACCATAACACCACCTAGGCTCCTGATGTCATCACTGTATCCACGCCTACATGTCTATGTGGTTACTTGCCTGTGAGGTCAGTGCAGACAACTACAACTGAGGAGTTCAGGCGTAAAACCCCATGAACGCCATTCCAACAATGGAGATAAACATGGCAATCAAACCTTCAACAAGTTAATTTGTTTATATTCCTACTATTTTGTTCATTGATCCATAACCATGTGATCATCTGAAAAGTGGAATTAGTGAGAATTACATTTATTTTCAGGTACAAATCTTTTATTTGAACTACATTTTCTACACTGCAGACAGTATGCATGATCTTTTTACAAAGGTAAAACAGGAAAACATTTTAGCCTTTTTGAGGTCAGCTGGACTGTACCACCTCATATAGTTTGCTAAATAGATTCTATCAATTATTAATAAAACTTTTCTTTTTCCATGGGAATTTGTTTCCCTTGACCACAAATATATGATTGTGAGCTTTCTAATTTAATGAGTGTCTATTGGCACATAATTGATTTTGGCTTTTACATGTAAAAGCGATGATTTGAACAAAAAACAAACATTTCTCGCCATGAATATGGCCTATGCTGCCGACACGGCGTAAAGCAACCACCAATCAATCAATCAATCAACATTTTTGGATTAGCGTCTATGGGGATTTGCGCCTGAAATCTTCAAATGTAACCCAACTGAAACCAAACTGAAAGACTGTGAGTTTTGTTTCCTGACCTTGATATAACTGGTACTCCTTCTGGAGACTACAAGGTCACACAGAGTGACCTCACCTCTCCATGCACTCATTTGGCTTTCGCCTCTAACGGGTTTGGCCAGGATCCAACTGGGTGTGGCTTGGACCCCTAAATGTCAGCGTTCAGTGTGTGAAAGAAACATTTCAAGAGGTCCACATCGAGGCAAATTGCTTCCCCCAGAGAGGTTCTCGATTGAGTGATTGAGGGACGGGCATTGCGTTCTCACTTACAACATGTTATTCAGAGGAATAACAACTCTTAAGCAAACAATTTTTGTTTAAGCTTGTGCCTTCTGATAGTGGAAACCGCTGGTGACTTTATAGCGCTGCTGCTACAGCACTAGGCCTGTACCATGCGCATGATATATGATTCAGTCATATAATTTAGATACTGACACCAAACCATCCGATGCCAGGTTCTAGTACTGTCCAGTCACCATCATGGCAGTGCAATGCGTCAATCTTGTAACCTGCTCGATCAGTAAGTACTGGACCCGGTGGCTCGATCGGTAGAGCGTAGGATTCCCATGCGGAAGGTCGGCAGTTTGAATCCGAGCCGAGTCAAATCAATGACTTATGACTTTGGTTCTTGTCGCGACCTAACTATAGGATAGGACAAGGATGGGTTATCTCAATATCAGGATAACGTGACTGAATAGGATATTGGGTCATGGTGCTGGCAGCCTGTTCCCCCCAGTGGGACAATGTTGCCATGAGTGTGCACCGTAACTAGTATGTACCCATCCTGATATGACCATAGCTGTTACGACAACATAAAACTCAAACAATCAACCAACCATTACATCACCATAGGCGTTGCAAGGACATAAAACCCCAACAATCAGACGACCCGGAAGTGCCAATTGGGGATCACTGGAGGCAGCAGGTGGCAGGCATTGATTAGTACTGGGCCTCTAACCGCCCACCTCCATCCCTGCGCACCCTTATCTAACCAATGCTCCCTCGCAGCAGCAGCAGTCAACCATCTGGATTCTAAACCTGCGTCACCCCCCCCCCCCCACACCTGCCCCCACCTGCACCCACCTGCCCCCACCTGCCCCCAAACTTCCCCAACCTCCCCCCCCCCCCCAACCTCGCCCCACCTCCGCCCCACCTCCCCCACCTCCCACCACCTCCCTCCACCTCCCTCCACCTCCCTCCACCTCCCTCCACCTCCCCTCACCTCCCTCCACCTCCCTCCACCTCCCCTCACCTCCCCCATCTCCCCGCTCCCTCACCTCCCCCACCACCCTCACCTCCCCCACTACCCTCACCTCCCCCACCTCCTTCCACCTCCACCACCTCCGCTATCCTCCCCCCACCTCGCCCCGTCACCCCCGTCAACCACCGTACCCACCTCACCCAACTCACCCACCTCACCCACCTCACCCACCTCACCCACCGCACCCACCTCACCCACCTCGCCCCACCTCACACACCTCACCCACCTCACCCACCGCACCAACCTCACCCACCGCACCCCCATCTCCCCCCAACTCCCTCCACCTATCCCCTACTTCCCCCTACCTCCACCCCACCCAACCTCCCCGACCTCCCTCCACCTCCACCACCTCCCGTCACCTCCCCCCCCACCTCCCCACACCTCCCCCACCTCGCCCCCCCTTCCGCCCCTCACCACCTCACCCCCTCACCCCCTCACCCACCTCTCCCCCTTCTCCCACCTCTCCCACCTCTCAGACCTCTCCCACCTCTCCCACCTCTCCCACCTCTCCCGTCTCTCCCACCTCTCCCACCTCTCCCCACCTCTCCCATCTCGCCCACCTCGCCCACCTCTCCCACCTCTACCATCCTCCCCCACCTATCCCACCTCTACCACCTCTCCCACCTCTCCCACCTCTCCCACCTTCCCCACCGCCCCCCAGCTCCCCCACCTCCCTCACCTCCTCCCACCTCCCCCACCTCCTGCCGCCACCTCCCCTCTCTCACCTCCGCCTCTCTCACCTCATCCCACCTCCGCCATCTCCTCCACGCGCCCACGTCCTCCCACGTCCCCCCATGTCCCCCCCCCCCCCCCCACGTGCCACGCCCCACATCCCCCACCTCCCCCCACGTCCCCCTCCCCCAGCTCCCCTCACCTGTCTCCACCTGCCCCCACCTACCCCCACACCAGCCCCACCCACCCCCACCATAGGACATGGTGCTGTCGCCAACTGCAATGAAATGTTGTCTGCCCTCAATTAAGTTTCTCTGAATCTCGTTGCCTAGCGACAGAATAGGATTCAAATTCACTGAACATTGAATAGACGCATACTCTCGAAATATTGCTTAGCATTGGCTGGATGGAACCTCAGATCAAATTGCAATATCTGTACAAGATAATTGGCAAGCACAAACAATAAATCGAAATTTCACCTTTACTAAGAGTATAATTTTAATTGCCAATATTATTTACTCGCTTCGCATTGGACTTGTTTGATTGGAACATAATGACTAAATGTAGTAGATTTATCATTATATTCTACCAGATTTACTATGAAATAACTGCTGTCATAAAAGGGTAAGATTGCAGATATCTGAGGTGAAAACATGGACCAATTAATTTAGGAATGCTCAGCGAAACCATGACCTTCAGTCGACTTACAAAGTCGACTAAATTTACTTACTAGTCAATTCGATGCAGCGCTAGCTGTTTATTGAATGTGGGAGTGTCTCGGTCAGATATCCGGAACCAAATCTAGATGACGGCTTTGACCTCTAAAGTTGGTGCTTTTATCCTATAATCAATACAGCTGAAATCTGACCTAAATTTGAAGAGTTCAGGCGCAATACCACGTAAACGCCAATCCAAAAATGGAGATAAACATTGGAATCAAACCTTCAAAAAGTTAATTTTGTTATATTCCTACTCTTTTGTTCATTGCTTCATAACCATGTGAACATATGAAAAGTGGAATTAATGAGCTTCAACATTATTTTCAGTTAAAAATCTTTGACTTAAACTACAATTTTTGGATTGTCGTTTACATGGTTTTGTGCCTGAACTCTTCATTTTTACTGAGCCTCGGTTTCCTTTCCCTAGAAAGATAGCGAGATTCATTCATCTGCCCACCCTTCTACAGTTGACCTACTTATAATCCTTTTGGAATTAATTGCTACAGCCTGCATCTACTATTTCCAGGCTGCCTTCTAAAACTGGCGCGATAATGCAACTGAGTGGGATATCGTCCCATGGTGCAGGTAGTGTGTCCCAATGGAGCAGTGCTGTAAAAGGCGCCAAGAGGAAACTCTGGTAAAACTACTCTGTCTGATGTGGACCTATGTGTTGCTAGGATATGAAACCCCCTCAAACCACACCAATTCAGTCATTTACTCATGATATTTATATCACATTAGTTGATTAAGTGGGGTAATTTGCAATCGTGGAAAAATTACTCTTCCTCATTTCGCTGCTCCATGCCTTATCCTAGTAATGCTCTCCGCCAGGATTGGTATAATATTTTAGGTCATTGGTTTAATGTGGCGGGTTTTTAAGCTTTATAAGTAACGCCTAGTTCCAGGGTTCATTACAAAAATGAAGGTTTTTTTTGTTGTTTTTTTCTTGAAGATTTATACTGCCCATCATGCATTAGTCTGAATAGACTTGTTTTCATCATTAGACAGTTTGTCGATAGAAAGCCCGAGCTAACACTTTTACCAGCCCAAGGGATTTTTAACCTCCCACATCACATCGACATGGTATGAGAGCAACTGGCCTTTGATGATGCTGTAAGTTATGCACACTGGTAGAAATCCAAATTGGCAGAGGTGGGGGCACAGGGAATGGAACCACTGATCATAAGATTAGGAGTCCAACCTAGAAGAAAGTCAGCCACTCTAACCACTCCGCCACAGAGAACACCACAGCAAAAACCGACAGACTCCGTCCGGGCTGAAATGAACCCATGAGTATCGTGTTTGAGCTGAAGCTGCCATCATTCCGATAATCAAATCCATTTTTCTTTCATTATGTCTGCCACATCCCCTATATAACGCCATGCACAATATGAGATTGATAGATTTTAACTAGAAAGTGCAACACTAAATTCTATTTGACAGAAAACACACACACTAAATAAATCGGTAAGTTTTTGCTCCTGAACCCTTACAATATTCTCTTTATCACACTCGCTGATCCGTACCAGAATAGTTTGTGTGAGATCATTGATGGTCCCGGACCAGACGGGATGGCCGAATGAGTTGATCGTCCGTCTCCTGGGCCATAATCAATTAACATGACCCGGGCGACTTGGGTCACCCGGGTCAGCAGAATTTAAAATCGAACACCGCGAGTGGAGTCGAGAAATACATGTGCCGTGTGCAAAATGATCCGACCCCAGTAACCCACCTCCTGGCTGGGGTTTGCTAGGAGTGATGACGTCACATCTGTGCTGCTACCTGTAGGATAACAGCTACCAGTACAACTCCTACATGTTGTTTTAATGCTTGTTTTTAATAACCCAGATTTTCAGCTTCTACAATCATAAAATACTTTAAATCCTATTTTGCTGTACTTCTATCGGTTATTGAAAACAAAAATTAAGTTTCAGATTAAGCCACCATTTTGTCCACCTCAAGCGTATTCATTTAATCAACCCGACTCTGTAGGATGTGCGCATGCGCCAACAAGTGGCTCGGGTGACCCAAGTTGATTAATCGATTACGCCCCAGTTTGGGAGATTGCGAGATCCAAAGCCATGGGTTTCTGGATTCGAACCCTGATCGAGTCAAAGCAATGGCTTAAGAATTGATACTTGTCGCTTCCCAGCCAGGCTCTCCAAATTATTAGGATAGGACAAGGACTGGTTGGTTCAGTGTCAGGATAATGTGACTGAGTTGGATATTAGGTCATGGTGCTGGCAGACTGGTCTTCTAGTGGGGCAGCACTATAAAGTTGCGATGAGTATGTGCTGTCATAAGTATGTACTCGTCCTGATATGACCTTAGATGTTGCTAGGACGTAAACAACAACAAACAAACAAAAGACTTGTTTTCCCGAGTAGCGGTTTTGTGGTCTGAAGGATAGCAATATAAGTACAACAACCATGACCTCTCAGAGAGAAGGGAGATGAACGTGAAGAGCACTAACCCAGCAACAATAGCGATAACTGAAGGGAAACTGGCTTTCAGCGCGTAGCTCAATAGAGCGGGTGTAATCTGGAATGGCGGGTGCAGAACAGATAGGGACGGACAGGCCAGGAGCAGTACTGAGAATCGAGAGTGCGATGGTTGGTTGGTTGTTGGAGTTTTACATCCTGGCAACATCTAATGTCATATGAGGATGGGTACATGGACTTGTGACAGTGCACACTGACGGCAACTTTAAAATGCTGCCCAAATGGGAAATCAGGCTGCCAGCAGCATGACCCCGATATCCTGCTCAGTCATATTATCCTGACACTGAGCTAATTAACCAGCCCTTGCTGTTTTCAATTAAAGCCGAGCGCCAAGCTAGGAGGCGACAGGTGTCAATTTTGTAAATCATTGGTTTGACTCGACCCGGAATCCATTTCCCGATCTCTCGAACGCACGGGAGGCCGGTGTAGGACGTTCAAAGCGCTACGCCGTTGAGAACACTACGGTAGTGTTTACAACTTAAGTTCAAAACACTACTGCTAAGTTCAAAACACTACCCCTACATATGTCCAAAACACTATCGAAGTTCAAAACACTATCATAACATGGCAGTGGGGGCTGTACGTGTAATGCCGCTTGTTTGTTTGTTGTTGATTTTCGTCCTAGCAACATCTAAGATCTTATCAGGACGGGTAATGACTTGTGACAGTGCACACTCATGGCAACTTTATGGTGCTGCCCCACTGGGAGACCAGGCTGCCAGCATCAGGAGAGTAGCGTTTTGAACTTAAAGGGAGTATTTTGAACTTAAGGATAGTGTTTTGAGCATAGCCACAATAGTGTTTTGGACCTATCTTTAACTAAGTTGAAAACGCTACCATAGTATTTTGAACCTAGGTTGAAAACACTACCGTAGCGTTGTTGTGGGGTAGTGTTTTGAATTTACTACACCGGCGCTCTACAGATTCGATCAGCACGTCCGGTGGAGATGGCGAGGAAGGGGGCGTGTGGTGTGAAATGAAGCAGTGCAGCACAGGAAGTTACCTCGTTCACTGAAGATCAAGGCCTGGCTGCTACTGTGGCAGGGTCTGGGGGAACACATAATGGATTCTATTGATATAATTCAGGGCAGATCTCTGGCCTGCAGAACACAAAAGTGGGTGGTGGCTATAGAGGGGGTGTGATGACGTCACAAGACAACTTTCGGTGGCCATATTGGATGACATACAGAAGGCTTGCAACTGCCTAAACTGTGCTTATTTACTGACTTTTTGGTTTATTTGTCACCGTTTTGAGCAGTTTGGCCTCAGAAGTTGTTGCTAAAGTGCTGTAAGTAAACACACTGGATGTAAACTGCCCAGAACCTCCCAGAACACAAGACAACTCTATTTTACTGCATCTGCATGCATTCACAACATGGCTAGGG
Organism: Branchipolynoe longqiensis; assembly: GCA_030323885.1. Taxonomy (NCBI): domain Eukaryota; kingdom Metazoa; phylum Annelida; class Polychaeta; order Phyllodocida; family Polynoidae; genus Branchipolynoe; species Branchipolynoe longqiensis. The sequence continues at coordinate 7,991,758 of CM059199.1, forward strand.
AGGGTGTTAGTAATCCAAGATGGTTTACTGCTGACTGCTGAGTGCTGAGTGATGACGTCATGTGCACTCCCTCTATAGGTCACACCGGCAAGAAATGGCGTTGTTTCCTCGATGTTTATGTGAAGCTAAGAATCCATATATGCTGTATGCTGCATGCGACATGAGAAACCGGTGTGCAGCATAGATACCCACACCTATTTTGTGGGTTTTTTTTCTCCAAATTTGTGAAGGAATGTCAAAGTTCTTGTTTTCTATCGCAAACGCAGTAGCATTCGTATTAACACCGATCGGTCCTCATAGCAATCCAATCGCCGCATTCACATTCACATTCGAAGTTCTACCATTTAAAATAAAAGTTACTTCAAACCAAAGTAAGGTCCATTATAACGATTAAGCTAATCTCAGGAAATAACATACACTAAAGCCTGGTACACACCTTCCGTATATGATTCACGCGCTAAAACTGACTGCGTTGATGGTACCTGTTACAACCCGACCCGTCCCGTTTCCCGACTAAAACTGCCCAATTCATTTTTCAAATCTTATAAAACCTGGCACACACCTCCCGTATAAGACCTAACACTGAGTTTTAAGTCGCAAATCTGAAGGCTCTGGTGTGATAGGGGGTCACACACCTAAAGACTGAAACCGACTAAAACTCAAACTTTGTCGCGAAATGGGCAGTTTTAGGTTTTATGCGGGAGGTGTGTACCGGGCTTTACATACACTAAAACCATCAGACTATGCAACTTTAACATGAACACATTTTGTGATTCTTGGCGTGACTAATTCATATCCAGGGAGATCGGAAGTTCGATTCTCGGTTGAGTCAAACCAATGACTTAAACAATTTATACTTATCGCTTCCTAGCTGTACACTCAGCATTAATAGGATAGGGCAAGGACTGGTTAGCTCAGTGTCATGATAATATGACTGAGTGGGATATTGGGTCATTGCACTGATGGCCTGGTCCCCCAGTGGGACAGGACTATAAAGTAGCCATGAGTGTGCACTGTGGCAAGTACGTACACATCTTGATATGACCTTAGATGTTGCCAGGAAGTTACATTCCAACAACCAACCTATGACCTAACATGTTGTCAGGACATAAAACCTGTAGTGATCTGCACTGACATCTCAGGCAAGGAGCCGCATAGACAGGTAGGCGTGGGTAGTATGGCGACATCAGGGAGCATAGGTGGTGTAATGGTTAGCACACTGGCCCAGAATGCAAAGAGATGTGGGTTTGAGTCCCGCTCTAGGTGCAATATTTCCCATTTGCCTCACCCCCATGGCACTGGTTGCCGTGACGATGATACTGTACAAGCTACGCATGTTATAGTTGTTGAACCTACCCTGTGTATGTATATGTAAGTGCATTTCCAGAGGGATGAGTGTAGAAGTCTGCACTGACCTCTCAGGCAAAGAGCCACATAGACAAGTAGGCTTGGGTAGTATGGTGCCATCACGGAGCCTAGGTGGTGTAATGGTTAGCAAACTTACCCGGAATGCAAAGAGATATGGGTTCGAGTCCCGCTCTAGGCGCAATTTTTCTTCACCTCCCACCCATGGCAAACCCAAAGAAATGAAGAAACAACCCACCCCAGCCTGGATTTGTGCCTCAAGTGATGAAGATATTTGCATAGCTTTCTTGTATATTTAAGCAAACATGTGTTTGGAGAGTGTCAGAGTGTAAACAAACATAACCATGCAGTTTCTACTCCGACTTCTTCTGGTGTGTTTTATATTTGAGCTCATCACAATAGTATTCATATTACATTACTTGATTAAGCGGGGGGAAATTGCAATAGTGGACAAATTACTCTTCCTCATTCCACTGCTCCGTGCCCTATCCTAGTAATGCTGAGGGCCAGGATCGGTATAAGATTTTAAGGCATTGCTTTGACATGGCCGGGTTTTTAAATCATATAACTGCTGCCTAGTTCCACAGTTTATTTACAAAAGATATCTATTTATTACAGTTGTTGATTAATCACTTTTAATATCCTCGTTATTTCACTCCTTGTTACATACTAGTTTTTGTGAAGCGAAAGCTTACAGGTTTGGATCATAGGACCTGCCAGATGGGGAGGTTGGTTGGTTGTTGGAGTTTTTCGTCCTGGCAACATCTACGGTCATATAAAGACGGGTGCCGACTTGTGACAGTGCGCACTGATGGTGACTATATAGTGTGCTGGATAGGGAAACCGATGGGGGCGACAGTGGACGTTACAAAAGTTAGGGGGACGTTATGCGAATGTCGGTACACGTCGGTACACTATCCTGGACGTCGACAGTCGCCGGAGGACAGCGGCACACGTAGTTGGTCGCTCAATGTTTTACACATGTAAAAAAACTGCGACGACCCACAACGCGCGTCAATGTGCGGGTTCCAATATTATGGCGATGTCAGAAGGACGTTGACAGGGCTGGAATAATGTTATGCGAATGCTAGGCAGTCGCCGCGCGCGCGTGAGGGTCGTCTTCACACGTTGTGCCAAATGGTTGCTTTGTTGTTTTACATCCTACCAACATCTAAGGTCATATGAGCACGTCGCGCCAAACTTTTTTTTTTCCCTCACTCGTCGTCTCACGTTGGCCGCGTGCGAATAACGCGCTGCGCTGATGCTGACCTTTTCCCCCAAACCGCCAAAAAGTTGGACGTGCCTCGACACGTAGAAGATATTTTGCACGCTGACGGCGCGCCGGCGAGAAGCATCGTAGTGTGACAGGGCCATTAGATATAACACGGTGATTTATTTGATCCAGACTTCTTTTCTTCAAAGGTAATTCAGTAAACGAAACCCAATTAAATGTGACCTAGTTGTTTTTGCGATGACATTATATGGACTCCAATGATCGCGTGATAATGGGGTTTCGGTGTACTAATAAGATATATAGGGTCTAATTGTGCTAGCCAGACCAATCCAGACATACCCGGTTTGAGCTCAAATATCGCATTACAAATGTAATCTTTCATTAAGACACAATGAAACATTCATGTACAGAATACATGGCAGGATCATATGACCAGGGCTGCGTTCAGGGTGCGCCTCGGAAATGTCTCAGGGAAATCCCTGATGTCATGCTAGTCTGAACAGCAAAAGCAGTTTGTCACCTTGAAAATGGCCGCCCCCATAGGCAGCGGACATTTACAATGGAAAAGCTGTGTTGTGATTGGCTGAAACCACTAAATATGGCAGCCATTTTAGATGCACTTTTCGTCTCCTATCTGAAAAGGGAGACATCTCAGAGACGCCTCGGAGATACACCCAGAATGGAAATAAGCCAAAAAGCATTGCGGAGACGTTTCAGAGGCGTCTCGGAGACGGACCCTAAATCTGACCCAGGTCTTCACAACTTGTGTATTGTAACTGACAAATGTATTATCCCTAAGAATACCGAGTTTACATGTAGATTATTTTATATTTGTTCATTGTTTCTTGGAGTTTCATCTGAAGTCATATCAGGACGGGTACCGACTTGTGACAGTGAGCACTCATCATGACTTTATAGTGCTGTCCCACCGGGAGAACAGGCCACCAGCACCATGAGCGGATATCCCATTCAGTCACATTATCTTGACACAGAGCTATCCAGTCTTTGTCCTATCCTAATAATGCAGCCTAGGAAGTGACAAGTATAAATTTGGTAAGTCACTGGTTTGCCCTCGACTGGGATTCAAACTCTTGATATTAATCTCTGGGAAGCCTGCGCTCTACCGATTCAGCGACCGGTAAAGAAGAAGAAAGATTAAAGGAAAGCTTGTTTTATTTAACGACGCCTCTAGAGCGCATTGATTTTGATCATGGGCTATTGGAGATCAAACATTTGGTCGGTATGACATATTTCTATGGAGGAAACCTGCTGCTGCCACATAGGCTACTCTTTCCAATAAGAGGCAAGGGGTATTTTATATGCACTTTCACACAGACAGAACAGCACATACCATATCCTTTGATGAACCAGTTGTGGATCACTGGTTTTAATGGAAAATAGCCTAAACTGCAAATGGGTCCACTGATCAGGATGGAACCGATGACCCATACCTTCACAGGTGGACACTCTACCGCCTGAGCTATGTCCCACTCTGCCAAAGGAGAGAGAATAAATAGCGTTATGACATTCACGTGAGCACGCGGTTAACTGCGCATTAATTAAGACTGACTGAGATACCTCCCCTTGCCGAGAGTTAATCCATCAAACTAAGAATAACCCCAGAAGAAAACTGACAACATAAATGCACACTCATTAAGCACTATTGAGCAGGAATGACAAAAAGAGGGGCGTGGTTCAGAGCCTTCATTAGTGCTACATGGAAGCCATGAAGGGCTCCTGGCTGAGGCTACCAGCTGCCTGATAGTGAACAGGGTTCAGGCTTCTGTACACTGCGCGGTATTATTGTTATGACTCCAAAGGACATCCAGTGGTTCACAACTGGTCCATCAAATGCTGGTGGTATGTGATGTCCTGTCTGTGGGAAAGTGCATATAAAAGACCCACTGCTGCTTATTGGAAAGGGTAGTCTATGTGGCGGCAGGTTTCTTCAATATAAATATGTCAGAATGACCATATTTTGTAGGTTGAATGGCCGTTGATAGAAATCAATGTGTTCTAGAGGCGTTGTTAAATAAAACAAGCTTTTTGACTGCAAAGGAAAACACTGTGTCTGGACTGTGAATCGAACTCACGTTCCTGGGTTCATTGGTGCTCGGCATTAATAGGATAGGGCAAGGACCCGTTGGCTCGGTGTCACAATAATGTGACTGACTGGGATATCAAATCATGGTAATGGCGGTCTGATCTGACAGTGGGGCAGAACTATAACATCGCTATGAGTGCACCTTGTAACAAGTTGGGACCTGTCCTGATATGACCTTAGATGTTAGCAGAACGTAAAGCCTCAAGAACCAACTTATGTATGTCATGTGTATATCTGGTATCTATAACCGGCAGACCAGTGCTTCAATAGTTTTTCTTTGTTTTTGTAAATATAGTTTATTCATTGAATAAAGTCTTTTGTTGGCGCCGTGGCACTGGTCTTCCAGCCATGTGAAATTACAGTTCTTTACAATATATGTATATGTAGTCTGATATTGTCATCAGCAGCTAGCTCAAATCAGTTGAAATAACTATATTAATCATTCAAAGACTTACATATGGCATAGTCTGACAGTTCAGATATATAAATAGTAGTTATATGTTGTATTCAGACACTTAAGCGTCTGTCAGACCTTACCGTATTGAGCAACGGACATGAACCGGACAAAGAATTGTCTAGTCCGGTGCTGTCCGGTGACAAAATGTATCGAAATGCACCGAAATGGAGCGTAATTGGGTCAATTGCTGCCAGGCCACCGGACAAGTACCGTACATGTACCATACATGTACCGGACGAGTACCGGATGAGAACTGGACATGTAACAGATGGGTACCGGACATGAAACAGACAAAACGGACAAACCGGACACCAACAGGACACCAACGGATGGGTACTGGACACATACAGATGGGTACTGGACATGAACTGGACAAACCAGACACCAACCAGACACGTCAGTCCGACGGTGTCCGGTAGAAGTTTTGTGCATGTTCAAAACTTGTACCGGACACCGCCGGACACCACCGGACACCGCCGGATGGGTACCGGACATGTACCGGACATTGTCGTATTTCACCGGACAGTGTCCGGTTCCCCAGTCCGGTAAGGCATGACTGGGCCTTTAGATACATAGATGTGTATTGAGTAGACCTTTACAGTTAGTAAAGAAATGTATTGCACAGTTGCAAGGCCTTATCAAGCAATGTTTATTAAAGTGAATCAATATATAAGAAAGAACAACAAAGGAAAGACATCAAAATTGAGATTTAAATTGCATAGATTTCAGTCCAAAGATCGGTTTCAAGTTCAAGTAAGCCATGTCGTTTAATGTATGGTAGCTTTTTAGCATGTTCCCCTGTTTGTGTGGGTCTAACTATTCCACCAATTAAAGAGCCACTACCTCGGAAGCATCAGTCACGTGACTCAAAATGGCGACTTCATCTGGTTGTGGACGTGGCTGCTTTCTAAGCATTAAGCTAAGATTCCATATACGCGGTACGCATCATGCGAATGCCAACGTAGCATGCGGTATAGATATCGATGCGATTTTCTGTCTTTCTTTCTACAAATTTGTGAAGGAAAGTCAAAGTTACCATTGTTGCCTATGGCAAATGGGCCAGCATTTTCATTTGCATTCACACCCATTGGTCCTTGTAGCGATCCACTTGCCGCATTTGTATTTCCATTCGCATTCAGATATATGTAAACAGTACTCTCTGGCCCTGGTCACTTACACGTTAGTGAACGTAGTTGAACATAGGATAGATTCACGTTAAACTAAGTTGAAATACGTTAAGGTACGGCAGATTTTGGTACGGATAAATACGTTATGGTACGGATAAATATGCTATGGTACGGGTTAAATATGTTATGGTACGGATAACTACGTTATGGTACGGATGTTGGTACGTTCTACTACATTCAACTACGTTCAACTATGTTAGCCTCCACTACACTCACCTACGTCCACTAACGGCTATCTGACAAGGGGTTTGGCCCAGTATGCTAGAGTACGGTAGAGTCCAATAGAGCATGCTAGACCAAGCTAGAGCATGCTAGAGTATGCTAGATTATGCTAGAATACATTTGCATCACGGATGCAAATTTAGCCTCTAACATAGTGCTCTTTTGAACATCTCCAAAGATTAAATCAGAACTCACGGCTCACCCATGTTATTACCAAGTTAGTATGACTGAGAACTACGGGTGCTGGAACATTCAACTACGTTCAACTACGTTCAACTACATTCAACTACGTTAGCCTCCACTACGTTCAACTACGTCGACTAACGTTTATGTGAGCGGGCCTTCTGGCTGGTCAAACCGAGCGTTCATGCTTAATTTTCAAAGCAAAATTTGATGTCAGCAAGTGCCTCAAAGCAGCAAAACAGGCTGCTTATAAACCCTTTCAAGCCTTGGTACTAGCCATACCTGCCTGCAGAGGGTAATGCACACCCAGGATGCTCAAGCTACTTCAGACACAATAAACCGCTCAACTCATTTGGCTATCCCAATTTGACCACATTTTCTCCCGCTTTAATTTTGTTTTTAAACAGACATATTTCACCAGAAATAAATCTCCAACGTCAACAGATTTGGATAATGATATAAGACGCTATTTAATTTAGTGAAGACAGACACAAAGCATCGCTACTTCTTTTTAAAATATTCATTAGTTGAGTGAACGAGTCACATAAACCAATGCCTACCCTGTTCCAGATGATTTAAAGAAACGCCTTTCCAGGCAGTGCCGCCTGCGTGGGTTTTTTTCCAGGTTTTTTTGTCCAGGTTTTTTTTTCCCTCAGTTTTTTCTATTTATTTTTCTCTTTTTCTCTCTCTCTTTTTTCTCTCTTTTTTGTGTGTCTCTCTTTTTCTGTTTTTTTTTAGCTAGAACACACAAGTTATGTATCAGTCCATGCTTGCATTTGTTTAGTCGAATACTCTTAATTACCATGGCACACCCGCTGAGACGCGAGGCACAAGAAGGTGGGTGTTGGGGTGTATGGGGGGAGGTTGAACGATTAGGGGGTGGGTTAGGGGGGCTGCAGGAGGAATCGGAAGGAGGAGTCGATGTGGAGGTAGAAGCAGTGCTGATATTGGTAAGGGGTGTACTAGCCTAGCAACAGCTGAGGTAACATCGTGATGGCCACTGGTCTGAGATCCTAACCACATTGAAGGTAAAATCATGGTAATCACTGGTTTGAGATCCAAACCAAATTTAAGGTAAAATCATTGTAATCACTGGTTTAAGATCCTAACCACATTTTTCGGTAAAATCATGGTAATCACTGGTTTGAGATCCTAAGCACATTTACGGTAAAATCATGGGAATCACTGGTTTGAGATCCTAAGCACATTTACGGTAAAATCATGGTAATTGCTAGTTTGAGATCCTAACCACATTTAAGGTAAAATCATGGCAATCACTGGTTTGAGGTCTTAACCACATTTAAGGTAAACTCATGGTAATCACTGGTTTGAGATCCTAACAACATTTAATGTCAAATCATGATGGTCACTGGTTTAAGATCCTCGCAACATCTCAGTTCAAATCATGATGAGCACTGGTTTGAGATCCTAACAACATTTAAGGTCTAATCATTATGGCCACCGGTTTGAGATCGTAACAACATTTAAGGTCAAATCATGATGAGCACTGGTTTTGAGATCCTAACAAAGATTTAGCTCAAATGATTATGGGCACTGGTTTGAGATCCTAACAACATATCAGGTCAAAGCATGATGGCGACTGGCTTTAGGTTGATACCCAGCTAGGATTTCATTTCTCAACCAGTTAGTAAGTACCACGATGCAACATCCCACTAAAGCTGTGTTTACACGGGCAATTGTAAAGCGAATTAGACAAAGCGATTTATATGAAGCGAAGTAGTGGCGCGTTTACACACGGAGCGGTTTAAGGCGGAAATCGATATCTGCGCATGAGCAAGTCCAGACTAACCAGCACCAGTTTGGGTTCGTCGACGTCACCACGAGAGAGTGTGGGTTCGACCTATATATGTATTGATTGAATCGTATTGTTTTGGAATGGTCAAAACTTCTGCTGGGTAGTGAAACCCTAAAAATAAATGATGAAAAAAATATCTGTGCACCTCTAGCCGGTTCATAGACCAAATGATATAATATGCGCTTTTGATCGACTGGAAAGTCAACAAAGTAAGTTCTCAACTGCGCATGTGTGTTACATGCTTATGCTAGTTCGCTTCATATAAACTACCTCGCGAGGTGGTTTACATAAAGTGAATCATATGAATTGAATCAGCCCTAATCTGCCTCAGAGTCGCGTTTACACGGCAAATGTGAGGCAATACAGGCAAGGCGTATTATTTGAGCCATTTTAACTCACCCGTGTAAACACGGCTTTAGTCTTACTATTTTGCCACTGAGCCAGAGAATGGTTGGCAATGCATGGCAATACAACTGGTTGACAGTGGAGTGCAACGCAAATGGTTGACAATATATGGTAATACAAATTGTGGACAAGGCAATGCAACACAGGTAAAGCCCCAATCACACCTACCCAGATCAGGGGCCGGACGAGCCCCGGACCGTCATCTGGGGTGGTCCGTGGAGATCTGGGGTGATCCGTGGTTCGTCCGTGGCAACCTGCCCTCAGCCGGCCTGATCCGTGGCTCGTCCGGCCCCGTCCGGGCTCCGCCCAGGATGTTTTAAAATGTATAAAATATCCGGGTGGTCTGGGGGATTTTGCGATCCGGGCTCAATCCGGCATGATCCGGGGGTGGTCCGGGTAGTCTGGGGGTGGTCCGAGGGTGGACCGGGGCCAGTCCGGGCTGTTCTGGGGGGTCTGGGGCCATTTTGACCCGGATGAGCCATGGTTTAACCCGGACCACCCCCGGACTATCCCGGACTACCTCCGGCATAGCCACGGACCACTCCCGGACTGCCCGGATAAGACCCGGATCACCCCGGATCACCCGGATCACCCCGAATCAGCCACGGATCAGCCACGGATCGGCGCGGACCACTCCCGGATCACTCCCGGATCAATCCTGGCTCGCCCGGGACTAGTCCGTGGCTACACCGGGGAGTCCGGGCGTCGTCCGGGGCGGTCCGGGGCGGTCCGGGGCGGTCCGGGCGATCCGGGTGATCGGTCCGGGGGTGGTCCGGTTCAAAATCCGGGGCTCATCCAGGTAGGTGTGACTGGGGCTTAAGTGGTGCACAAAACGTATCAATATACATTTTGGATTTGCATATCAATGCCTTGCAATAATATCATTAGGCAAAAACTTGCAGTTTGTTTGTTGTTGTTTTACGACTTGTGACATTGCACATTCATGGCAACTTTATAGTGCTGCCCCACTGGGAGACCAGGCCACCAGCATCATGACCTGATATCCCACTCAGTCACATTATCCTAACACTGAGCCAATGCAGTCCTTGCCCTATTGTAATAATGCCGAGCGCCTGGCTAGGAAGCAACAAGTATTTATGAATGTTTAAGTCATTGGTTTGGCCCAACCAGGGTTCGAACCCACAAACCCATGGGTTCAGATCCCCTGATCTCCCAAAACAGGAGATGGATGACTCAACTCATTTGTTCATCACGTCTGGTGTAATAACTTGCAAGACAAGCATGTAGATGATACTCGATTAGACTAGAGAGATTCCCCTAGTTGAAAAATTCACTCAACCGGTGGTGGCATCCTACAGGCGTTAGGCGCATCACAAGTGTGGTGATACAATCAAATGCTGCAGGGGAGCATGTCCTAAAATAAATGACACGACAGTCACCTCTAGACACATCGAATAGTTGTAGTTGAACATGGAGGTATTGATTAAATAAATATGAATGTCACAGCACGACTAAATATAGACAGTTGGCAGAGTGCATAGTGGTTGAGAAACTTCAACGCGCCTGTCGCAAACACACGCGCTCTGCGCCTTTGTGCTTCAGGTGCCGGGCGCGGTGGCCGAATCGGTAGAGCGCAGGACTCAGCTGACCTCAGGCTTCACTGTAGTGAATCCGCGCAGGCTTACCATGTTGAAGGTTGGGAGTTTGGTTCCCGGTTGAGTCAAATGAGTGACTTACAAATGTTATTCTTGTCTCTTCATAGGCTGGTGCTTGGCATTAATAGGATAAGATAAGGACTGGTTAGTTCAGTGTCAGGATAATGTGGCTGAGTGCGATATTGGGTCATGGTGCTGGTGGGATGATTTCCCAGTGGGGCAGCACAATAACATTGCAATGAATGCACACTGTCACAATTTTGCCACCTCAAAGGTTGCCAGGATGTAAAACTCCAACAACCAACCAAATTGTCTTTGAGGCTCCAACATGCTGCTCAGTTATTCCTCGATATGGGATCTAAGATGCTTGGGAGGAAGATTCATTGCAGTTGGTTGATAGGTGTTTTATATCCTAGCAACATCTATGGTCATATCAGGACTGGGACAGCACTCACTCATGGCAACTGGTATAGTACTGCCCCACTGTGAGACCAGGGCCCGTATTCATGACGCAGTGTTAGCTTACACTCGGTGTGTTTACATACTGAGTTTTCGCCGCTAACCTAGAAATCTCCACCAAAACCAGTTTTGGCTCGCTAACACCGCATCATGAATATGGGCCCTGGCCGCTGCCACCGTGACGCAATATCCCACACAGTTACATTATACTGGTACTGCGCTAACCAGTCATTGTGCTATCCTATTAATGCCGAGCACCAGGTTAAGTAATGACAAATATAAATTTGATAAGTCATTGGTTTGACTCGGCTGGGCTTGGACTCCCGAACTTCCTGCAGGGATTCACGCTGCTTTGTACTAGAACACAGATACAGAGGTCACATTTCGGAGAACCTCAGACATGCTTATTAGAGCGATAAAACGCAACTATGCTGGACGACTGCATGACGTCATACCCTGCCCTTTTTATTTTTAGTAAACCGATGCTGCATCTGTATGATGACGTCAGCATTTGAACTCTAACATCTCTTTGGTATCCATTTGTTTGTGGGTTATCTTTTGCTGGGGTTTTAGATTCTAGCAACATCTATCATCTTATCAGGATGGCCAGTGAATCGTGATAAAGTGTGTACTTCTGGCAACTTTAAAACACAATGTCACTGAGAGATCAGACCACAGGGACCATGGACCTGATACCCCACTCAAGTCACATGATCCTGATATTGCGCTAACCAATCCTCACCCTATCCTAGTGATGCCAGGCTAGGTAGCGACAAATCGTGACCTTACTATAATTACATTCTATCTGAATTGGTGTTATGGATGTAAAAATCTTCTATCTACTAAAGGATATCATGCAGTTACACAACTGTTTCTCAACTGGTAAATTTCACAGAGATATATTAAAAATACTATTGTCTATCTGCTTTGCTATCATGCAGTTACACAGCTTCGTTCCTCATTATCTCGAAAGCACCATTTTGTCAGATAGAACCTTTTTATAGTAAGGTCGCGAAATATCAATTTTGTTAAGTCATCAGCTTAACTCAGCCAGGATTCCACTACTGACCTTTCACACCGGAAGTATGTGCTCTTACATATTCAGCCACCAAATCCAGTCTTTGGTATTCTCCTCAGTTAAAAGGTAGCCCATTCATAGAATTTCTACAAGCGATTGTCATGGACTGTTAATCCTGCGAAGGATAAAAGGACATTGCATCATTAATCTGCTTCAGGCCCAGAAGTCGCCCTCTGTTTATTGTGCTTCACCACTGCGTATCCTGGTCCCTCTAGCTGGAAACAGTGGTCGCCGCTAGGTGGGGTGGACTGGGTCACTATTGGAAGCCCACAATCTAGCTCCTGAGAAGCTCTGAGCAACAGAAATTACTATCAGACTGTACAAAGCAATAAGCAACAAACTAGAGACTGAAACTGTTCAGCATTGAAAACGAGTTCTACCATGAACATATATGTTCTGGACAGGCTCAATACACCATCAATAAAAATAACCATGTTGGAGTTTTACGTCCTCGCAACACTGAAGGTGATATCAGAACGGGCACCGACTTGTAACAGTGTGCACTCATGGTAGCATCATAGTGCTGCCCCACTCGGAAATCCTGATGGCCCGATATCCCACTCAGTCACATTATCCTGACACTGAGCCAACCAGTCCTTACCCTATCCTAGTAATGTTGAGCGCCAGGCTAGGAAGTGACAAGTATCAATTTTATGAGAACAAAAAAAGCCATATCTGTACTGAAGCTTTACTAACTGAGTAACTATTTAGTCGTTCGTGTAATGGTAGAACTTCACTGAGCAAACCAAACCTCGTGAGAATTCGCCCTCTAAACGAGATAATGTCGGCAATTCTCGCAGGTCATGCAATTCTTCACTTGAGTTAAATGCCAGTGTTTTACCATCGACCCTGATGTTTGACACACTCCCGTACATTGACAACAAGTTTGTTATATTTAACTACGCCTCTAGAGTGCATTGATTTTTGTCATCTGCTATTGGATGTCAAATATATGGTCATTCTGACATATTACTTTGAACGAAACCTGCTTCTGCCACATAGGCTACTCTTTCCGATAAGCAGCAAGGGGTCTTCTATATGCACTTTCCCACAGACAGGACAGCACATACCACAATGTTTGATGAACCAGTTGTGGACCACTGGTTAGAACAGAAAATAGCTGAAACTGCAAATGGGTCCACTGAGCAGGATCAATAGGATGACCGACCCCTTCAGAGGTGGACACTCCACCGCCTGGGCTACTTACTACATCCCGCTCCCCCGTACATTGAACACCGTCACACCCTGTTTGATACTTCTTTTGTCGAACCGACCATTTGCTGCGTTGCACAATTATAATTATTTGCGATTATCAGCTGATGAAACTAAAGCTGGCGTTTGAAACTTTAATCATTTGTACTGCGCACGCTGCGTGGGAATAACTCTCATCCTACCCCCCCCCCTCCCCCACCCCAGCCATTCACTGCCCCCTGTAGTCGTCTTTCGGTGGATGGCTGAATCTATCTCTCCACTCAGCTGATTGGCTAAAAGGTCAGAGGCCCCCCCCCACCCCATCTCCATTTCCCCGCCTCTCTCCATCCCCACCACTCCCCCACCGCCCTGCTATCCTTTTCCCTCCCCAGCCCTCCCCCTCCCTCTCCGCACCCCTCCCAGCCCCTCAACGCCCCACATGTCCCACTCCCCAGCCCCTCCCCATGTTTCCCCTTCCGCCTCCACACTCTCCCAGTTCCCCTCCACGCTATGATCCTCCCCCACCACATCGCTCCTCCTACACACCACTCCCACTGCGCACACCCCCCTCTCCCCCCACCCCACAACTCCACCTCCGGTACCCAAGCAGTGCCCAAGTCGTGCCTAAGCCGTGCGGAAACCGTGCCCAAGCCGTGCCCAAGCCATGCCCATGTCGTGCCCAACCCGTGTCCAAGCTGTGAGCCAGCCGTACCAAAGCAGTGCCCGAGCCGTGCCCAAGCAGTGCCCGAGCCGTGCCCGAGCCCTACAATATTTCGCCGTCCATGGGCCGTGCGTGTTGAGGGTCGTGATTGGCTCATCACTTGTTGACAACCGATGAAGTCGGCGGGAAACCCAGCCTGCGACCAACTCACAATCAGGCACCACACGCACCCAGCCAGCGACCAACTCACAATCAGGCACCACACACACACCCAGCCAGCGACCAACTCACAATCAGGCACCACACACACACCCAGCCAGTGACCAACTCACAATCACAATCACAATCAGGCACCACACACACACCCAGCCAGCGACCAACTCACAATCAGGCACCGCACACACACCCACCAGTGACCAACTCACAATCAGGCACCATGCACACACCCAGCCAGCGACCAACTCACAATCAGGCACCACACACACACACACCCAGCAACCAACTCACAATCAGGCATCACACACACACCCAGCCAGCGACCAACTCACAATCAGGCACCACACACACACACCCAGCAACCAACTCACAATCAGGCACCACACACACACCCAGCCAGTGACCAACTCACAATCAGGCATCACACACACACCCAGCCAGCGACCAACTCACAATCAGGCACCACACACACACACAGCCAGCAACCAACTCACAATCAGGCATCACACACACCCAGCCAGCGACCAACTCACAATCAGGCACCACACACACAACCAGCCAGCGACCAACTCACAATCAGGCACCGCACACACACCCACCAGCGACCAACTCACAATCAGGCACCACACACACACCCAGTCAGCAACCAGCTCACAATCAGGCACCACACACAGCCCCCGCCAGCGAACACCTCACCCTGAACAACACAATCAGGCACCACACACAAACTCAGCCAGCGATCAACTTACCCTGAGCGACACAATCAGGCACCACACACACACCAAGCCAGCGCCCAACTCAGAATCAGGCACCAAATACAGCCCTAGCCAGTGACCAACTCACCCTGAACGCACCACACACACACCCAGCCATAGGCCAACTCAATTTGAGCAACACAATCAGGCACCACACACAAACCCAGCCAGTGACCAACTCACAATCAGGCACCACACACACACCCAGCCAGCGACCAACTCACAATCAGGCACCACACACACCCCGCCAGCGAACACCTCACCCTGAACAACACAATCAGGCACCACACACAAACTCAGCCAGCGATCAACTTACCCTGAGCGACACAACCAGGCACCACACACACACACCAGGCTATCGCCAATTTGCTCGCCCTTATCTCCAGCTGGTGTTTCTTTTGCGGTAAGCTCAGGTGAATATTTCATTTGACCTGTGTGTTAGTACTCGCTTACATGCTTACAATTCCATGTTTACACATTTACACATTTGCACTTTCTCACGTTTACACCTTTGCACCTTTACACTTTTACAGGTTGACAGCTTTTATAGATGTACAGCTCTTTCACGTTTAGACTTTACTGCTTTTCAGGTTTACACAGTTACACATTTACACATTTACACAGCTCCACATCTACAGTTAGCTTCACTGGTTATGTGTCTTTAGTTATGGGTACAAATTTCACGTTCATCGTTTTACACGTTTACATCTTTTAGACGTTTAAACTTTTACACGTGTAAGCATCTACACATTTACAATTTCACACTTTTTTTTTGGTTACACGCTTACTGCTTGCCACGCTTGGACATTTACACATTTATGCATCTACACAGTTACACACTTACATAGTTACACATTTACACATCGACATAAATACATGTATACCCATCCATCTACACATGCACACACACACATACACATACACGCATACCCATGCACACATGCAAGCATGCACATATGCACACGTACACCCATGCCTATATATGCATGTACGTGTTTACACATATACACATATACTCATGTACACGCATGCATATATATATATGAGTCAGCCTCACGAAAATGGGCCAATCGGTGGTCAATTGAAGATGTCGGCATCGCAATTCTTAAAAGTGTAGTGCAATTCTTAAAGTGTAGTGCATTGCTTTGTTTTATATTAAATTATCCTAGAAAAAATAAGGTTGTTATATTTTCTCGACCGCTATATTCAGGATAAATTCAAGTACTTTCCAACACCTCTGCCAATGCTAAATTATAATTATACCGATCGACGCCGACATACATGCTCGACGTCGACAACTTTCCCCAATTGGCCTCTTTTCATGATCCTGATTCATATATATATATATATATATATATATATATATATATGTATATATATAGATATGTCATGTATAACGCATTATGGGAGTATAAAGGCATGGAAGGGAATTATGTCCTTATCATTATTATTACACGATATACTGTACTGCCTCCTTCATTTGTCATCACTGGTGGCGCCACCCCCGACGCTCCCCGGTACCTTCATACCCTAAAAACATCACTCGCGTCGGAGGAGATTTTATATACATAATTATACACATACATTTATGTGAAGAGATTTAGATATATATATATATGTCTATATATATACAGACAATAGCGGTGTATATACACATATATAACTATATACATATGCATCACACATTTATTTGGAGAGAGTCATATTTACACATATATATACATATATAACTATATACATATGCATCATACATTTATTTGGAGAGAGTCATATGTACACATATATCATCATCATCATCATGCTGTCGGTCGTGATGCAACAAAGACTGTATGATGATGCATAGTTATATACATACAGATATAACTATATACATATGCATCATACATTTATTTGGAGAGAGTCATATTTACAAATATATATACATATATACTGGTACACTCCTATCGACATAACCTGAAAACACATACATTATAGATCTAGAAGGCCAGGTATACTTATATACCACTCCATGTTGGCAAGTGTAGCGTGGTCGATCTAATAACAACGTCGGGTATAACAAAAAGTCACATAATCCATAATGCCAAGAAGGCAACGTTAACGGAATTACAAATATATACCAGTAAACCTGACCAATGTTCATCGTAATGAATTCAATTTGTCACGACACAACACAAACGTAATCGCATTTTTCTTTTCAGATTTGAGATCTTTTATATATTTGAGATTTATTTAGGTTATATATAGCAGTCATGACACATAAAGAAGGCAGTACAGTGTATATGGTAACAATAATCTAGATAATAATAAGGAAATAATTCCCTTCCGCGGCTTTATACTCGCATAATGCATTATAGATTACATATATCCTGCTATATGTATGTATATATCTAGTAGGATATGTATATATATCCTGATATATATACACATATATATAATATATATATAACCGTATATATATATTATAATAATCTAAAATCTAAAGAAAATTCTAAATTCTAAAAAAGAAATACCGATTACATTTAAAGAGCTCTTTTCCAAAACGTGATATGAGCCGATAAAGGAAAGGAGTTTGCAATGCCAGTGGCTTTGGAAAAGAGCTCTTCATATATATATATATATATATATATATGTGTATAATATATATATATGTGTGTATATATATATATATATATATATATGAGGTGCTCTTCATATATATGAAACGCTCTATTCCAAAGCACAAACTACGAGCTTGGCATTGGGATTGCAAGCTCATTTTTGCATCGGTGCTTATCGCGTTTTGGAAAAGAGCTCTTCATATGTGTCGTGGATCTTCACGAGGAGCCTTCTTTCTGTGGAGGTTGGGGGACTGGTGATGGACATAGTGGGTTGCTGGGAGATGGAGGGGGAGGAGGCATGTAACTAGACGTGTACCTGAGTAAATGGCGACTGACTGCCGGTAGACAGGCAGCTGAAGGTAAGAATGGCGTTGTTAGTCACATCACCGACACACACCATGTACCTCAAGCCACACATACATGTCTCACACACATGTCACACACATGTTACACACGATACACAGATGTGACATAGCTCTTGTTGACTGAGCACTGCCTGAAGTGGGTGGAGAGGGGGTGGGGAGAAGGGGAGGGGTGGGGGTGTGGATTGGGGATGGAGAGGAGGATGGGGAGAGAGGGAGGGGTGGGTGTGTGGATTGGGGCTGGAGAGGAGGAGGGGAGAAGCGGAGAGGGTGGAAGGATGGGGGCTAGGGGCTGGAGAGGGACGGAGAGAAAGGGAGGGCAGGATGAGGGGAGGAGGAGAGGTGGAGCAGGACGGGGGTGTTGGCGGAGGTAATGGGGCCAAGGGAGGAGGAGGTGAGAGGGGAGGGTGTCGGGAGGGGGGTGTTAGAGGAGGAGGCCGGGCACGGGAGAAGTAGGTGTTAGGGGAGGGTGTCGGGAGGGGGTGTTAGAGGAGGAGGCGGGCCACGGGAGGAGTAGGTGTTAGGGGAGGGTGTCGGGAGGAGGGGGGGGGTGTTAGAAGAGGAGGCGGGACCACGGGAGAAGTAGGTGGGAGGGGAGGGTCGGGAGGGGGGTAGGGGAGGAGGCGGGGCCATGGGAGAAGTAGGCGGGAGGGGAGGGTGTCGGGAGAGGGGTGTTAGGGAGGAGGGGGGCCATGGGAGAAGTAGGTGGGAGGGGAGGTTGTAGGAGGGGGGGTGTTAGGGGAGGAGGCGGAGCCACGGGAGAAGTCGGGGAGAGGGGAGGGTGTCGGGAGGGGGTGTTAGGGGAGGAGGCGGGGCTAACGGCTGAAGTAGGTGTTAGGGGAGGGGTGTCGGGAGGGGGTGTTAGGGGAGGAGGCGGGACCCACGGAGAAGTAGGTGTTAGGGGAGGTGTCGGAGGGGGGTGTTAGGGGAGGAGGCGGGACCACGGAGAAGTAGGTGTTAGGGGAGGCTGTCGGGAGGGGCGTGTTAGGGGAGGAGGCGGGACCACGGGAGAAGTAGGTGTTAGGGGAGGGTGTCGGGAGGGGGGTGTTAGGGGAGGAGGCGGGACCACGGGAGAAGTAGGTGGGAGGGGAGGGTGTCGGGAGGTGCGTGTGAGGGGAGGAGCTGGGACCACGGGAGAAGGAGGGGAGAGGGGAGCGGGAGGGGGAAAGGAGGGGTGTGTTAGGGGACGGAGGGGGGGGCGGCAGGGGAGAAGGATCAGGAGCGTATAGACTTCACTGGAAGAGGACGATATTCGCAACTACAATATAAATAAATAATTTATCGATATATCTATTTTCCAGAGGCGCACGGCTTACGGCCGCAGAGGTAACTACCAGCTACATACATCCCTTCTCTACCCATGGTACCTTTAATTAATTGTACTAACAATAATATATATATATCACCATGTATATTAGTAGCTAGTTACCCTAACCTGTCCTAATAATGCCGAGCGCGTGGCTAGGAAGTGACTAGTATCAATTTTTAAGTCATTGGTTTGACTCGACCAGGGTTCGAACCCACGACCCCACGATCTACCAGCACGGGAGATGGGCGCTCTAACTAATTCGGCCACCCCGTCTGTAAGTAGTATATGATATTATAAAACCAAATAATTCTTCTTCTAGCGCTATAAAGATCTATTCAGGTAATGGCTTCAAATGGGGGAAAAAGACCTGTGATGAGGGAGGCTGGCCTTAATCACTGTAAGAATATCTAGTACTCCCTAGTTCTTGATTTCAAAGCGACATGGTAATAAGGGACCAGTCTAATTACCCAGTTCATTCATAACAATATCGATGAAGCCTCCCAGAAGCATTGCTTCTATTTGTTCAGCTTCATTTAAGACAGTTTAATTTCTATGCGTCTGTCATTCTGTCATGACAGGATGTGGTGACTAATCAGCAGGGGTGCTGGCTTCCCATGCTGAACGTCGCCAATAGACTACATCACCATTACAGCCGTGCGGTGCATTGTGGGATGTGTCAGAGCAAAACAAACCCGCAAGAAGCACATGGCACATGCTAATACACTGGTTGCAGTTATGAAATGTGCTAGTTTCAGCTCATCTCAGCTCTTGTTTGAAACCTAGAATACTAACTAAATAATATATATAATAAATTAAGATATTAATCTTTTATCCAGCATTGCATTTACATCAATATAATCAGCACATCTTATGCCATGTGCATTTAGATGTAGACAAAGCTTGGCGCTCAGACTTGTGTTAGAGCCATAGCCAGAGTCAGTTTTACTTATTTTATTCATGTTTTTATTTATATCCTATGGTTAATGACATATGTAGAAATAGAAAATTAGTAGGGTTAATCAGATATTGTTATTATATTGCATCCTTCCATCAATGTTTGTGCCAAATTGTTATGTATTTCTATTAATTTTGAATAAAATGGAAGTTTAGCCCTACACGTATGGGCAAACTCAATGGCTGTATGCCTTTGCTTTGCTCCCAATGCCGTTTTCAGCGCACGCACACTCGGAACCATAATCTCATCTATTTGAATCTCAGTCGAGTCAAAGCAATGACTTACACAAATCGATACTTGTCACTATACCTAGCCTGGCGCTCGACATTAGTAGGATAGGGCAATGACTGGTTAGGTCAGTGTTAGGATAATGTGAATGTGGGATATCTCATTTCATGGTGGTGTGATGTACTAGTGGGGCATCATTATAAAATCACCATGTCACTGTCACAAGTCGGTATCCCTCATGATATGACCTTAGATGTTGTTGGGATGTAAATCAATACTAAACAAACAATTAATTATGTTAAGCGCCTTCGCTAGAATATATACAGACTATCACTTCTGCCCGTTGCTGCTTTAGCATTACCTGAACGCAACTTTCTTAATAAATTGACGCCATTTAGTGTATGACGAGATATCTGATCATCTTCAAACAACTATTTGCTGTCTTCCCACCTCTTCTATTCTATCTAGCAAGCCAAACTGGGTTAATCTGTTAGGGTTTGACACCCTGCCAACATATACGGTCATATCAGGATGAGTACCAGCTTGTGAATTGTGTGCACTTCTGAGAATGCATTGTAACTTTACAGTGTTGTCGCACTGGGAGATCTAGCCACCAGCACCATGATCAAATTTCCCAATCAGGCAGATTATCCTGATACTGAGCTATCCAGTCATTGCCATATCCTTGTAATGCTGATTGCCAGGCTAGGTAGCAACACGCATAACCATGCCAAAAGTAGCCAGATAGCACACCACACAGCTATGTAGAAGCCTATGATATGTAAATAGGAGTAGGGTAGTCTAGTAGTAAAAGTAAAAGAAACAAAACACATATATGCCAAGAAAATCCAAAGGCTACTAACTAGACCAACCAACTATCTATCTGCTACTGAAATGCAGGCAATCAAATACATTATCAGCAGCTACTGTGTTATAAGATAACACCAACACTACAGCTGGCCAGCATTGAAAACAAGCCTGAATACCCAGGCTTATATTCTATGGACAGTATAAATACAGCCTCAATAAAATAAACAATAAAATACAAAATAAAAAAACTTAGTAAATCATCGATTTGACTTGACTGGGTGTTCAAGCTGACCTTCCACACAGGAAGTCTGCGATCTACCAATTCGGCCTCCAGGTCCGGTGTAGGCAGGTGTGTGTTCTATTTATTGTTTGTCTATCTTTACTGGCAGTTTGACTTTGCCGCTAACCGCTTCGTGCTACACGGCAATGGTCGATCTGTCGGTCATCCACAAGGCATATGAACGCGGGTGAGCCATAATATAGGAAACCAAAAATCAGCAGCGTAGAAGTGCACTGACTCTTTCTATTCATTGTAAGGGGAGGGGGAGAAATGGGGAGAGGGGCAGGGGGGAAGGGGGGAGGGGGGAGGGCTCCCTATGCACCCAATACCCAGTACAAAGATATCAATAGACTACATCACCATTCCAGCCATGCGGTGCATTGTGGGATGCGTAGAAGAAAAACAAACCCGAGAGAAGCTCATGGCACATGCTAATACACTGGGTCAGCTATGAAATGTGCTAGTTTCAGCTCATCTCAGCTCTTGTTTGAAACATAGAATACCAACTAAAAATATATATATAATAAATTAAGATATTCATCTTTTATCCAGCATTGCATTTACATCAATATAATCAGCATATCTTATGCCATGTGCATTTAGATTTAGACAAATCTGGGCACCCAGACTAGTATTAGAGCCATAGCCAGAGTCAGTTTCACTTATTTTATTCATGTTTTTATTTATTTCCTATGGTTAATGGCATATGTAGAACTAGAAAATGAGTAAGGTTAATCAGATATTGATTATATATTTCTCTGAAACAAGTGTATGTTGACACATTTGGCATTTTAATATTTAGAATAAGAATTAATAATGGTGATGTGGATATCAAAGTGACTGATTGTTTTGTGTGGAATTGTCTGCTTCTTAGCTCAAAATGTTTAACTATGGCTAGTTTTGTCTTAGCTATATTCATCAGATCATTATATGGCATGTGTGCATACATATTTATGGAAATCGTTATGTATTTCTATTCATTTTGAATAAAATCTAAGTTTTGCCCTACGCCTTTCGGCAAGCTCAATGGCCAGACGCATTTGCTTTGCTGCCAATCCCGTTTTCAGTGCAAGCGCTTTCGGAACGGTGATCTCGACACTGTACTACCTCGATTCGTGCCATGACCAGGATTCTGTGCATGCTGAGCATGAGGTGATAAATGGACCCTTCGTATGTGTCATTGGTTTAACAAGATGCAATATTGGCCATTCTAAGATGACTCACTCTTGTATTTTAAAAGGTGAGGGGGCCACCAGAATACTTTGGCTGTCATGTTTATTCACACTGGAACACATGGTTATAATGGTACTGTTGGGACCCAGATAAAGAGATCGATATAGGGGAAGGGTCGACCTGTGGAGGTGTTCGGTTAGAGAGTTTTACTGTAACGCATTGTGTGCAGGTAAACTCCATCACTGATAGGGCGGGTGGGGGATTTAAATTTGAAAAACTACAAACTACAAACCCATCACTAGCAAAACACTAACTAACGATGAACTTAAACGCCGACAACCCGATGAGATTCTCTGGCGCTCAAAGCAGACGACAATCTAAAGTTAGCCGTGGCTAATTTAAACAGGCGACCTCTGCATAAAATCGAAACACAGATTGACACAGATTCAAGCAAAACAGGAACAACATAACTGCAAGGCCCGTCACCAAAGCTAGCCTCAGCGACCTGATCAACTGTCGACAACAAGGACACACCTCAGCGTTGACCATATTTGTCTGGGTTTAATTGTGGTTTTTTTTCAGAGCTACTTGAATATAGCAAAATGCAAATTTGCAGATTAAACAATATATATATTTAGCATATATATTGTTTAATATATTATATATATTGTTTAATATATTACATAATATGAATATAAATAATATAAATATTATAAATATTATAAATATTAATACTATGAATAATATCAATATAAATAATATAACTATACATAATATAACTATAAATAATATAAATATTAATACTATAATATTAATATAAATATAAATATAAATAATAATTAATATAGGAATACTACAATTGCATAGCGTTCAATATATATTGCTATGCTGTTTAATATATACATATATTATTTAATATATATATATATATATATATATCTGCAAAGTTGGCTGCGAAAGACAACCAGATGAGGAGTGGTGGGAAGCCTCCTTTTATTGCACCGATATAAAGAAAACGACAAGTTCATAAAATATCACACACACACATATATACATATATATATATATATATATATATATATATATATATATATATATAGTGGTCTGTACGCCACTCCAGCCCCTAACAGTCCAACCTTATTCTGTTCTACGCCCTCCCTCCAAGTTGGCAGAAAGTGTCGATTATTTGTCAGTGAGTGTGCCCTTCCCTAGCGGCAGGAGCACACATCTGAACTGCTCACCTCGATAAGGCGATGTTCATGCCGCTGCTTTTGTTTATGCAGATCAACTACCTCCCATGGTTCCTTCTCCTCCTCTCCTCCTCCTGCTACTCCATCCCTCCTCCTCCATCCCTCTCCCCTCCCTCTCCCTCCTCCGCCTTCCTCCTCCTCCCTCCCTCACTCCTCCATCCCTCTCCCCTCCCTCTCCCTCCTCCGCCTTCCTCCTCCTCCCTCCCTCACTCCTCCATCTCTCTGCCCTACCCCACATCCTTCCTCCTCCTACTCCTCATCCCTCCTCTCAATCCATCCATCGCCCCTCCCTTCCCTACTCCTTCCTCCTCCTCCTTCTCTCCTTCCATCCATCCCAGGCCCCTTCCCATCGTTCCTCCTCCTCCTGCTCCTCCTCCCTCCCAACTCCATCCCCCTCCCCCTCCCTCCCCTCCTCCTCCTCTCTCTCTCCATCCCTCCTCCATCTCTCTCCCCTCCCCTCCTCCTTCCTCCTCCTACTCCTCATCCCTCCCTTAATCCATCCATCGCCCCTCCCTCCCCCTCCCTCCCCATCCCTCTCCTTCTCCTCTTGCTCCTCCATACATCCCCTCTATCCTCATCCTTCCTCCTCATACAGCTCCTCCTCCCTCCCTCCCTCCCTCCCTCCATTCCTCGCCCCTCCCGCCCCTCCCCTTCCTTCCTCCATACTTCCCTCCCTCCCCCCTCCCTCCATCCCTCCTCCCTCCTCCTCCTGCCCCTCCCCCCTCCCCCCAAGCGCCACTGTTGTGGTGGGTAGGAGGCCCTGTAGTTTATTTTTGTGCCGAGCAGCTCGTGATGAGGATTGCCGAGCAAATCGGATGATCGGGATACTGCTCACCGATGGCGGCCATTATATCACAGGGTGCACAATCGGTCAGGCAGTTACTTATTTTGTTGTTGGTCGTGGTAGTGGGACGGGAGTAGGATTCATTGTTCTGTTCTTTTGTTTTTCAGGTCAGTATTTTCTCAATTTTTGTTTCAGTTACACGACTAAACAAAGAAACCCTAAGGCGGTTCTTGGAGAGTGCAATAAATTACTGGGCAAATTGAAATAAAATACATAAATAAAGTGGATTTATGAGTGCAATAGTGAAATGTAAATGGTGGTAAGAAACAAATATTGAAATAATAATAATAATAATATAACTGGACTTAATTTGGTGGTTTTTTTGTTGGAGGAGGGGGGTTTGGCGGGGGGGGGGGGGAGATAACACACACAGCAATGCTCTTGGACAAAAATAAAGCCTCAATTATTTTTAGAATAAATTAGGAAAAACAAGGACCCAAAAACCACCTGAAATTGTGATTGGGGAATAATATTGGGGGAACACGACGTGAGAAAATAACTGAAACTATTTTGGAATATAAACCACTCATTCAAAAGGTTAATTTCGTATATATCCATATTTTGTTGGTTCTTTGCTGCATATCCATTTGATAACAAGAAAATTGGAATAAGTGAGAATTAAAATTAGCATCATGCCACAATTCTTTCATCTTAACTCAATTTTTGGATTGGCGTTTATGGATGTTTTGTGCCTGAACACTTCATATTTATATATATATATGAAGATCTCTTTTCCAAAACGTGATAAGTGTCAATCTGTAAAAATGAGTTGTAATGCCAATGCCAAGTTTCTAGATACTATTATGGAGAAGAGCGCTCCATATATATGAAGAGGTGTTTGCCAAAACAGAATCTAGGAACTTAGTATTGGCTTTCCAAAACCATTTTTGTTAATGTTCTCCTATCCCATATTTCAAAAGAGCTCTTCGTAATATATATGTATACATATTCTCCATATTCTCCATATTCCTCTGTGCGTAGGTACTCCTCACATGAACAACAGTTTTAAAGAGTGGTGGCACTTAAGATGCTTACAACATAATTTATTCACCAGAATCAAATATATTCACAAAACAAGTAAAGGCTGAGGACAAGACACGGATGTGCCCAATATCAATAACCTACGCACTCAGAACGACGCTATTTTGGCAGCTAAGAATCCCTGAATTGTTCAGTGTCAGGTAAGACACGCGGTGAGCGGTTCTGAGCAGCTCCGAGCAGCCCGGAGCAGTTCGGAGCAGCCATGAGCAGCTCCGAGCAGTTCGGAGTAGTTTGGAGCAGCTCCGACCAGCTTGGAGCAACTTGGAGCCGGTGCTGGGCTGGTTCTCGAGCGGCTCACTGCTGTTGGCATTTCGCTTGTCTGTGCTTATTACGGTGGTGGACACGCCGCATCCCCCCCCCCCCAACCGTCGCATCCCCTCATCCCACATCGCAGCTGACCTTTCACAAGCTGTAGGCACCCACACGGACAGCAGACTGCACAACGCTTCCCCCAATAACAATCCTCAAATCATGAACAACGCGACCTGGTAAATGTGGAGTGAGGGTAGGGAGGAGGGAGGGGTACAGGAGGGACTGTGTGGAGTGGGGAGTGGTGGGGGAGGGGGAGACGGGATGGGGGAGGGGGTGGGGGGAGAGGGAAATAGGAGGGACTGTTTGGAGGGGGGAGGAGGGGTGTGGGGAGGGTCGGGGGGAGAGGGGAACAGGAGGGACGGTGTGGATGGGAGAGTAGTGAGGGGAGGGGAGGGGGGCGGGGGTGGGGAGGGAGGGGGGAGCGGGACAGTAGGGGGTGGTGCATGGGGAGTAGTGGGGGGGGTGGGGGGCGGGGCGTGGGGGGGTGGGGGATGAGGGGACGGGGGACTGTGTGGATGGGGGAGGGTGGGGGGGGGGAACTGGTGGGGGGGAGTGGGGGGGAGGGGGGGGGCGGCGGGGGGGAGGGTGGGGGAGGGAGACGGGGGACGGTGGGTGGGGGGGGGGAGGGGGGGGGGGGGGGGGGTGGGGGAGGGGGAACGGGAGGGGCTGGGGGTGGTGGGGAGGTGGGGGGGGGGAGGGGCGGAGGGGGTGGGGGAGGAAAGGGGGGGGGGGAGGGGGAGGTGGGTGATGTGGGGTGGTGGGGGGGTGGGGGCGGCGTGGGGGAGTGGGGGGGAGGGGAAGCAGGGGCTGTGGGGATGGGGGGTGGTGGGGGGGGGATGGGGATGGGGGGGGGGGGGGTGGGGGGGAGGGGACGGGAGGGACTGGGGGGGTGGGGGGTGGGGGGGGGAGGGGGGGGTGGGTGGGGGGGGGGGGGGAGGGGGGCAGGAGGGAGGTGTGGATGGGGGGTGGGATGGGGGGGGGGATGGGGACGGGGTGGGGAGGGGTGGGGAGGGGGGAACAGGAGGGACTGTGTGGATGGGGGAGTGGTGGGGGACGGGAGGGGGGCGGGGTGTGGGGAGGGATGGGGAGGGAGAGGGATGGAGGAGGGGGGAGGGGAGGGGACGGGTGTGGGAGGTGGGGGGAGGGGGAGGTGTGTGGGAGGGAGGGGACGGGGTGTGGGGGAGGGTTGGAGGGTGGAAGAGCGGAACTAGGAGGGACGTGCGGATGGGGGGGAGTGGGTGTGAGGGGACTGGACGGGGGTGGGGGGCGATGTGTGTTGAGGATGGGTGGAAGGACGTACGAGCGGCAATAGGAGGGATAACATGGGGTGCGGACTGGCCGTGTGGAGATGAGGGTTTGTAAGGGGTGGTGGACAGGGTGGGGGGAGTGGGTTGTAAAGGGTGGTGGACAGGGTGGGGGGAGTGGGCTGTAAGGGGTGGTGGACAGGGCGGGGGGAGTGGGTTGTAAGGGGTGGTGGACAGGGTGGGGGGAGAGGGAAGCAGGGAGGGGTTGGATGTGGGAATAGGAAGAGCGTGAAGGGTATGTGGATGGATAGCCTCAGGATGGGGTCGGCGGGCGAGAGGGAAGCGTGGGGTGCATGGATGTGGAGCCAGTAGTAATGGATGTGGAGGGCGCAGTAGAGAATGTGGAGGGTGCAGTAGAGAATGTTGAGGTGGCATAGTATAGGATCTGGAGGTGGAGATAGATGATATCGATGGACACATGAGGATGTGGAGGGGGCAGTAGAGAATGTGGAGGGGGTGTAGTATAGTATCTGGAGGTGGAGGTAGATGATATCGATGGACACATGAGGAAGCGGAGGGTTGTTGTTGAAGATTTATACTGCCTTTCATGGATGAGCCTGAATAGGCTTGTTTTCACCATTAGACAGTTTGTCGATTGAAAGCCCGAGCCTACACTTTTACCGACCCAAGGGATTTTTAACCTGCCACACCACATAGACATGGTATGAGAGCAACTGGCCTTTGATGTCGCTGTAAGTTATACACAGCGGTGGAAATCCAAATTGGCAGAGATGGGGGCATGGGGAATCGAACCACCAACCTTCAGGTTAGGAGTCCGACCTAGAAAAAAGTCAGACACTCTAACCACTCCGCCACAGAGAACACCACCAGGGTGCAGTAGAGAATGTGGAGAGGGTGTAGTATAGGGTGTGGAGGTGGAGGTAGATGATATGGATGGGCACTAGAGGAAGTGGAGGGGGCAGTAGAGAATGTGGAGGGGGTGTAGTATATGATGTGGAGGTGAAGGTAGATGATATGGATGGGCACTAGAGGATGTGGAGGGGGCAGTAGAGAATGTGGAGGGGGTGTAGTATATGATGTGGAGGTGAAGGTAGATGATATGGATGGGCACTAGAGGATGTGGAGGGGGCAGTAGAGAATGTGGAGGGGGTGTAGTATATGATGTGGAGGTGAAGGTAGATGATATGGATGGGCACTAGAGGAAGTGGAGGGGGCAGTAGAGAATGTGGAGGGGGTGTAGTATATGATGTGGAGGTGAAGGTAGATGATATGGATGGGCACTAGAGGATGTGGAGGGGGCAGTAGAGAATGTGGAGGGGTGTAGTATATGATGTGGAGGTGAAGGTAGATGATATGGATGGGCACTAGAGGATGTGGAGGGGGCAGTAGAGAATGTGGAGGGGGTGTAGTATATGATGTGGAGGTGGGGGTAGATGATATGCATGGGCACTAGAAGATGTGGAGGGGGCAGTAGAGAATGTGGAGGCCGCAGTATAGGATGTGGAGTGAATTTGTTTGTTTGTTTGTTGGAGATTTACATCCTAGCAACATATATGGTCATTTCAGAACGGGTCCCGACTTGTGACAGTGCTTACACATGGTGATGTTATAGTGCTGCCCCACTGGCAGACCAGGCCACCAGCACCATGACCTGAGATCCCAGTCAATCCCATTATCCTAACACTGAGCCAACCAGTCCCCCACCCCCTATAATAATAATGCCGACCAACTCTCTAGGAAGCAACAAGTATAGATTTTTAAGTCATTGGTTTCACTTGACCAGATTCTGAACCGGTGGTTTTTAATCCCACGATCTACCAAAGCGGGAGATGGACGCTCAACTCATTCGGCCATCCCGTCTGACTGGGGCAGCGGGGAGCCGGGCTATGTGGGGGTGGGGGTGGGGCAGACCGGGAGATGGCAGGGTTTGTGTGTGTGGGGGTTGGTGGAGATCATTGTGATGTGCGCATGTCAGGTGCCGGGCTCTCTCTGCACACGTGACTAGTTCGGAATAATCATACCGAACTCTGGTTTCCGGTTGGATGGGTTAGGCTTGTGGGATGATGCTTGGTTGTTTATTGTTGTTTTAAATACTAGCAACACCTAATGTCACATCAGGATGGGCACCGACTTGTGACAGAGCCCGAAAGGGGTCAGCTCGGGGCATAGCCCTTGGAAGCGACCCCAGGGAGCGACCCCGGGGAGCGGCTCGGGTGGGGTGCCCCGGGACCGGCCCGAGGGTCGGGGTAGCCCGGTGTAGGACTTTCAAAACACTACCCCATTCAAAACACTATGGTAGTGTTTTGAACTTAAGTTCAAAACACTACACTTAAGTTCAAAACACTACCAAGTTCACAACACTATCATGACATGGCAGTGTAGGCGTTAGTGCCGCAATATGTAACCTACTGCATTATGCCCCACCTTACTGCATCATGAACCCCGTTACTGCATACTTCCCCACCTTACTGCATTCTTCCCCACCTTACTACATACTGCCCACTGTAGTACAGTATGCCCCTCTCTCCTGCATGCAGCCCCACCCTACTGCATACTGCCCCGCCCTACCCTACTGCATACTACCCCAGCCTACTACATACTGCCCCCGTCTACTACATACTTCCCCACCCTACTGCACACTGGCACACCTTACTGCATTATTCTCCACATTACTGCATACCGACCCACCCTACTGCCTACTGCCCGACCTTACTACATACTGCCACACACTACTGCACACTGCCCCATCCTACTGCATGCTTCCACACCCTACTGCATACTTCACCACCTTATTGTATGCAATCCTTCCCTACTGCATACTGCCCGACCTTACTACATACTGCCCAACACTACTGCACACTGCCCCACCCTACAACATTCTCCGTATTCTTCCCCACCTTACTGCATACAGCCACATCCTAGGCCGTAATCGATTAACACGACCCGGGCGACTCGGGTCACCCGAGTCGTCAGAATTTCAAATCGAACACCGCGAGTGGAGTCGACAAAAACACGTGCCGTGTGCAAAACGACCCGAGGCCAGTAACCCACCTCTTGGCTGGGGTTTGCTAGGAACGATGACGTCACACCTGAGCTGGTACCTGTAGGATAACAGCTACCACTACAAGTCCTATTCGTTGTTTTAATGCTTTTTTTTAAATAACCCAGATTGTCAGCTTATACGATCCTAAAATACTTTAAATCCTATTTTGCTGTACTTATATTGGTCATTAAAACAAATAATTAGGTTTTAGATTAAGCCACCATTTTTTCCACCCCGAGCACGGAGAAGCGTATTCGTTTATTCAACCCTAGTCTGTAGGATGTGCGCATGCGCCAAAAAGTGGCTCGGGTGACCCGAGTGGATTAATCGATTACGCCCCTACTGGCTACTCGCCCACCGGGTGCGGTGGCCTAATCAGTAGAGCGTGGGCCTCACGTGCAGAAGGTCGGGAGTTCGCTTCCAGGTAGTCATACCAATGACCATAAAATTGATACCTATCAATTCCTAGACTGGTGCTAGGCATTATTAGGAAAAGCAAGGACTTGTTAACTCAGTGTCAGGATAATGCAACAGAGTGGGATATCGGGTCAAGGATGACACCAGCCTGATTTCCCAGTGGGACAGCACTATAAAGTTGCCATGAGTGTGCATTGTCACAAGTCGGTACCCGTCCTGGTATGACCTTAGATGTTGCTAGGATGTAAAACAACAACCAATGACAACAATCCCTACTGGTCAACCTTATTACATACTGCCCCACCCTACTGTATTCTTCCCCACCTCACTGCATACTGCCCCACCCTACTGCACACTGCCCCACCCTACTGTATCCTTCCCCACCTTACTGCATACAGCCCAACTCTACTGCATACTGCCCCACTTTACTGCATACTGCCCCACCCTACTGCATACTGCCTCACCCTACTACAAATTAAAATGAATATGGAGCAATTATAAATTCTTTTAGAGTACTCTTTTGAACTTAGGTGTAGTGTTTTGAACTTAAGGATAGTATTTTGAGAGTGGCCACTGTAGTGTTTTGAACCTACCTTCAACTAAGTTGAAAACACTACCATAGTGTTTTGAACATAGGTTGAAAACACTACCATAGTGTTTTTGTGGGGTAGTGTTTTGAACTTCCTACACTGGGAGTGGCTCAAGTGGGTCCGGGGTCGGGGAGCAGCCCGAGAGACGGCCCCGGGTAACGGCCAGGGGAGTTGCCCGGGCGGGCCCGGAGGGGGGTGCGGCCCGGGTAGGCCCGGGGAGCCGGCCCCGGAGGAGGGCCACACGGAGCCGGCGGCCCTGCGCTCTTTAAACACACACAAACAAATCAGACAGCAGCAGTAGAGATTCATTTCCCCAACACGCGGAGTACTCAGTCCGCCTGACACAAAGCAGGCTGGTGGCGCAGGAGGACCAGTCAGGACCAGTGTAGCATAGCCAGCATCATCCTTATTCCCATGATCGTCATTTCTCAGCATCCCCTCAATGATCACTATCATCCTTACCATCACGATCCTTATCCTCCCCATGCACATCTTCCATCCTCACCCTCCCATCCCCATTATGTCATCCCAATCCTCACCATCATGATCCTGATTCTCAATGTTCTCTTCCTCACCAGCACCACAATTGTCATCTCCATCATCACCATCATCATCCTGATTGTCAATAGTGTAATACCTCTCTCAATCGACCGACCATGGGACCGACTATGTAATGGTCAATTTAGGGAGGTGGTCGGTTTAGGGAGGTGATTTTTATTATCACAATGTTATTGTATGGGCAATCGTTTGGGACCCAAATAAAGTGATCGATATAGGGTAGTGGTCAATCTGTGGAAGTGGTCGGCTAGAAAGGGTTTATTGTGTTCCTGTCATTCCCGTCCTCACAATCCTCAGAACCACCATCACATTGCTTATCATCCTTATCCTCATCATGTTCCTCATCCTCACAATCCCAGACGGGATGGCCGGATGAGTTAGAGCATCCGTCTCCCTTGTTGGTAGATCTTGGGGTCGTGGGTTCAAACACTGGTCGAGTCAAACAAATGACTTACAAATTGATACTTGTCGCTTCCTAGCCAGGCGCTCAGCATTATTAGGATAGGGCAAGGACTGGTTGACTCAGTGTCAGGATAATGTGACTGAGTGGGATATCAGGTCATGGTGCTGGCAGCCTGGTCTTCCAGTGGGGCAGCACTATAAAGTCACCATGAGTGCGCACTGTCACACATCAGTACCCGTCAAGATATGACCTTAGATGTTGCTAGGACGTAAAACAATAACAAACAAACAGTCCCAAACCGAACCATCCTCACGATTATCATCCTCACCATTCCGAGTTGCATCATCAACATCACGTTCCTAACTGCATCAATTATCCCCCACATTATCCAAATCATGATCCTCATCCTCACTATCCTCCTCCTAACCATTACCTTGATTGTCATCCTAATCATCCTTAGGAACCTCATCCTCATCATGATTCTGACAATCTCCATGCTGATCATACTCATCCTCACTCACGATCATGGCTGTCATCCTCTTCATCCTCACCATTGGTGTTATTGTCATTATCATCCTCATACCCATGATCCTCATCCTGCTTATCCCCATCCTCCTCATCATCCTCATTTTCACCATCCTCAGATGTATCATTCTAAGTCTCACTCTCATGATTATCATCCTCATTATCCGCCATCTCCTCACCGTGATGATTACCCTCCTGATCCTGACAATCCTCATGATTATCATGTCCATCCTCGATCTCACAATCCCCACCCTCATCATGTCCATCCTCCCCAATTGTCATAATTTCTATTTCCTCCACTGTCGCCTG
The DNA here is from genome assembly GCA_030323885.1 of Branchipolynoe longqiensis. Taxonomy (NCBI): domain Eukaryota; kingdom Metazoa; phylum Annelida; class Polychaeta; order Phyllodocida; family Polynoidae; genus Branchipolynoe; species Branchipolynoe longqiensis. The sequence continues at coordinate 8,024,978 of CM059199.1, forward strand.
ATGGCCGATCAGTGGTGAGAAAATTGATACTTGTCCTTTCCTAGCCAGACACTCAGTATCATTAGGATAGGGTAAGTACTGGTGGGATCATTGTAATGTGACTGAATGGGATATTAATCAGGTCATGGCGCTGGTGGCCTGCTCTCCCAGTGGAGCACCAGTATACATTTACCATGAGTGTGCACTGTCACAAGTCAATACTCATTCCGATATGACCTTAGGTGTTGCCAGGATATCAAACCCCAACAAGCAAACCAACCAAAGGCTCCCAGTTGGACGGCACTATTAAGTAGCCATGAATCTGCACTGTCACAAATCATTACCCATCCTGATATGACCTTAGATGTTGCCAGGACGTGAATCTCCAACGACCAAGCCAACCAAACCACTCCAACCCCTACACTTCCCAGACCACCTCCACCCACACACTCCCCACAAACCACCCACACCCACACTCCCCAAATCACCCGCACCCACACACTCGCCAAACCACCTGCACCCCCACACTCCCCAAACCACCGGCACCCCCACACTGCCCAAACCACCCCCACCTCCACATTTCCCACAAACCACCTGCACCCACACACTCCCCACAAACCACCCGCACCCACACACTCCACACAAACCACCCGCACCCACACACTCCCCACAAACCATGCGCACCCACACACTCCACACAAACCACCCACACACCCCACAAACCAGCCGCATCCACACACTCCCCACAATCCACCCGCACCCACACACTCCCCACAAACCACCCGCACCCACACACCCCACACAAACCACCCGCACCCACACACCCCACACAAACCACCCACGCCTACACACTCCACACCAACCACCCACCCACACACTCCCCACAAACCACCCACACGCACACATTCCACACAATCCACCCGCACCCACACACTCCCCAAAAAACACCTGCACCCACACCCTCCACAAACCATCCGCACCTACACACTCCACACAAACCACCCACACCGACAGACTCCACACCAACCACCCACCCACACACTTCCCACAAACCACCCGCACCCACACACCCCACAAATCACACGCACCCCACACTCCCCACAAACCACCTACCTGCGCCCACACACTCCACACAAACCACGTCCACCCACACACTCCCCAAACCACCACTGCCCCACACTCCCCAGACCACCCCCACCCCCACACTCCCCAGACACTTTCCTAAACCACCGCACCAAGACACTCCCCAAGCCACCGGCATCCCCAGACTCCCCAAACCACCCCCACCCACACACTCCCCAAACCACCCCACCCACACTCCCCACACCACCAGCATGCCCACACTCCCCAAACCACCCGATGCCCACCCCGACTCCCACACTCCCCAAACCATCCGCATTCCCACACTCCCCACAAACCACCCACATCCACACTCCCCACAAACCACCCACACCCCCACACTCTCCAAACCACTCACACCCACACACCCCACAAACCACCCACATCCAAACTCCCCACAAACCACCCGCACCCCCCACACTCTCCAAACCACCCACACCCACACACCCCACAAACCACCCACCCCCACCCCCACACTCCCCAAACCACCCGCACCTGCACACTCCCCAAACCGCCACCTCTCTTCAAAATTAGGTTAGGCAATATGTCAATACACACAGGCACATCTCACACAGCGTCACCCCCTCCCCCACACACCCCCTCTGGGCATGTACATACCTGTACCAGATATCTTGTTTACCCTTCACTGTTGGCTGGGTATCACACCTGTCAACATTTTGCCGCAGAACAAAGACTGCATCGATGGCAAAGGCTATACAGTATTTAGTAATCGTGCATCCTCTGTCTCAATCATTCTCCATCATCCACATGGCGGTAACCAGTTTGAATATTAATTACAGCATGTCGTTTATTAGTGGGAGCAGGACGTAGTTCAGGTGGGAGAGTGTTCACCTGTGAAGGTGTCGGTCATCAGATCGATCCTGCTGGTCCACGTGCAGTTTCGGCAATTTTCCGTTTGAACTAGTGTTCCATAACTGGTTCATCAAAGGCTGTGTGCTGTGTGCTGTACTGTCTGTGGGAAAGTTAATAGAAGATCCGTTGATGCTTATCGGAAAGAGTAGCCTATGTGGCGGCAGCAGGTTTTCTCCAAAAGAAATATGTCAGAATGACCATATGTTTGATGTCCAATAGTCGATGATAAAAATCAATGTGCTCTAGAGGTGTTGTTAAATAAGGTAAACTTTACTTTTGTATCTTATTAGCATTCGCAGGAGTCTCAATTATTGTGTGTGTCATATTCATGGCCAGAGGGATGGCTCGTGGACATTTTGCCGACAGACATTTCACTGAGGGAAATTTCACTAAATATCTAACTGAATAGAATTTGGCCGAATTGGCATACGTCAAGGAGAAGTTTCCCAGATCGTATTTTGGAAAAGCGCTCTTAACATATATAAATACACAGCATTCTTTATATATATATGAAGAGGCTTTTTCCCAAACACGATCTATGAACTTGGTATTGGCATCGCAAATCCATTGTTTGGATTGGTGCTTATCACATTTTGGAAAATACCTCTTCTTACGTGTTCAAAGGAACAACAGATTTGCCAATTATCAGTTTGAGTGTTTACTTTTTGGGTGAAATATCCTTTGTTGAAATGTTAATAAGCCAGCTGGCTGGGAGCTGTCTTGTCAGGGAGGGTGGGTATTTATTTATTGGGGTTTTATATCCTACTGATATCTGGGGTCAGATCAGGATGCGTACTGTCTTGACAGGAGGTCAGTGCACGCATTTGGGGTGACTTCCTGTCACTGCCCCAGTGGGTTATATCGCAATAAATAGGCACCGTGACGTGATATCCGACTAAGTCACATTATTCTTCCACTGAGACAATCAATCAATGCTGAGCACCTAGCAAGTTAGTGACACATATGATGCTTGTAAATCTTAGCTTTAAGTGAGCTGAGGACCTCCTTAATGCGAACCCAGTGTCCTACCCATTAGACTACCTAGGTTCAATGATTCAATCACTCAATCTATCCCTACCTGAGTATGTGGTATTTCACCTGGAAATTACAATGCAGCTCACTACATTACTATGCATACAATGTGACCAATGCCTTTTCTCCTTGAGACCCTACGTTCTTAGCATAACCCTGGCCTGAAGCCAAACAGCCTTACATTCTTCAAAGCTATAACTAGAATCAATACACACCATCTTTCTGTTTATCCATACAACACTCCTGTACAATGCGATAAGTAAAATGAGATTCCCAAGCAGTATGCCGACAAAGATGTTGCCAGGATGTAAAACTCCAACAACCAACTACCACAATATGAGATATATACGTATATTGGAAATAACTGTGTAGTCACTTGGCTAATATTCCAGAGTTACAATGCTAACAAAATAATAAGTTACATTTACAACACCAACTTTTTAATTCTTTTTTAAATGTGTGAACAGGTAGAGTTGTATTGGTAATGTAGCTTCCCTTTTAAAACAAATATTATGTCCATTAATACAGGCAAAACTAAACAAGAACAACATTAAAATATAGATATATGTATGTATATATATATATATATATATATATATATATATCATCATCATCATGTTGTAGGTCACGATGCGACAAAGACTGCTTTCATTACTTGACTGCCACTCTCCATTTAGCTCTCTACATTTCATGAAAGCTGGCTGCAAAAGTGTTGAAGTGCTTCTGGCTTTTGCAAGTTACCAGCGGCATGCTCTCGGGGAGCAAATAGAGGTTTCACACCAGCAAGAACATATCCAGACAGGCGCAAAACTATTTGTCCCTGCAGTGGCTGGTCGGGAGATATATATATATATTAGTTTTGTTTACAAATTCAAGCAGTTTTGGCTTAAATTATAGTCGATTAAATTGGATTCGAGTAAATAGAGTAAATTGAGGAATAGGTAGACTTGCATTGGTACTGTAGTTTCCCCTTTAAATATTACAGCATTTAATACCTTCACCACTTTTTAAAAAAAGATCTCCTTTTTAAATAATTGTTTTTTTTTGTTTTTTTTTACAAATTCAAGCAGTTTTGGCTAAATTAGAGTTGAGGAAATCGATTCGAGTAAATAGAGTAAATTGAAGATAAATCGGCATCAAAGCATGGTCTGACACAGTTCCGTCAGCTCCATGTTGGACCAAGGTGGTGGCCTCTTCTTGGTTAATCTCCATCTACTTTTAGATGCAGGATAGATAAAAATAGCTCTCGACGCAAGCAGCTTTTGAGGCCACAGCCGTGCGGATTGAGGCTTCGTCTCTTTTTACTGAGAAACCCTGTCTCCCCAGCAAGACCTCAACGAAGAGAAAACTAATGCAATACTAGCAACCATGCCAGATGGGATGGTCAAATGAATTGAGCGATCAAATCCCAGTTTGGCATGGGATTCTAACTCCCATTTTCAAATCCTAGCAGAGTTAAACTGATGACTTGACAACAAGTTATAAAAATCGCTAGCTAGCCTGGGGTTGGGGATTACTAGTGTGGCAGCACTATAAAGTCAACATAAGGGCACACTGTCACAAGTCGGGACTCGTCCTGATAGAAGGCCAACATGTTTAAAGATAAATCTAGAACCATGCGATACCATATGTCTATTCACCGAATGCATGGTGCTTTTATTGGACTGGAATTATGCGCAGTTACTACTACAGCTATTATTTCATTTATAATATGCCTAATAATGTTAGTATAAAACAGGATTTGCATGCAGTTGCTATCTATTACAACTGCTAGCTTCATTATATATCAAGGAATTGTTCTATATGGTCGGAAGACCAGCGCTCTGGCGCGGGCAAGACATATTATTCAATGAATCAAATATATGTTAGTAAACAAAGAAATATGACATTTGATGTAGTTTGGACATACAACAAACAAAGGTAACTTCAATATAGTGCATGGTGAAAGCAATGTCATCATGCGTCCTGATATGACCTTAGGTGTTGCTAGGATGTAAAACAACAACAAACAAACTCATCAGTTTAATGGAAGTGTATAAAATAATCTATGAAAGTGAACCAAGCGCCTCTCATAGATAAATTAGGCCCCCGGCTAAATTAAATTATGAATAAGAAAATTATAATGGATATAGTCCCATGGACAAACACTTTGGTTGGTTGTTGGCGTTTTAAATCCTGGCAACATGTAAGATCATATCAGGATGGGTACCGACTTGTGACAGTGCACACTCATGGCAACTTTGTTGTGCTGGCCCACTAGGAAATCAGGCCATCGGCACCATGACCCGATATTCCACTCAGTCGCATTATCCCGACACTGAGCTAACCAGTCCTTGCCCTATCCTAGTAATGCCAAATGCCAGGTTAGGAAGTGAAAATAATCAATTTGATAAGTAATTCGTTTGACTCGGCCAGGAACCGAATTCCTGGCATATGCACGCTAGGTTCCCGCTCTACCATTTTGGCCAATGCGCCCGGACATTCCTAGTTAATTAATTGATCAGACAATGGTACCTGGGAGAAAACGTAACTGCAACGTACCTTAACGTTGAACAAGTATACATTCTGAATAAAGTATACATTCTGAAAAAGGTATACATTCTGCAAAAAGTATACATTCTGAACAAGTATACACTCTGCTGAATGAATTGTTCACCAAAGAAAGAATATATATATAGATGAAACAGTACCAGATCTCATAGGAATACAGGAACACCTTTTCTAGCAATACACATAATAAGATATATTTGATAATGATATCAGGGTTTCCGCCAGATAATATGTTGAGGGTACACAGAATAGCGGGTAAGGGAGGGAAGGGGGGGGGGGTCTGGGCCTTGTGTCTCTGCATCCTTGGAGAATCTTTAAAACAAATAGAGACTGTATTATTTGTGTATTCTTCATATATATATTCGTCATTTATATATAATTATATATATATATATAAAATATGTATATTACATAACATAGTATATATAATAGTATATAGTATACATTACATTATACATAATGTTATATATTATATGTAGTATGTATATTATATATATTATATATATATTATATATATATAATATATATATATTTTATATATAGTATATATATATTATATATATTAAATATATTTTATATATTTTATATATATTATATATATTGTATATTATATATGTATATATTATGTATATTATATATATTATATATAGTATACATACCATATATATTATATATATACATTATATATTATATATCTGATATATATAATGTATATATTATATATATTATATATTATATATATTATATATATTATATATATATATTATGCATATTATATATAATATATATAATACATATATTATATATGTAGTATTATATATATTATATATATTATGTATATTAAATATATGATATATTTATATTATATATATATTATATATATTATATATTATATATATTATATATTATATATATATATATTATATATATTATATATATATATATATTATATATATTATATATGCAAATGACAATGCTAGCGCCGGAAATATGGTCGGGCGGTGGTGGAACCACCAGTACCCATATGAGTAAGTAGCAAATACATGCAGAGAGCCCATTGGCTAATAGTATAATATCAGAACAATATATTATAATATAATAGACATATAGAACATCCCTTCTGCGGCTTTATACTCGCACAACGTTTATGGATCAGATCAGATGTAATGTATATAATATATCGTATCTATTATATAAATTATATATTTATTATATATTATATACATATGATACGGGAGGAGCCGCTGACATCTGTCCGGTTGGGTAGGTAGGACTGCATTGCTTCCTTCCGTGATCAGGATCTGGCTTGAGAAGTGGTCTGGCGGTGTCACCCGGAACTACCCCCTACCCGTCTCCCGGTTCTACTCCGGGGAAGTGCGGGGGGGTGGTGCTGGGTAATAGTTACTTAGTGCATGGGAGCCCGAGCCCTGGACGTGACGCGGGGCGTGTAGGGAGACGGACGGTCGGCATGACGGAGCCGCCCACCCTCCCTCCCGCTGTCCCTTCCCGCCCGCCCTCACCGTCCTCCCGCGCCCCTCCCTTCCCGCCCACCCGCCCTCACCGTCCTCCCGCCCCCGCCCATCCCCTTCCGCACTCGGCTATGAATTAGACAGTGTCGCGCCACTCCAACTCCCCACGTACTGAACACAGGGCATTTTGCCCCATTTCATATTTGCCCTCCTGATAAATGCCCCTCCGAGAATTGAATTCCCAATTAGTGTCAGTCCTCTTCCTGGTTGAATTCCGTATTTGTAGTATGTGTTCGTAACATACTGATACTAGCAACCCCTGTGTCTTTGCTTAATTCTAGATCTGTATTGAAAGGGAGGATTACACATCACAGTGCATTGCCTCACTGTGACGCGGGCAAATCAGCTCCGGCTTGCTTGTTAATTGAAATGTACATCATGGTTTACCTCGGCCGGAAATAACACTCCTCATTCATTTCCATAAATATATCTATATATTATATATATACACATATTCCTCGAAGCTAGTGGAGGAGAAGCCCTGCGCAGGAGGTGGAGGGGTGCAAGCTGCTACCACCCCCAATCCCCAGGAAGGGGGGGGGGAGTACAACCCACTCCAGCTCTTATTACATGCGATAATGGGCTTATCACTATCCATATATATATATATATATGAAAAGTTCAGGTGCAAAACCATGTGAACGCCAATCCAAAAATGGAGATAAACATTGGAATCAAACCTTCAAAAGTTCAACTTTTTTTATATTCCTACTTTTTTGTTCATTGCTAATATCAAAGTGGAAGTGGTGAGAATTACAATTATTTTCAGGTAAAAACCTTTTATTTAAACTACATTTTTGGATCGGTGTTTATCTTGTTTTGCGCCTGAACTCTTATACCATTTTATGCGTTATTATTATATTGTTATACTCTGTAATGCTCAACACGGTACCAGTGGTGCCACCTGTGGCCCTCCTCACCTCCACCGGATGTGGACAAGTGTCAGTCACATCAGAGCATATATACGCTATCCATCTATATATATATATATGTGTATATTGGGATTTTGAAGAGTAGAGGCTGAGGAACCTTCCAGTCTTATTATATTTGTATAATCCTTATACAGCATATATAAAAGATGTCCAATGTATAATACATTCATTCTAATTCCCTTACATCTGTTTATATTTGCATAATGCGTTATACATCACGTGCATACACATGTTGGAGATTCTGTTATTATATCGACAGAATAAATTGCGGAGTACATACGTACATACATACATACAGGCACTGAACCTCTTATCTACCTCCCAGAAACCCGGATTTATGATCACATCTCCTTCAAAGTAAAGCAAAGTCGAACAACCAACCTAATATATTTAATCTAAGAAGGGAATTCTCAGAAAATCAAAATCATTGGAATATGCAACTGTAATATACATAAAGAAGGTGGATGGTTTCGAGGTGTGTCTTGTAGTCTTCTGTGTTTTACTAAATGTCGTCTGGTTTTACTAAATGTTGTCTTCCATCGTTACCGCTGCAGTGTAATGATGAGAACAAAGCTACTCAAAATCATACTGGAATATGCAAATGCAATATATATATAAAGAAGGAGGCTGGTTTCGAAAGATGCTTGGCAGTGTTATCTGGTTTGACTAAATGTCGTCTGCTTTTACCAAATGTCATGTTTCACTAAATGTTGTCAGTTTTTTTTCTAAATGGCATCTGTTTCACTAAATACTGTCTGCTTTTAGTAAATGTCATATGATCTGTTATATACTAAATGTCCTCTGATTTGTCTAAATGTAATCTGATTTGACCAAATGTCGCCTGATTTGAATAAATGTCATATGATTTGACTAAATGTCGTTTGCCATCATTACCGCTATAATGCAATACTGAGAAAAAAGCTACTGTCAGAGACTCAAAATCATTGGAATCTGCAACTGCAATATACAAAAAAAAGGAGGCTGGTTTCGACAGACGTCTTGCAGTGTCATCTGCTTTTACTAAATGTTGTCTGCTTTTACCATATGTTTCACTAAATGTCGTCTGATTAAAAAAAAACACAATACATCATATGTTTAACTAAATATCATCTGCTTTTACCAAATGTAATATATTTAACTAAATGTCGCCTGTTTTGGCAAAATGTCATCTGAAATTACCAAATATCGTCTGTTTGTATTAAATATCGTCTGATTTGACTAAATATCATCTATTTCAACTAAATGAGGTCTGCTTTTATTCAATAGCATCTGCTGTTTTACTAAATATCGTCTGAATTTACTAAATCTCTTACACTTTTAGTAAATGTCGTCTGCCAGCCATCGTTACCGCTACAGTATAATACATAACGAGAACCACGATGGGAATCCGCCATCATGTATATAACAAAGCACCGAGCATCCGTCCCCACTCTGACATCGAGCAGACGACATTTAACTCTCGTCTGCCTCATCTCGGGTGTCGCGCCATGTCACTGCTAACTAATATGGCGGGCGATATTTATAGCAGACGATGATTAGCCCCGTCATCGAAGAAGGCCAGATTGCTGAGACTCTCGGCCACCGTCAGTGGAAATCATTGAGGGTTCTTGTCTGTGAGGAGGATGTCACATATCCGAAATAACAACGTCGTTTTAAGGCGAGAGGTTGGAGAACGGTACACCAATGTAAACAGCGACGAACGGAGGAGACACAACCAGCTCTTATGTTGCCACTGGGTCGATTTTCTCAAGCCCTTCATCGGGCATAACTGTTCACAGTAATTTTCCTATCCTTTATATTACTGATGTCGCGTGATTTAAACATAGTCACATATCCGAAATAACAACTCCGCTTTAATGCGAGAGACTGGCGAACAGTAAGCAGCGAGGAACGGAGGAGACCCAATGGACTCTTACGTTGCCAATGGATCGACTTTTTGAAGTCCTTCACCGAGCATAAATGTTCGGAGTAATTTTGTTATCCTTTTCATTACTGATGTCGCCTGATTTAAACATAGTCACATATCCGAAATAACATCGTTTTATGGCGAGAGATTAGGGGATTGATTAACAGCAAGGAATGGAGGAGACCCAATGGGCTCTAACGTTGCAACTGGGTCGACTTTTTCAAGCTTTTCATCGAGCATACATTATGTTCACAGTACTTCTCCGAGGACTTACATTAGTGGTATGGTATGATGTAGACATAGGCGGAAGCATAACACATTTCAAACATACTTCAACCCGTGCCATGCATACACAAAATGCGTGAATATGTTTGAACACAAACATACTACTACTACTAGATCTGATTTATGCTGATAATGGATCATCGGATTGGAAGTTTCGGCAATGATTCTACTTTACAGGACACTCTTTGTTTTCGCTCCCTCTGTCGACCTAACGAGCGCGGATATAACAAAACACGCGCTGGTTGGGTCTTCCTCGTTGTTGCGCTTATTGTGGTCTTGGAAGATATAGCAAAGACTTGCTTGCTCTCCACTGCTTGTCCGGCGCGCCGAGTAATGGACCTCCCCCCCCTCCCCCCAACTCGCTCCACAGACATGTGTGGGTGGGTGGGTTGGTGGGTGGTGTGGGTGCGTGTGTGGGGTGCTTTGCGTCCGGTGCTTTTTCACATCGTGAATCCTCGGGGACCAACAGCACCCTGCAATATGAACACGCTATCACCGATACCACTGCGGTCATCTTAAAACCGGCTCCTAATCTCCACAACAATGAATCTTTTTTTCTTAGTTTAAAGACAACATTGGCAAATGGTGTGGCAACACTCCTCCTCTCCAAGCGAGGAATATTCGAGACTTGACCATTAAGAACTAGGGAAGGAACGGTTGGTTCCACTGCCAATCCGGTCTCGAACTGATGACAGTATGTATTATTTAACGACGCCTCTAGAGCACATTGATTTTTATTATCGGCTATTGGACGCCAAACATATGGTCATTCTGACATATTTCTTTGGAGGAAACCTGCTGCCGCCACATAGGCTACTATTCCGATAAGCAGTAAGGGGTCTTTTATAGGCACTTTCCTACAGATAGGACAGCACATATCACAACGTTTTATGAACCAATTGTGGACCACTGGATGGAATGGCCCAAACTGCAAATGGGTCCACTGAGCAGGATCGATCGGATGATCGACACCTTCACAGGTTGACCCTCTACTTCCTGAGCTACTCTAACGGATGCAGCACACTGTATGTTCTGTGGAAAAGGTATTACAGTATAACCCCGTTAAACCAAACTTGAAGGGTCCCTAGCAATTTGTTTGGATTAACCGATCATTGGTTTAACCGAGCTTTGACTTTGACTTGGCTTTGGCAAAAACGGGTGTGCATTATGATGTACAATGCATGTGGACACTATGATTATTGTTTTTTTTATGTATATACAGTTTAACCCTATTAAACCAACCTCGGTTAAATCAAACGATCGGTTAATCCAAACTTTTTTCGATGACCTGGCAAAATACTACCATTTATCATATCAAAAAGTCTCAGATGACCTTAAAACCACATGAAAATGTGGTTTAACTGTACCGGAAGTGCCCTGGAGCCAACAATTTTGTTTGGATTAACTGATACTTTGGATCAACCAACTTTGGTTTAACCAACTTTTTTATATGATAAATGGTAGTATTTTGCTGGACCGCCGAAAAAAGTTTGGATTAACCGATCGTTTGGTTTAACCGAGCTTGTTTTAACGGGGTTGTTCTGTATACATTTCCATGCCCTCTGATGGCAATGGGAATAACTAAAATTGTGGGTAGCAGGTCACGGCGCATGCTCAGTAGAATGAGAATATTTATATTTGCAAATGCTCCTTCCAGCGTTCTTGTTGTTTCTTTGTTGGAGATTTACATCCTGGCAACATCTAAGGTCATATCAGGATTGGTACGGATTTGTGACAGTGTGCACTAATGGCGACTTAATAGTGCTGTATCAATAGTATTCCAGCATCATGACTCGGTTTCCCACTCAGTCACATTATCCTGATACTGAGCTAACCAGTCATTTGCATATCATAGTAAGGCTAAGTACCAGGCTAGAGAGCGACAAGTATACATTTTGTAAGTCATTGGTTTAACTCGATCACGAGTCAAAACACGACCTTCAACATGGGAAGCCTGCACCATAGCGATTTGGTTTGGTCCCAGCGTTTGCTCATTTCCAGTTAAATTTACTCTTGGGAAAAGTTTATGCAAATTTTGCAACACACTTGGCCCCACTAGTTAAGCTGGAAAGTCCCCGACTAGATTTATTCAAGATTTGTCTGACAGATGTCTCTACACGTTTAATACACGTGAAGAGAGTGGCAGTGAAATTCCAGAAGAAAAATCCAATATAGTTGTCTTTTTAAAATATATTACAAGGATAAGAGCTTGACACATCTTGAGATATGAATATCTGAATATAATCAAGCATTTTATTATTTGTCCAAGCATTCTTTACGGAGATATAGCATGTGAAATCATAGGCAGTTGGGGAATGGACCCGGCTAGACTGGTTCCAGATTCTGCCGACAGATGTCACTAGCTTAACTGGTGCGGGCTATTCTTTGGTGTTGTTATGCAGTGAGATACAGTATGTTACTATTACTAAGGTGGGCAGAGAACGCCATCTGCAAATTCACCACACATCTATGACCTTGGGCCTTCTTCCCATTTATAACCTTGGCCCTTCTTCCCATCTAGTACCTTGGGCCTTCTTCCCATAAATTACCTTGGGCCTTCTTCCTATCTATGACCTTGGGCCTCCCTCCCATCAATGGCCTTGGACCTTCTTCCCATATGTGACCTTGGGCCTTCTTCCCATTAATGACCTTGGGCCTTCCTTCCATCAATGACCGTGGGCCTTCTTCCCATCAGAGACCTTAGGCATTCTTCCCTCTATGATCTTGGACCTTCTTCCCGTCCATATCATTGGCCTTCTTCCCATCTATGACCTTGGGCATTCTTCCCTCTATGACCTTGGGCCTTCTTCCCATCCATGACCTTGAGCCTTCTTCCCATACATGACCTTGGACCTTCTTCCCATCTATGCCCTTGGGGCTTCTTCCATCTATAACCTTGGCCCTTCTTCCCATACATGACCTTGGACCATCTTCCCATCTATGACCTTGGGCCTTCTTCCCAGATATGCCCTTGGGACTTCTTCCCATCTATGACCTTGGGCCTTCTGTCCATCTATGAACTTGGGCCTTCTTTCCATTCATGACCTTGGGCCTTCTTTCCATCTATGACCTTGGCCCTTCTTCCCATACATGACCTTGGGCCTTCTTGCCATCTATGAGCTTGGGCTTTCTTCTCTGGTGACGCAGGCATTCACCATTTGACAGTCGATTCGCAATAACTCCGCTTTACCCATTTGCCTGCTTGTGCAAGGTGGAAACAAGCAGCCCTTAGTATATCCGTGGTACCAACAGTTATTGTGTTTGTGTGGGGAAAATCAGACACAAATGGTCTTTAGTTTTTCTGAACAAGTTTAGTATGTAGTCTTTCAACAGAAATAATCCCCATCAATCGGCTTCGGTGACAATTATTGGGGGCTGATTGAATGTTTTACCTCGGCCAGCATCCGGAAATAAAGGGGGTAAGTTCGGAAATCGTTAATTTGTATTGGTTTTGGGGAGAGTATTGTACTGCGACTTCATATCCACATTTCCACAGCTTAGTCATCCCCTGTCATAAAATTCATGATGACATCAAAATAATTATAACATTCTTGATATTCTAGAGTGCAGTCAGCACGTGAAGGTTGCACTGTATAATTTGTTTATTTGAGGACTAAGCTTGTGTCACAAAAGGATTCAGAGCAGAACATCCAGTGAAATGTTTGATTGTTTGGGTTTTACATCCTAGAGACATCTATGGTGATAACAGGATGAGTGCTGTACAAGACACCAGTTCCAGATTTCTGTGCCAGTGATGTGCCTGATTCTCTCCACGATGTCGATGACTGTATGCCCAGGAAACAGTGTGCATGTAGTGTTTTCACATTATGGTATGCCCACAGGTTCGAACCCTGGTGGTGTCTAACCAATGACTTAAAAACTGATACTTGTCGCTTCCCGGCCAGGTGCTCAGCATATGAAGAGTTCAGGTGCAAAACCATGTAAATCCAAAAATGGAGATAAACATTGGAATCCAACCTACAAAAAGTAGGTTTTTAAAATTTATATTCCTACCTTTTTGTTCAGTGCTCCAAAACCATATATATATATTTTTCTTTCCTTGAAGACGTATACTGCCTATCATGGATAAGCCTGAATAGGCTTGTTTTCACCATTAGACAGTTTGTCGATAGAAAGCCCGAGCCTACACTTTTACCGACCCAAGGGATTTTTAACCTCCCACACCACATAGACATGGTATGAGAGCAACTGGCCTTTGATGACGCTGTAAGTTATACACAGCAGTGGAAATCCAAATTGGCAGAGGTGGGGCACAGGGAATCAAACCACTGACCTTCAGATTAGGAGTCCGACCTAGAAAAAAGTCAGACACTCTAACCACTCCGCCACAGAGAACATCACATAAGAAAGGTGGAGAACATGATCATAAGAAAGGTGGAATTAGTGAGAATTAAAATAATTTTCAGGTAAACATCTTTTATTTAAACTACTTTTCTGGATTGGCGTTTACGTGGTTTTGCGCCTGAACTCTTCATATTATCATATGGCAAGGACTGGTTGGCCCAGTTTCAGGATAAAATGACTGAGTGGGATATCAGGTCACGATAATGGTGGCCTGGTGTCCTAGTGGGGCAGTGCTATAAAGTTGCCATGAGTGTGCACTGTCACAAGTGGGTACCCATCCTGATATGACCTTAGATGTTATCAGGACATAAAACTCCAATCAACCAACCATCAATGTGGGTGATTGGTTAATGGATTGTTTATGAAGCCATGACCATAGACATTGCCAGGACGTAAAACCCCAACAAGCAACCAACGAACCATTATTGTCTGGTGATTGGTTCGTGGATTGTTTGTGAAGCTGGGTTCAGTGACAATGTCAGTAAGCTCGCCTACTGGGCAGTGTCTCCCGAAGGAACTGGGCCCGCGGATGGGATGGGGCAGGGGCCGGTGTAGTAAGTTCAAAACACTACCCCACAACAACACTACAGTAGTGTTTTCAACCTAGGTTCAAAACACTATGGTAGTGTTTTCAACTAGTTAAATTTACTATTGGGAAAACTTAGGTTCAAAACACTACCGTAGCGATGCTCAAAACAGTATCCTTAAGTTCAAAATACTCCCTTTAAGTTCAAAACACTATCTCATGGTGCTGGCAGCCTGGTCTCTCAGTTGGGCAGCACTATGACGTCGCCATGAGTGTGCACTGTCACAAGTCCGTTCCTGATGTGAGATGACCATAGATAGTGCTAGGATATAAAACAACAACAAACAAACAATCAAACACCACAGCACTGTCAGCGTAGTCTAATAGGGGGTGCAGTTGCCACAGCACCATCAGCGTATAGTAATACATGGTGCATACACCACAGTGCTATCAGCATATACTACTAATACGTGCCAAAATCGCCCCAGCACAATCAGCATGTATTAATACGTAGTACAGATGCTGCAGTGCTATCAGCATATACTACTAGTATGTGTGTCTTGATATGACCTTAGATGTTCCCGGGACGTAAAACTCCCAATAACCAAACTAGGTTACATTTTGCGACATTACACTTGCAGCCCCCACTGCCGTGTTATCATAGTGTTTTGAACTTGCGTAGTGTTTTGGACGTACGTAGGGGTAGTGTTTTGAACTTAACAGTAGTGTTTTGAACTTAGGTTGAAACCACTACCATAGTGTTTTCAACGGGCTAGTGTTTTGAACGTCCTACACCGGCCACGTGGTGGGGTGGGGGTGGGGTTGGGGTTGCGGTGGGGTCCCGGGAGGGGTGGGGTTGGAAGGGGGAGGGGGTTGGCAGGGAGCAGCTAGATAAGGGTTAAAGACACGTCATTTTGATAAGGAATTGAGGAGGCGTGTAGAGGGTGGAGGGCGGAGGCAGGATGTGGGGGTGGGGACAGGGGGGGGTAGTCTGCGGGGAGGTAAGCGTGGGGGAGGGGGGGGAGGCTAGGGGGGCGAGGAGGGAATGGTGGGGCGGTAGATGTGGGAGGGATGGGGTGCAGAAGAGGTTGTGGAAGGAGGGGTATGAGTGTAGGGATGCTCGGAGAGAGATGGCGAGGTAGTGGAGAGAAGGAGGGGTGGTCGAGGGACGGGGGCAGGAGCGGGAGGGGGAGTGGGGGCACGAGGTGGGAGGTGGGAAGGATGTGTGGGGTGAGGAGAGATATGGCGAGGTGGATGTGGGAAGGTTGGGTGGTTGAAAGGTGGGGGCAGGAGGGGAGGGGTGTGATGGCAGGAGGGGAGGGGTGTGGAGGCAGGCTGGGAGGTTTGTGAGGGCAGGGGAGGGGTGTGGGGTCTTGAGGGGAGAGATGGCGAGGTGGGCGTGGGAAGGTGGGGTGGTGAAACGGTGTGGGGCAGGAAGGGAGGTGTGTGAAGGCAGGAGGGGAGGGCTGTGATGGCAGGAGTGGGGGAGGGGGTGGAGGTGGAGGCAGGATGGGGAGGGGTGTGATGGCAGGAGTGAAGGTGGGTGGAGGCAGGAGGGGAGGGGTGTGATGGCAGGAGGGGAGGGGTGTGATGGCAGGAGGGGAGGGGTGTGATGGCAGGAGGGGAGCGGTGTGATGGCAGGAGGGGAGGGGTGTGGGAGCAGGAAGGGAGGGGGGTGGGGTCTTGAGGAGAGAGATGGCGAGGTGGGCGTGGGGAGAATGTGGGAGACAGTTGGAAGAGGAACAGTGACGGGACGCTAGGAAGGGTGGGTGGGAGGTAGCGTGGGTGGATGGGGACCAGGGGTGGGAGGTGGGGGGTGGGGAGAAAGGGGGAGAGGGTGGTAGGATGCCACGAGCTGGATGCGTGGGGAATACTGACAGGGCACCATGGCGCTGGAAGTGAAGAGAGGTAGAGGGAGGTGGGGGAGTGGGGATGCCGAAGTGGGAGGGGGACGGGGAGGCGAAGGGAGGAAGGAGGGAGGGAGAAGGGGGAGGGGGAGGGGGGTGGGAAAGGGGCAGTGGGAGGGGGAGGTGTGAAGCGGTAGGGGGAAGAACCAGAGGGAGGGGGCAGGGGCGATCGACGTGGGGGAGGAGGGGGCAAGGGGAAGGGGAGGGGATGAGGAGGGGGAGGAGGAGGGGGGAGGAGGGGAGGAGGAGGGGAGGAGGAGGGAGATGGGGATGGGAAGGGAAGAGGGAGAGCGGGAGTGAGAGAAGGGGAGGATGGGGGGGGGGGGTGATTGGGGGGAGCGAGAGGGAACGGGAGGAGGTAGGAGGGGGAAGCGGAGTCTGGAGAAGAAGAGGGATAAGGGGAAGGGTGAGGGGGAGAGGGCGAGAGGGGGAGGGGAGGAGGAGGGAGAAGGGGAAGCGAGAAGGATAGGGATAAGGGGGACAGGGTTGGGCTAGGAGGGAGGAGAGGGGAAGGGGGAGGGGAAGGATTGACTGAGGAGCGGTGGATCGGGATACTGCAGGTAATTTGGGCGCTAATAGGCTGCAGACAAGATAGGAGATGTGTAGGTGGACGTGTAAGGGGACGTGTAGACGGTAAGAGCTACACAGAGAGATACGAATTAAGATTGCACTAGGCGATCTGTAATGGGTGTGTGTAGGTGTGCTCGTGTGAGTGTCGATTGAGTATCAGTGGGTGGGAGGAGCATGTGGAGATAACAAGTACATGAATGGCGTTCAAAAGGGGATTAGGCGGACGCGGTGGCCGAATCGTTAGAGCGCAGGCTTCCCGTGCGGGAGGTCTGTCATTTGATTCCCAATCGGATCAAAGCAATGACTTAAACAATTGATACTTGTCACTTCCTAGCCTGGCGCTCAGCATTAATAGGATGGAGCAATGACTGGTTAGCTCAGTGACAGGATACTGTGGCTGAGGGTGATACTGGGTCATGGTGCTGGCAGCTGGATTTCCCAGTGGGGTAGCACTGTAATGTCACCATGAGCGGGCACTGTCACAAGTCAGTACCCATCCTTAGATGTTGTCAGGATGTAATACCTCAACAACCACCAAACCTTCCTACCACACGTCACCACCTCTCCTAGTCCTCCTTCCATATACCATCAATCCGCCGTTGGATCCCCGACTGGACCCTCGTTTTGATATATGGTTGGATCCCTTGTTGGATCATTGGTTGGATACCTGGTTGGATCCCTGGGTGGATCCCTGATTGGATGCATGATTGGATATGGATCCCTGGTTTGGTCGATAATTGTCTCGCTGGTTGGATCCTTGATTGGATCCCTGGTTGGATCCCTGGTTTGCTACCTCGTAGGCTCCCTGGTTGGATCCCGGTTTAGATCATCGGTTGGATCCCTAGGTGGAAGCACGATTGGATCCCTCGATGGATCCCTGATTGGATCCCCGGCTGGATCCCTGATTTGATCCCCGGTTGGATCCCTTATTGGATCGACTCGATCCCTTGTTGGATCTCTGGTTGGATCCCTGGTTGGATCCCCGGTGGGATCCCTGAGTAGATATCCGATTGGATCCCTGATTGGATCCATGTTTGGATCCCCGATTGGATCCCTGGTTGGATCCCTGCCTGGATCCCTGGCTGGATCCCAGTCTGGATACCTGGTGTGATCCCATGTTTGATCCCATATTTGGATCCCTGGTTGGATCTTGGTTGGAGCCTGGTTGGATCCCATGTTGGATCCCTGGTTGGATATCCCACAAATGCTGCCTACATCTCAGCCTCCCTCTTCAAGACACCTATTTCTCATCATACCACTTCCCTCACATCCGACGCCTCAACTACAAAATTATCCTTCCTCTCCAAAGCCTTAGCCTTTACAGAACATTTTTCATATTTCCTTTCGTAAGGCACCCCAATCTTCATAACCCACGTATTCACCATAACAACGGATTGTATATATAAGAATGGAAAAGAGAGGCTGCTTGAGGCTCTCCCGGCATGCAATCTGGAAATATGACCGCTGTATTGGAAGTGTGATAATGAGCGATGAGAGGGGCAACATAATGGCCAATTATCACGCTTTCATGACATCGCTTAACCATCTATACCTCTACTATCCTTGGTCATCATTACTTGACTGCCTCTCTCCATTTAGCTCTCTGTTGTGAGAGTTGCATCCATGAGTCGGTCTTTCATTTCAGGAAAGCTGCCTGCAAAAGTGTTGAAGTGCTGCTGGCTTTTGCAAGTTACCAGCGGCACTCTCTGGGGGAGCAAATAGAGGTTTCACACCGGCAAGAACATGTCAAGGCAGGCGCAAAGCTATTTGTCCCTGCAGTGGCTGGTCGGGAGATGTTGGGGGTTCCATACATCAACCGCCCTTAATGCTGCCACAGTGACATGGTTTTCTGTTTAGGGTTTGCTCCCTTAGCCTTCGGTTCAGTAAGGAACCTGTACCACAAGGCAGTGGTTTACAACTCTGCAAGGCAGGGGCATCAAACTCCCTGAGGTATTGCTATACCTGCAATACCTGCATATCCTTGGTACTGCTACACATATTGACTATACCCTGTAGTACTGGTTCTAGTATAACCACACCATACCACACATATTGACTATACATTGTCTTGCGTGTTACAGTATAGACACACCATACCACACATATTGACTAAACATTGTAGTGCTGGTTACTGAATAAAATACCTTACAACACATGCTGACTATGGATTGGTTGTCGGCAGCATAGGCCATATTCATGGCGAGAATTGTTTGGTTTGTATTCAACCATTAGTTTTACAGAATGCAAAAGCACAGAATCAATTGTGGATTTAAAAAGCTCACAATAACATAACTTCTGGCTAATGGAAATAGAAGTTAGATAAAAGGTAAACATTGTTAATCGATCTAATGGAGTTAATAGGATATATGTGATGGTATAGACCAGCTGCCCTCAAAAACTGTAAAATGTTTTCTTGTTTGACTTTTGTGAAAAGGTTGTCATGCTCCTTGCAATGTAAAACTGTTGCTGGA
Source organism: Branchipolynoe longqiensis (assembly GCA_030323885.1). Classification (NCBI taxonomy): domain Eukaryota; kingdom Metazoa; phylum Annelida; class Polychaeta; order Phyllodocida; family Polynoidae; genus Branchipolynoe; species Branchipolynoe longqiensis. Next base: position 8,045,022 of record CM059199.1, read on the forward strand.
GGGCCAAGAAGTCGACACAACTTAATCAAATGTATTTGAGTGTAAATGGGGACTGACACCCAATACATTCAGGGGGAGAATCCCCCTTGAACAGAGAATCATGTGTAAGCCATGAGTGGCCAATACAGCAGGGGCTAAGAACGACTTGATCCCGCTGAACTCCTGTGTGGGTCTGTGGTGGTTTTCCCACAGATGGTTTACTGACTATCAGGTGTAGCACTGGTTACAATATAGCCACACCTCATTTCACCTACTGAATTCACAGTGCTGGTTCTAGAATAGTCAAAGCTTACCAAACGCACTGACTATAATTCACAGTGCTGGTTCTAGAAAAGTCAAAGCTTACAACACACACTGACCGTCATTCACAGTGCTGGTTCTAGAATAGTCACAGCTTACCACTCACACTGACTGTAATTCACAGTGCTGGTTCTAGAATAGTCAAAGCTTACAACACACACTGCCTATAAGTTGTAGTGCTGGTTCTAGTATAGTTACATCTTACCAGAGACACTGACTATAAGTTGTAGTGCTGGTTAGCCTATATAACCATATCCTACAGCATATATATATATATATATATATATATATATCAGTTACAGCCCTGATTACAGTATAACCAAACGTCACGCCCATCTTGGCTATAAGTCGCAGTGTTAGTTCTAATATAACCACACCTTACCACACATATTGACTATACGTTATAGTGCCGGTGTCGCAATTTGAAAGGGCACCCAGTGTAAAAGCAGCCTTTTTGCAATGCGCATGCTCATGCATTTCTGCCTGATTGAGTTTTTACCCACGTTTAATAACTTATTAATTCCTTGTTACCTTGTTAGTGCAGAAGTTAATATATACCATCAAGCATAACATATTCACTACAATGACGCCTGAACAGTTCCCTTGCTTGTCTAACTCTACATTTCCATAGAGCTCCTCAACGGATAGAAGAAGCAAGCCAGAAATTCAGACAATATTTCAGGCTTGCTCTTCGAATTTGATGCATGCGCATTGCGAAAAAGCTGGTTTGAAACCGGGTAATACCCTCTCAAACTGCGCCACCGGTTGCATTACAACCACGCCTTACTGCCCACATATAGTCTCCACATATAGTCTCCAATTTTTACTTCTGCTTATAGGACATCCGCCACCACTCCCAGGTCTCGCTCTTGACATCCAATATTATAATTTACCTTCCCTCCCTCACCCTTCCACCCCCCACCCCCTACATAACTCCACCCCATTCCAATTACCCAAATGACACACATAAAGATACCGCACATGTCACTGACATTCCCAATGACACCCCCCCCCCCCCCCCTCACACAGTCACACACACACACCTCCCCACTCCCTTCCCCGACAGCCCTTCCCCTCACAACACACACAGGTATGTACCTTGCCTTCTCGTCGGGTAATCACATATCGTTGCAGCTCCTACTGTCCTATCGTCCATCGCCGCCGCTGCCGCCGCTGCCTTGGCTCCCGGACCTATATCCGGTGGGAGGGGCCAAATGGCCGCCCCTCCCTCCCTCCCTGCTTCCTCCAGGGTCCTAAGCCCAGGCTCCCTGCGCTACAGCGGCCGACCCCGAGTGAATCCTCCTCCTGTGGGGGGGGGGGGGAGGCAGCGCGTCGGGCTTGCAGTGCGCGTGCGCGAGGCGGGCGCGCGCGTGGGCGTACGCGCGGGCGCGTGCGCGTGGAGGGTGGCGCCGGCCTTCTTTAATGCTAAGTTTAATCCGCTGTGATCTGCCGAATATGCGCGACTGAGTCGAGATACAGTGCTCCAAATCTGTGTGTGTGGTGGACAGTGAATGCTATCAGTGTGGGGGAATTATTTCAGTTTGCGGAGCAGGTGGCAACGCCATACCCCCTCACTCCCCTAACACACACTCTCACACTCTTACTCACTCAAACACACAGATACACACTCCTCCACACCACACACTCCGCGCTCAACACTCCAGACTCCAGCGGCAACACACCTGCTGCCCGGGTGTGCTGAGTCAACAGGTAGGTGTGATGGAAAGAAGAGGATGGGGCAGCGTGTGTGGGTGTGTGGGTGTATGGCTATGTGGATGTGTGGGTGTAAAATAGGGCTGAATGACCTACGTACTTCCCAGATGCAGTGTCAGAGCGCCAATGTGCCAGGGTGTGATCTGGTCATGGTCGATGATGGTGGAGAAGGTGGTGGTGAATGTGGGGGTGGTGGTGAATGTGGAGGTGGTGGTGAATGTGGTGGAGGAGTTGAATGTGGAGAAGCTTGAAGAGGATCCTTGAGGTGTCACGTGACTGGAGAAGCTTGAAGACAAGGCTCAGGGTATCACTTGACTGGAGATTTCTTGAAGACAATGCTGAGTGTGTCACATGACGCGACGTCACGTGACGTCACGTTGGTGTCCGATGCTATGCCTATATATATATACATATATATATATATATATCCAGGGGACTTCCGGTGTGAAGAATGCCGGTTAGGTGCAGTGCACACCGGTTACGCTCAGTGCATGTGTGTTAATGAAGAAGAAGACTTCGAGACCATTCACTTCCATTGTGCAGAGATACCACTACAGGGACGAGTTTCGGTGGTGGTGGCTCTGAGGTGCTAGTGGTTATCTGGTTATGTGGTGGTGGTGGGGCCGTGCCTATGCTGCCGTGCCCCGACAACCCTCAGGCCAGCTGACCGTGGCTAATCGCATTACTATTACCGCCGGTCAGCACGCAGGTGTAGCCGGTAGAAGTCTGCCGGCATTTTAGGCTTCTTCACACCCGGGCCTTAGGCTTCTTCACACCCGGGCCTGAGGCTTCGTCACACCCGGGCCTTAGGCTTCGTCACACTCGGGCCTTAGTGGCCTTAGGCCTCTTTACACCCAACCTTACGCTTCTTCACAACCTGCCCTTAGGCTTCGTCATTTCCTCACACTCCGGTCCTAGAGCCGGTCACACCTGCGCCCCAGGCTTCTTTACACCTGAGCCTTAAACTTCTTCACACCAGGCCTTAGGCTTCTTTACAAGCCGCCCTTAGGCCCTTCAGACCCGGTCATAGAATCCTTCATACCCGGTCTCAGGTTCCTTCACACTCAGGCTATAAAGCCGTTCACACCTTGGCCTTAGGCTTTTCCCCAATTCGGACGTAGGCTTATTCACACCGGGATTAGGCTTCTTCACAACCAGACCTTAAGCCCTTTTACCCACCGGTACCATAAGCCGGAGCAGTCTTTTAGATAGGCCTGTCCTGATATGACCATATATGTTGCTAGGACGGAAAACCCCCACAAACAAGACAAACAACCCCAGAGAGCTCAGCCCGATCTTACTCACCCGCCTTATCCTCCTGTATTAACTGGCTGGTGAAGATGGAAACCGCACCCCCAACCCACCCCCACCCACCCCACCCCCACCAACCACCACCTTCCTGCCTTCCTTCCTTCCCACCTTCCCACACACAGCAGATGTCGCACCAACAAATCACCGCCTCCTCCGGCTCCTCCTCCTGCTGCTCCTCCTTTTCCTGTTCCTTCTCCTCCTCCTGCTCCTCTGTCTCGTCCTGCTCCTTGTACTCCTGCTCCTCCTCCTTCTGCACCTCCTCCTTCTCCCCCCCCTCCTGCTCCTTCTCCTCCTCCTTCTCCTCCAGTGCCTCCTGCTGCTCCTCCCGCTCCTGCTCCTCCTCCTCCTGCTGCTCCTCCCTCCTCAGTTCAGCCCACCTTACCTCACCTGCTCCAGCGACGGCAACACCTACCTACCTGCTTACACTGGCAGGAGGACGCACATAATAACGTGGCGCAGGAGAGAGATAGCGAGATAGAGACAGAGGGATGGAGGAGGCGTCACACCTGTCACTGCACACGACCGGTGGGTTGTTATCAATACCCGGGTCTATCTCAATTCAAGGTACACAGGACAGTGAGGGTAGTAATCACCAATGCCTCTTACTAATCACCAATGCCTCTTACTAATCACCAATAACTCTTAATAATCACCAATGGTTCTTAGTAATCACCAATGCCTCGTAGTAATCACCAATGCCTCGTAGTACTCACCAAAGCCTCTTAATAATACCAGTGCCTCTTAATAAACACCAATGCCTCTTAGTAATCACCAGTATCTCTTAGTAATCACCAATGCCTCTTAGTAATCACCAATGCCTCTTAGTAATCACCAATGCCTGTTAGTAACCACCGATGCATCTTAGTAATCACCAATGCCTCTTAGTAATCACTAATGCCTCTTAGTAATCACCAATGCCTCTTACTAATCACTCATGCCTCTTAGTAATCACCAATGCATCTTAGTAACCACCAATGCCTCGTAGTAACCACCAATGCCTCAGAGTAATCAGCAATGCCTCTTAATAATCACCAATGCCTCTTAGTAATCACCAATGCCTTGTATTAACCACCAATGCCTCTTAATAATCACAAATCCGTCTTACTAATCACAAGTGCCTCTTAGTAATCACCAATGCCTCTTACTTCCTAAGGTGGCCAATGCACTTGTCAGGCTCTGATTAGTGTCTGTTTAATCATTTAGTGAAAAGTCAGTCATCTGTGGTTAATTAGTTGGTTAGTTACCTGCCCGGTAGAAAACGCAAGCAAGAGCTAGAAAGCTGTGGTGGAGATGTGGTAGAGATGTGGTGGAGATGTGGTGGAGATGTGGTGAAGATGTGGTGGAGATGTGGTGGAGATGTGGTGGAGATGTGGTGGAGATGTGGTGGAGATGTGGTGGAGATGTGGTGGAGATGTGGTGGAGATGTGTTGGGTATGTGGTGGAGATGTGGTGGGGATGTGGTGGATTTATCTCTCCTGCACAGTTCCCCTCCTCCTCCTGCTCATCCTTCTGCTCCGCCACCCCCCCACACACACTGCCTCCTCCAGTCCCTGCCTGCAGACACTCACTTAATTATCTTTTGTTATCAGTGGGCGGTGTCCGTCGTATCCAGGATGTATCCGGTGCCTTGTTATCAGTACGAGCTTTGCCACTGAGATAACATAGATAACATAACGAATTGGGCGAACGAATAAAATGTCCAATCAGTGTTGGAAAGTTGCCGATGGCATCCTCACCGTTCCGCCCGATCCACCTTCCCCCAGCTGCCGCCTTGCCTCGCCCTGCCCCGGCAGGTCTCCCCCTCCCACCTCCCTCCCGCGGCTGCCTGTACAGGTTGCTGATAGCCCACGCGGATTGTCCGTCCACCCGCCCTCCTACTAACACTGCCCGACTATCTCCCGGGGCTGCTCCGCCGTGTACGTGTACGCAGAGGCAGTGGAGGAGCGAGAGGAGGCTGGCGGCGGCGGTGGTGGCTGGCGGTAGCGGCGGCAGTGGCGGCGGCGGCGGTGGCGGCGTCGGAGGTGGTGGTGGTGGTGGTGGCGCTCCGGGCTCTGCCTGCCTGACATCGGCTACTGGAGAGGTGGAGGTTGGAGGTGAGGGTAGAGGTGGGGTGTGGGGTGTGTGGGTGGTGTGTGTGTGTAGCGCGGATGTGTGTGACACGAAGCGCTGCTCCGTGAGTTGCTCAGTCAATGCTGACTGCCGTCTCCGGCGCTAAGCGATCCGCCAGAGCCTGCACTCAACACAGTGCTCTTGGCTGCTCTCTCTCTCACTCTCTCTCGAGTGGATTTAAAAGTCCCAGGTGCTCGCGTCACTTCTCACTCCCATCCTCCTCATCCCTGCTGCTGCCATTATCTTCACGGCCACCACTAATCATCTTCAGTATCAACATCACCATCATCATCATCATCATCATCTTCATTTCCCTCCTGGTTGTGAGCTGCTCTTTAACACAAGTTCTCCATTGATGTGCCCGGCTACAAGTCTAGTCAACACCTTCCACGTCCTGGAAAGTATCACCACACCGGCTCTCTCTCTGTCTCTCTCTACGTTCAGCTTAGTTTGGCAAGCCCCGCTGGGTTGGCGAGGTAGTTTTCAACTGGACCCAGTTGGGGGACAGTCAGTCAGTGGAGTGTAGTGTAGTGAAGTGGAATCCGCTAGGTGGCGCGCAGCGCGCCGACCACACTAACCACACCTCTATATAATCGTGTCTCTCTGTCTCTTCCTCTCGGTTCAGGTTAGTTTGGCAAAGCCACGCTTGCTTTGCGAGGTAGATTTCAAGTAGATCCCAGCCGCCTGGTAGTCAGTGAGTCAGTGAGTGGATCGGACTGAGTGGAGTGGAGTGGGAGTGGAGTCCGATAGATGGCGCACAGCGCATCCACCACACACACAGCACCCCGCATGTATGACATGCACTTCGGTGCCGGAACAGTAGCTTCCACTCACACACACCCACCCCCACACACGCACCCACACCCAGCTGGCCTCCCGTCGCCACACTCTGCTCTCCTTATAACTTACAACTCCCCTCGTGCTAGACGCAAAGCATCTATCAACCCTGACCAGGGAATGGTTGTGGTTGGCGCGGGGTAGAGGGGATGGAGAGGAACAGGAAGGGACTGCGCCCTTGCGCCCTTGCGCCCTTGCGCCCTTGCGCCCTTGCGCCCTTGCGCCATTATGTCCTTGCACCCTTGTGCCCTTGCACCCTTGCGCCCTTGCGCCTTTGTGCCCTTGCGCCCTTGCGCCCTTGCGCCCTTGCCCCCTTGCGCCCTTGCGCCCTCGCGCCCTTGCACCCTCGCGCCCTTGCGCCCTGCCCGGGTTATCTCGCCTTCTTCCCTAGGCGCGGCGCCCTCACCGTTCCTCCTCCATCTGTCGTCCTCCTGCTCCTCCTCCTCTTGCTGCCGCTGGGGGCGCCTGTGCCGCCGGCACCGGGGGTCGGCTCGTCGTTGCCGGCTCGTCGGCCTCGGCGGCGGTGTCGGCAGGGACGACGGTGGGAGGGGACTCCTGGATTCCCGGCGTTGCCATGGCAAAATTCCCAAATGAGCGCTTGGCCACTCAGGGGTCAACGGGCACCGACTGGTGATGTTGGTGTTGTTGATGGTTGTTGTTCGTTGTTGTTGTTGTTGGTTGTGGTGGTGGTGGCGCCACTCAGTGTGCCTGTTCGCTCGCCCGTGCGAACGCCCGCCCGTCCGTCCGTCTCTGACAACGTGCGCAGGTGTGCCCTGCGCAGGTGCAAGGTGCGCGCGTGGAAGGATGGGAGATTGGGGAGGGAGGGGGGGGGGGGGGGAGGGGGAGCAGTAATGACCGGAGGTTGGGAAGTAGAGGCCAGGCAGCAAGGAGGGGTACTCGCCGCCCGCCCGCCTGCCCGCCCGCAGCCTCCAGTGGAGATGAGATGGCGGATGGCACGTGGAGTGGATGGAGGACGTGGGAGGGAAGGTGTGGAGAGGGTGGGTGGGAGGAGGAGGAGGGTGGGTGTGGTGGGGAGGGAATGGTGGAAGAGGCGACGCGGGATAAGGTAGGGATGGGGAGGGTACCGGTGACGGGGTGCGGGACTAGGAGGGGTAGAGTGGTGTGGGGGAGTGAGGGGGGCGCAGCGGGGCTGGAGTTGGGGGATAACCCGGGTTAAGCGCATCGGAGGCGGGGCGGGGATGGGCGGAGGCGGGGTGCAGATAGAGCCGGGCTACGCCTGGAGGGAGGTGGCACGCAGGTAGACACAGGCTACGGGAGGACGGAACACAACGTCGGGGTGCAAGAACGGCAGCAGCATCCCCGCCACGGCGGCCAGGCAGAGCGAGAGGAGCGGGGAGGGGAGGGAGGGAGGATGTGGGAGGAGTAAGGAGTAGAGGGAGGAGGAGGGAGGACGAGGGAGGGAGGATGTGGGAGGAGTAAATAGTAGAGAGAGGAGGAGGGGAGGGAGGAAGGATGTGGGAATAGTAAGCAGTAGAGGGAGGAGGATGGGGGAGAAGGGAGGGATGATGTTGGAGGAGTAAATAGTAGAGGGAGGAAGGGAGGGAGGAAGGATGTGGGAGGAGTAAGGAGTAGAGGGAGGAGGATGGGGGAGAACGGAGGGATGATGTTGGAGGAGTAAGGAGTAGAGGGAGGAGGATGGGGGAGACGGGAGGGAGGATGTTGGAGAAGGGGAGGAGGATGGACGATGTGCGGGAGTAAATAGTAGAGGGAGGAGGAGGGGGGAGGAGGGAGGGAGGATGTGGGCAGAGTAAGGAGTAGAGGGAGAAGGAGGAGGAGGGAGGAGGGAGGATGTGGGAGGAGTAAGGAGTACAGGTAGGAGGAGGGAGGAGGGAGGGAGGATGTGGGAGGAGTAAGGAGTACAGGTAGGAGGAGGGAGGAGGGAGGGAGGATGTGGGAGGAGTAAGGAGTAGAGGGAGCAGGATAAAGAGGGACGAGGGAGGAGGGAGGAGGGAGGAGAGAGGAGGGAGGAGGGAGGAGGGAGGATGTGGGAGGAGTAAGGAGCAGAGGGAGGAGGAGGGGGCAGGGAGGGAGGGAGGGAGGATATGGGAGGGAGGAGTGAGGAGAAGAGAGAGGAGTAGGAGGAGGGGGGAGGGAGGGATGCTGGAGGCGGAGGTGCCGCAGCACACGTGCACCGCTAGAGGCCGCTCGAGTAGGCTCAGCGCGCCTGCGCCATGTCTACCTATGGGCGACCTGCGGCCTAACTAACACAGGGTCTCTCCGTCCCCCCCCTCCTCCTTCTCCTCCGTCCCCCTTCCTCCCCGATCCTATCTCGCTCTCTCCATCGCGTTCTACGGCCTCTCTTCCTCCACGGCGGGCAGTGAGCGCGTGTCAGTAGCAGCAGCAGCGGAGGGAGGTGTAATGCTCAGTAGTCCTGCCTGACATCAGCAGTTTGTAGTAGTATCAGCAGAAGCAGTAGTAGTAGTAGTACAGAATCGGGGATTTGTTCCAGGGCGTCGCGCTTTTCAACGGAGGCACTAGCCCGTCGGCTTAAATTCGCCGCCGTCCCGACCGCCGCTTCAGCCGGTAATTGGGGTCCTGGAGGCGGGGGAGGATGGTGATATCTCCCCGTCCGAGAGGACGTGTGTTGCCGGGGGAGGGAGGAGGGGCGGCGGAGGATGAAGTTGGCGGGATAAGTTGGGGATGGCGAAGCGAGCTTGTATCGAGTATTGAGCCAGACATGTATGCTTTCCTCTCCCTCGCTCCCCCCCCCCCTCTCCCCCTGCCCGCGCCCCCTTCCCGCCACCGCCCCCCTCCCCCCCTGCACCACTCCGCGGGCGTCCATTCTCTGCCCCGCGTCCCTGGGGCTCCTCCCCATCCCCGCGACAGCTGGCCGTGGGATGCCGGGATGCCGGGATGCCGGGATGCCGGGATGCCGGGATGCCGGGATGCCGGGATGCCGGGATGCCGGGATGCCGGGATGCCGGGATGCCGTGATGCAAGGCTTCAGTGAGTTACACACCGATAAGCGGCGTGTTCATCTTGAAAGCCGGGGCAAACTCTGAGAGTAGAACATCACAATCCACAATGCATTTTCACAATTTTACAAGCGGGATTTACGCATGGGCTGAAGGGGGTTCCATCACACTGCGTATTGCAAAGATTAGTTTTTGTTTCTTGTTCTTGTACATCCTAGCAACATCTAAGGTTATATCAGGAGGGGTACCGACTTGTGACAGCGCACCCATGGCGACTTTATAGTGTTGTCCCACTGGAAGATCAGGCTGCCCGGAACCATAACCTGATATCCCACACAGGCACAGTATTCTGATACTGTGCTAACCAGTCCTTGTCCTGTCATATTAATGCCAAACACCAGGCTAGGTATCGACAAGTATCAATTGTATAATTGATCGGTTTGACTCGGCTATGAGTCGAACTACCGACCTTCCGCACTAAACAAAAAAAAAGAAGTAAAACAGTAGCCTAGTTCAATGAAATTGTCAAATTTAGGAAACTAAAACAATGACCCGTGGAGCAGCACCATAAATTCACCCTGAGTGGGTACTGTCACAAGTCGGTGCTCCTCCTGATATACCCTTAGATGTTGCTAGGACGTAAAACAACAACAAGTGTGCCAGAAGGCGCCTAATATGTGCAAGGAAAGACAGTCCGTTGTCGACTTAACGTACACATTATCTAGCCTTCAACGACCGCCAATAGAGCTCCATGGACAACTCTATGTCGATTGATCATTGATTGGTGATGGCTTAACACTACAGTAAACCACTCGCCGTGAATATGGCCTATGTTGCTGACACGGCGTAAAGCAACCACCAATCAAATCAAATCAAAGTAAACCTCCGTAAATCGACCGACCATGGGTCCGACTTTAAATGGTCCATTTAGGGAGGTGGTCGGTTTAGCGATTGTTGTTATCATTACAGTGGTATTGTATGGGCGATTGGTTGGGACCCAAGTAAAGTGATCGATATAGAGGAGTGGTCGATCAGTGCCAGTTGTCGGTTAGATAGGTTTTACTGTATTTCAATAGCGAAGACCATATCATGGACACCAATTAGTAGAGCTTATTATCCATTTGATTTCACACAGAAAAAATGTCTATGGGTTTACCACATTGATATGTTCACATTGATAGTTATACCATATTCTGAAATGGTCAAACAAAAAGTGTCAATTGACAGCAAAGTTGATCTCAGGTGCAAATTTGAATCGATTCAATTCCTGTAAAATGACGGCAAAATTTAACTCACAAATCATAGTTAAAATTAGAAGAGTGGCGACAGAGTGATTCCCTCTAGCAGCCTGTCTGGTACGATGCCTAAATTATTCACCTCTCCGCCTGCCTTGCCCCTCCTCGAGAGCCGCCCCCCCCATGCAGCGCCCCCCCCCCCCCCCCCCCCACACACGCGCCTGAACTCCAACATCTACCGACGTGGCACCACTGAAGCGAGAACTAACCTGTGAACCATGACTTTTGAAGGCTATTATTTTCGCCAGGTAAAGAAGCCCTGGTCACATAGCCGTTAGTGGACGTAGTTGAACGCAGTGGAGGCTAACGTAGTTCACAGTAGTTGAACGTAGTTGAACGTATTTGAACATACCCGCATCCATACTTGTCTGTGATGTTAACTTGGTAATAACGTGAGTGAGCCGTGATCTCTGATTACATTTTTGAAATGTTCAAAAGAGTGGTAGCTTAGAGGCTGGATTTGCATCCATGATGCTAGCATACTATTGCGTAATCTAGGATACTCTAGCATACTATAGCATGCTCTAGTGTACTCTAGCATACTTGGACAAAACCCTGGTCAACTAGCAGTTAGTGGACTAGGTGAACGTAGTGGAGGCTAATGTAACATATTTACCCATACCATAACATATTTATCCATACCAAAACCTGCCATACCTTTACTTATTTCAACATAGTTTAACATACTTACACCAGGTTTGACCCACGTTAATCTATCCTACGGATCACTACTTCCACTAACGGCTATGGGACCGGGCCTTAATCTAATTAGAGCATGTATGAATCTCCATCAGCGCTGGACGAAGATCACAGTCAATGGCTAGCCACAATGCTTTTTGTTGTCGTTGTTTTACATCCTAGCAACATCTAATGTCATATCAGGACAGGCACCAACTTTTGGCAGTGCACACTCATGGCGTCTTCATTGTGCAATTCCACTGAGAGACCAGGCCGCCAGCACGATGATCTGATATCCCACTCAGTCACATTATTCTGATCCTGCGCCTAATTGGTCCTTGTGATACCCTCTTAATGCCAACCAGGCTAGGTTGGTTGCTTTTTGGAATTTTACATCCTGGCAACATGTAAGGTCATATCAGGATGGGTACCGTCTTGTGACAGTGCATACTCATGTCGATTTGATAGCGCTGTCGAACTGTGAAATCAGGCCGCCAGCACCATGACCTGATATTCCAGTCAGTCACATTATCCTGACATTGAGCTAATCAGTCCTTGCCCCATCCTATTAATTTGAAGCGGCAAGCTAGGAAGTGACAAATATCAATTCTGTAAGTCATTGACTTGATTCAACCGGGAGTCCAAACCATCCCTCTGGGGAGGCCTGCGCTCTACCGATTCGGCCACCACGTCCAGTACCAGGCTAGGTAGTGACAAGTATCAATTTTGTATGAGTCGCCAGTGCTGAGGATCCTGTGGAATGCTCATGAATGTGTCACCATACAAGTATTATGGTCCGCTTTAGTAGTGGCAGAAGGGTTTCTAAAATTGGGAGAAACATGTGTTTGTGAAATATATATGAAGGACTCGTGATAAGCGCCAATAAGCGCCAATAAGCGCCAATAAGCGCCAATAAAAGTAATGAGTTTGCAATGCCAATGCCAAGCTCGTAGATCATACTTAGGAAAAGAGCTCTTCATATATATAAAGTGCTCTTCATATATATATATATATATATACATATATATGATCTCCAAAACATGATTCACAAACGCGTCACTGGCATTGCAAACTCTTTTTTTTTACCGCCGCTTATGAGGTTTTGGAAAGCAGATCTTAAAATATACGCGTATACATTATTTGCGCATTGGATGTATTACAGACACCGCCACTCCAGTGAACCAAGTTCCGTTGGCATGCTGTAGTATGTACATGATGCATACTTCTCCATTTTGAATGTTGCATTGCTTGTGACCTAGTTCCAAACTGTTCTATACCAGGGACATACTTCACTCAAGTGTGTGCTCTGTGTGGTCTGAAATAAACACGTGCATGACTACGCGTCTGTTTCTACAAAGGCGTTGTTTGTTGTTCTTGTTTGTTGGAGTTTTACATCGTGGCAACATCTAAGGTAATATTGGGATGGGTACCGACTTATGAGAAGTGCGCACTTATGGGGACTTAATAGTGCTGCACCACTGGGAGATGATGCCACCCACACCATGACACAAAATCAAACTCGGCCATATTATCCCCGATACTGAGCAAACCAGTCCTTAACCAATTCTAGTAATGCCGAAAACCAATGTGTCCACAACTAGTTCATTAAAGGTTGTCCTGTCTGTGGGAAAGTGCACATAAAATACCCCTTGCTGCTTATCAGAAAGAGTAGCTTATTTGGCGGCAGCAGGTTACCTCCAAATCTATATGTCAGAATTACCATATGGTTGACATGCAATAGCCGATGATACAATGGCAAAAACAATGTGCTCAAGAGGCGTTGTTAAATAAAACAAGCTTTTTTATTCTTCTGGTCATGCCGAGTTCCAGCTTAGGTAGTGACAAGTACAATTAGTGTAAGTCATTTGATTGACTCGGCTGGTATTTGAAGGTCCAACTTTCATTTACAACAGTTGCTTCATATGCTTCATGTTCTTCCACGTGCTGCACACTCATAATTTACCAAGGCAGAGTCATGAGGTGAATAGTGGTTAATTATCTTTTAATTCAGAAAGAGGTTAGAATTCAATTACTATGTACATGTCTAGATGGGTCAGGTCCAATGTTAGTGTCCTGATTCACAGTTCAGAAGATGGCGGGACCCGACCCCTCAACCAATTACAGGAGGGGGTGGGGGCCGTCCAGGATTGTCGTCTGGGGTACATAGTGATGGACTGCGGCCGACGTCCATGCTCCAAGCTGCATAATCTTGGAGATTGTGCTGCCATCCGCTGCACGGGCCTGTGCCCCACCCCTCCTAAGGCTATGTAGTGTGGAGTCGACAGGTGTCCAGAGATGGGAGAGTTTCGTTTAGGTAGAGTATGGGTGCCATGAGGTCATACTGCATGGGTGCGAGCACGTCGCTGCTGTGGCGGGTGCAAACTGGATGTACTTCTTTGCCTGTACCGCCTTCTTCTTCCATGTCCCGCACACCAGGCCTGCAAGGTATACTTCCAGGGTTTTCTTTGTGTGTTCTGTCGGGGTATCCTGGGAATAGAGGGAGCAATTTAATACAATATTCACAGGGTAGCCTGGAGACCTGAGTGTTTGCTCATTGTTGTTATCACCGGTGGCGCCATCGTCTGTGATGGCTGTCGGTTGGTTGGCCCCAGCGGCGATTTCAGTTGGTGGCCATTTTGCATTTGGCATGCTTGTGGCACCACCTGTCATAACTTCTTGGAAGCTGTTTTCATTGTTGTTATCACCATTGGCACCATTGTGTGCGATGGCTATTGGTTGGTTGGCCCCAGCAGCGATTTCAGTCGGTGGCCATTTTGCATTTGGCGGGCTTGTGGCGCCACCTGTCGTAACTTCTTGGAACCTGTTTTCATTGTTACCACTGGTGGTGCCATCGTGTCTGATGGCTATCGGTTGGTTGGCCCCAGCAGGGATTTCAGTTGGTGGCCATTTTGCATTTGGCGCTCTTGTGGCGCCATGTGTCATAACTTCTTGGAAGCTGTTTTCGTTGTTGTGATCACCGTTGGCGCCATCGTGTGTGATGGCTATCGGTTGGTTGGCCCCAGCGGCGATTTCAGTTGGCGGGCATTTTGCATTTGGTGCGCTTGTGGCACCACACGCCATAACTCCTTGGAAGCTGTTTTCATTGTTGTTATCACTGGTGGTGCCATCGTGTGTGGTGGCTATCAGTTGGTTGGCCCCATCGGCGATTTCAGTTGGTGGCCTTTTTGCATTTGGCGCGCTTGTGGCGCCACCTGTCATAACTTCTTGGAAGCTCTTTTCATTGTTGTTATCACCGGTGGCGCCATCGTGTGTGATGGCTATCAGTTGGTTGGCCCCAGTGGCGATTTCAGTTGGCGACCATTTTGCATTTTGGCGCGCTTGTAGCCCCACGTGCGGTAACTTCTTTGAAGCTTTTTTCATTGTTGTAATCACCGGTGGCGCCATCGTGTGTGATGGCTATCGGTTGGTTGGCCCCAGCGGTGATTTTAGTTTTTGTAGGTATACTGTGTTGAGGCTGGAGAGATAACCATATCAACTAGAGTATTAATACTTATGAGTGTCAGTCATAAACTCTCGAATGAGCTAGATATCCATATGGACAGTCAAACCGTATCGACGACCGTATGGACAGTCAAACCGTATCCACCGACCGTCAAAACCACGGTGTAGATAGGTAGAAAGATGACGTAAATTGAGTCTGAACAAAATGTATCAAGTATAGACAGTGAGCCGTATGGACAGACATATAGACTGTATCGACCGACCGTCGCAACACAGGTTTAGATAGGAAGACTTTATGAATGTTTTTGCTCACAGTTTCGTTGTCGTGTCACAATGCAGAAGCAAACACAGGTAGGAACAGGTAGACTGTGTGGAAGTGGCATGGCATGGTGTGGCATGGCATGGCCTTGCATGGTGTGGCGTGGCATGGCGTAGATGAAGAGTTTTGTTGTCGTCTGAGATCGATCGATCGTATTCCTTTCGTATTAAGTCTAGAGAAGGGAATCGGTAGAGACAATCCGAAGCAAACACAGGTAGCAACAGGTACACTGTGTACAAAGTTGTGTGGCGTGGGGTTACGTGGCGTGGGGTTACATGGCGTGTCAAAGTCAATTGCTACTATACATCTATACAGTGAGCTATGTGTCAGAAAGTTATTTTGTGAATGTCAATAATAACGTCCCAATTGCGCTAGATATCCGTATGGACAGTCAAACAATATCGACCGACCATCGCAACACAGGTGTAGATAGGTTGTCTTTTTTATGAATGTTTTAGCTCACAATTTTGTTGTACTTTTAGGGGATCCGTCCAGGCAATCGGAAGCAAATGTCAATAAAAAAGTCTTGATTGAACTAGATATCCGTATGGACAGTCAAACCGTATCGACTGACCGTTGAAACTCAGGTGTAGATAGGTATGTAAGTAGTAGGGACACAGATAAAGGATTTTTCAGAGGTCAAATGAATTTGAATAAACTGTATCAACTATAGACACTGAGCCATATGGACGGACATATAGACAATTAGCTGTGTTGAGAGTAAGTATCTTATTTAAGCTCAGGTTCCGAAACCGTGTGGACGAGGGTATCATCAGTGAACCGTGTCGACAGTAAAGTTTACTAGGTATCCTGTGTTGTGGATGGAGAGATAACCATATCGACTAGAGTATCAATACTGGTGAATGTCAATAATAGAGTCCCGATTGAGCTAGATATCCATATGGACAGTCAAACCTTATCGACCGACGGTCGAAACACAGGTGTAGATAGGTAGACTTTTTTATGAATGTTTTAGCTCACAGTTTCGTTGTAGTCTCACAATCCGAAGCAAACACAGGTAGCAACAGGTAGACTGTGTGGAAGTTGTGTGGCGTGGCATTATGTGCCATGGCATTACATGGCGTGGCGTTATGTGGCATGGCATTACGTGGCGTGACGACAAATTTAGGTGCTTCTCTGATCGGAGGTGAGGGAGTTGAGACTTGAGATCGACACGGAGGGACCCCGTTACCAAATTGGCGGGATATTCGAAACGGTCAGGTCAGGTCAGATGCCGCTAGGGGCAGTGGTGGAGTTAATCCAGCTAATCCAGTATATATTGTGAAAGGAGGGCGCCGGGTCGTTGGGAACTCGGGCTGGGGCACGCCACTTCTGGCGGATTAAGTATGGGCGGGGGGAGATCTCCACCCTGTAAATTACCCATGTTACTTATAACATGCACACTTCCAATCATCTTGTACAATATTGCGATATTCAGCATATGGGGGAATGCAAATGTTCTATTACTGATCGGTGTACGTGACCAGGCGCATGTATATATAGCTAGTATATAAATATACGAGTATAAATCATCGGTATGAGGTTTTCTTCTTCATATTATTATCATTTCACTTTATAATATATTTAAGGTCCAATAACAGACAAATGTCTGATTAACTGCGGCATGCTGGCCTACGGTGGCGCCACCACCGGCAGTTCTTGTTACTTATGCTCACTCGCCGTGGTGATCATCTTGCTGCGAAAATGTAAGGGCTGGTGGTGCCTGAGTGGGATGTAAATAGACATAGTGGTGATGGCAGGTCTGGGTGTAAGGGTACTCAGGGCCTACCCCCTCTGCTGTGATAGTGATCACCACACTCAAGGGTCAAGGTTGCTGGTGGCAATGGGGCCATGCAGCTTGGTGGTGGTGGGTAGACCACTGATAGCCATGGGGACCAGAAATGCTGGATCCCTATTGGTAGGGCCAAGAATGCTTGTTTCCCATTGGGAGAAGTGGGTGGGGTGATACTCTACAATGAACCCATGTAACGATATAAATAATAAACCAGAGGGCTTGATTCTCTCTTCTTTAGACTGTATACTCTTCCTTTCTCTTTGTCTGTATTGATTTCACTATACCCTCCCTACACAACCACAGATTCGAGCCTTAGCCTTTACAACCTGTTAGTGCTCTCCGATGAACATTGAAATGTTTGAGTACTCTGAACAGTTGGTTGTAATAAGTTCTATAGGATATTTATATTAAAAGCGTATCTTAAATCAAATCTAAGTAGTTGTCAGAGAACCTTTACTTACACTGTTTACAAGGTTTGCTATCTACTTCTGAAATCACTTGTTGGGCCCTTATCTGAACATATCACACAATGAGACAATATTGTACTCACATGGTTTAATCCAAACTAATCTTGATACATGGTGTGCACGTCTGGACTGGCTGGGGGTCGTTGGGAGAGAGAGTGATCATCTTGTAAACTATTCTGATTTACGGCATTGGGGGGAATGCAAATGTTCTATTACTGATCGGGTAAACGTGACCAGGCACATGTATGTATATATGTAGGTGCTGGTAGTGCCTGAGTGAGATGTAAATAGACATAGTGGTGCTGGCAGTGCTGTGTGTAAGGGGCACTCAGAGCCTACCCCTCCCCCTCTGCTAGGTGGATCACCACACTCAGACTCAAGGCAGGTGGTGGCCAAGGGAGCCACACCGCTTGGTGGTGGTGGGCAGACCACTGGTAACCATGGGGTCCAGGAATGCTGGATCCCTATTGGTAGAGCCAAGAATGCTTGTTTCCTATCGGGGGAAAAGGGTGGGGGTGATACTCTACAATGAACCCATGTACCATATAAATAATAAACCAGAGGGCTTGTCTCTCTCTTTCACACTTTATACTCTTCCTTTCTCTTTGTCTATATTGATTTCACTATAGCCTGCCTACATAACCACATATTCGAGCCGTAGACTTTACAATCTGACTGCCCCCCTATTTATACAGGTCCTTGGTCATGTGACCAAGCTGGCGTGTACCTGAAACCGTTTTGTTTACCGAGTAATCTATATATATATATAAGGTGAGTACCACATAGCAAGCTCATTTTCTGCGCAAAACCACATTTATTGCACACAACCATTGTAATAATATGTATTACCTTTATATCATGATATGCTCAAGCAATTATATGTTGTGTACAATAAATTGATCCATCCCCAAACTCCGGGATATCTGACAGCATGCTCATGCGGGAACCTTAACCATTTTGTCTCCTCCTCACATAGCTCAAACATTTGAAATCAATTTTGTTTACTAAAGTGTATTTTATTCATCAAATAGTACATCTTGTCAGCGCCAGAGTCTTCGGGCCTTACAGTACAATTCCTTAATTCATAATGTT
Organism: Branchipolynoe longqiensis; assembly: GCA_030323885.1. Classification (NCBI taxonomy): domain Eukaryota; kingdom Metazoa; phylum Annelida; class Polychaeta; order Phyllodocida; family Polynoidae; genus Branchipolynoe; species Branchipolynoe longqiensis. The sequence continues at coordinate 8,063,336 of CM059199.1, forward strand.
TCTATAATGTTAACTATTAAATAATATTAGTAATTCCATTATCTTTAAAGCTGCATAGTCCCATGAAACATCACATTAAAAAAAACACACTTATCTAGATTTGATTCTACCTATCTAACTTAAATACTGATGCACTTATTAACCATTTGGTGAAACATTGAAGGGAATACTGAGGCAACTTAATAGGATATGTTACTGCTAAAGCCTATAGTGTTAGTTTTGGCATGCTTGCCAAAACTAATTTGACATGTTTGCACTTCAAATATTTCCAAACTTTGCCAATTAAAATCAAATTTACTTCAAACTAAAGTAATGGAGATTATAACAATGAATTTAATATATTTATCTGAGAAAAATGACAGAAATCCAGAGCCATCGGACTCTGCAACTTTAAATAGTCGGCAAAACACATTCCGATTGCCAAGTTTATCGAATCCTCTTAAGCACACATTAGACATCTCTGAAAGTTGATATCTCAACATCCATCTAAGCAAGGGTAGTCTTTGCAAATTAAAGGTTAATTGTTATATGTTCAGACACACAGGTAACAATGCAAGGTGGGAAATGTGTAAAATATTTAAATATTATGACACGTAAGTTATTATTGAGATTCATATATATTTTAACGTTAGGGTCAAGAATAACTATATTTGACGTCAATACATTTCCATTATTCGTGGCGTTTCGGAGCTTACACTCTTCACACCTAATTTATATATTCCGTCTGACAAGCGCAACATAGCGGAACGATTCTTCCAGTGTGTGACGCGAGGGGGGCGCCCTCCTGGCAATCTACCCGACAGCTGGGAGGGGGGGGGCACTCCACCAATGCGCAAAGAGGAAATATAGGATGTATACGTTACCCTTGCATTTATACTCGCATAATGCGTTATACATCACGTATATGATGCCATTATCTCTGTACAGCTTCTACCTGATGTCCACAGCAGGTGCTGGCCGAGTCCGTAGAGCGCAGGCTTCCAGCTTTGCAGGTCGGGAGTTTGCAACCCAACCGAGTCAATCCAAAGACTTACCAAATTGATACTTTTCCCAGCCTAGCTTGTCGTTCAGCGGTGCTATGATAGGGCAAGGACTGATCAGTTCAGCATCAGGTTAATCTGACTGAGTGGGATATATGGGTTACGGTGGCGATGGCCTGGTCTCCCAGAGGGACAGCACTATGAAGTCGCCATGAGTGCGCACTCTCGCAATCGAGTACCCCTCCTCGTATGACCATATATGGTGCTAGGACGTAAAACAGTAACGAAGAAATCGCAAGTCGGTGCACGCCCTGATATTACTGTGGCAGTTGCTAGGACATAAAACCCCAACAATCTACCCGTGTAGAGGCGGTGTTTGGAGCGTGAGATACGTACTGCATGTGGACGGCCTTTTGGGCATATACTTCAAAGTTGTAGAGTCCAATAGTTGTGAGTTTCAGCCATTTTTCACCGATAAATATACTAAATTGATTGTATTAATCTACCTTACTTTAGTTTGAAGTAACTTTTATTGTAAATGGGTAACTTTCGCGATATTTGAAGAATAAACATGTAAAATTGCTTTTGGCAAATATGCCAACACTCTAACGCCATCGGCTTCAGCAGTGACAGGTTCTATTAAATTGACTGAGTTTGCCATTCTATTTGGCAACAAATGCCCAATTAGTGCATCAGTATCTAAGTTAGATATGTTGGATCAAATCTAGATACTTGCTTTGGTTTTGAAAATTTGCCGCTTCATCGGACTATGCAGCTTTACCCTTACAACAATTATCCTAACTATTCTTGTAACAGTGCAAACCTCCAATTTATTTCAATATGGAACATGCTCTATTTTCTAACATTAAAAAACACTCATAACAGCTCCATCCTGCCCTTAGCGCGCCACTAATTCCACCCATTCTGTAGACATGCGCAGTTGTCCTATCCATACACATAACTCCCATTGAAAGGTTAATTCAGATAATGGCGCGCACTACCTATTATACGCACTTACTCATCTCCCCATCCCCCCGACTACCCAAGCCATCTCATCTCAACCCGCCTGCCCGTCCGCAATCCCAGCAGCCACCACGCACATCCTCCCCCCCCCACACACACCACCACCACATCCCCAGCAGCCTCCTAGCCAGCTCCATAACCCCACCCATCCCTGCTCTCGATAGTGCTGCTTCCTGCTCACCTGAGCAGCTCCTGAGCATTTCATGATCTGCTCTTGAGCTCATGAGAGAAGCACGCTGGAAATGGCTGCCAAGGTGTGGAATGCCCAAACGGTAAAGGAACGACAAATTCCTGACCTAAAAACTTACAAAAAATATCTGTGCAAAATAAGGCTAGGAAACCCCACTAAGCTGCACTGTAAAGGGGCATGTGATATGTCATGGCCCATCAGCGGGACGCCCAATGGAAGGTAACCATTCCAATAGTAGCCAGATAACACACCACACAGCTATGTACAAGCCTATGATATGTAAATAGGAGTAGGCTAGTCTAGTAATAAGAGTAGAACAAAATAAATTACATATATGCCAAGAAAATAAAAAAAAACTAACATACGCTACTAACCATATCAACCAATTATCTATCTGCTACTGAAATGCAGGCAATCAAATAACTTATCAGCAGCTACTGTGTGGTAAGATAACACCAACACTACAACTGGCCAGCATTGAAAACAAGCCTGGGTACCCATGCTTGTATGCTATGGACAGTACAAATACAGCCTCAATACAATTTTTTTTTTAAAGGATCCAGGTCATGGCAACCATTGTTGTGGGTGTGATGGAAATGGGAAATATTGCACCTAGGACAAGTTTCGAGCCCATATCTCTTGTATTACGGGCTAGTGTGATAACGATTACACCATCTAGGTTCCATGATGGCATCACTCTATCTCTGTGGCTCCTTGGCTCAGATGTCAGTGCAGACTACTACACATATATATGTTGAGGAAAGGACCCTATATATACAATATATATATATATGTATTGCTATGACTCCAACAACCAAGCAACGCTATATATATGTGGGGAGCGTAACAATTTCCTCCAGTGTGTGTGTCGCGAGAGAGGCCCTGCCCACTAATTACTCCGACAGCTGGTGGGGGTAGGTGCAAAACCAATGTGCCAAGGAGGAATAGATATATACAGTACATGTTCTGCTTGCATTTATACTTGCATAATGCGTTATACATCACCTATATATGAAGAGCTCTTTTCCAAAACATGATAAGCGGCAATCCAAAAAAAATGGGTTTACAATGCCAATACCAAGTTCATAGATCGTGTTTTGGAAAAGAGCTCTTCATATATATAAAGAGGTCTTCATGTATTTATATATATGAAGCGCTCTTTTCCAAAGTATGATCTAGAAACTTAGCATTGGCATTGCAAACTCAATGTTTTGATTGGTGCTTATTGCTCTTCGTATATACGATAGGATCCTATAACGATGTGCAGTATCTCAGAAAGAATTTCTCAATAGTGTTTGTAAGATTACGTTTGATACTAATATACTGAGCTTTTATAATATATGATATTTATATGTATATATATATATGTATATATGTATGTATATATGTATATATGTATATATGTATATATTTATATATCTTTGTATATATGTGTATATATGTATATATATATGTTTAACCGTTCGGCTATTCTGCCCCTGCCTAAAGCGAGCGTACGTGTTAATTTATATAATTATTTCCATGTGAATTTCCTGGGCCTGCCGTGGGCCACCGCCGCCTCTCCTCCCGTCTGCAGGTAGACCACCTCCGTTGGTGTCATTCCCGGGCTAAGGCTGGACAGCCAGAGAATCATAGAAATATGGATTTGCCCTCTACCCGCATTTATAATAGAAAGGAGTTACTTATTGTTTTAACTAACTGGCTATCCTCCCCGCCATTCGGTGTGTGTTAATATGCTCGAATTAATCCAGAACTAAGCAGACACTCCGTGTGTTTCTGCTACTGGCACTGATAATCAACCTAAGTTAATGTCTTATTTGCAGCCAAATAGCACTATGTGAATTCTGTTAATATGTCTGTTAATATCTTCCCGCAGATGGGTTAATCGGCTGCATAAGGCCTACCAGGCATAAGGCCCTTAATTACATATAAAGCAATCAAATAGCAATTTGACCATAGTGGTTAATATACAAGAAGACTGGAGAATAGTAAAGAATGCAAGGAATGTTCCAATTTACCTTTCCAAGAGCTCACAGCTTTATTCTTACCCTAACTAGTACAATATAAGTGTTTCCGTGGTTCAATATCAATAAATAACGAATAGGTACAATAAGTGTATCCCCTCCGGTATTTGTTAAGTTAAATCAGTTTGGAATTTCAACAATAAAAGCCTAAATCTCGTCTAAAACATCAGAGCGCGCATAAACACGTCCTATGGGTCGGAGTCCGAGTGCTCGACCTTCCATCATTGCTAGGAAAGTCACAATTGATGTCTCCTAGCAACGCGTTACAGCAGGGAATCCGGCGCCCCGCACATTGTGGCAAATGTGGGTCTGTCTTGGCGAGTAGCCCGCATTTCAGAATGCAAGCTAATTAGCCCAAGCCTGCAATTGTCACAGGACAATTTGGCTACGGCAAAGGATAGAGAGAGACACAAATGAGTAGTGGTGGGGAACCTTCTTTATTTTTGCTAGAAGGTCCATGGCCAGGCACAATAATAGCCTTACCTAAAAGCTCAAATCCAGTGCTACAGTGAGTGCATTTCAAGCGTGAATGAGCCAAGCACCAGTGGTATGGCAAAAGAGTGGCCCGCAGTGACTATTAAGTGAAGAATAAATAAGAGAACATATAATAAATAATTAATTAAATACAAAGCAGGGAAAAGAGAGACGCATATGAGTAGTGGTTCTTTATTTTTGCTAGAAGGTCATTGGCTGGGCAAAATAATAGCCAACCAGGGCAGAGGCCCGCACCCAACCACTACTCAAGTCTCGACTGGGCCAGGGAAGAGGACAGCCTCAGGTCATTGACAATGTGCACCTGCAGCAACGATTTTAAGTAAGTATAGACCATCTCACTGGCCCAGTCCCCTCTCACCTTTATTTCCTTGATTGTAGTGCCACACATGGCAAGGTAAGTAGTACCGACCCAGCTCAGGGCGTGAGAGGTACAGTGGTAGTCTCCGAGACCCGCCCTACTTGCAAACAGTTTCAACTTTGATTGATAGGAATGATAATACATTAGGTTGGAGCCGGACTCTGCCAGAAGTCTGAAGGCTAGTTCATCCTGAACAGCAGGTATCTCATCAAAGTGTCTTTCGGTCTAAAATACGGTGCACAACGCCCAGTTACAGCACTTGGCAACTGGTATCTCTAGCACACGCTCAGTAAATTGGATACTCTCACAGGGCCTCACCGGAATCAACATCCCCCAATCGAAAAATGTAAAATCTGAACATCTAAGGGAGGCCTCCTAGTCTGTAATCTGGCTCTTCCTGAGTAATGCGCGGAAGGACAGCAATATCGCCACGCACCAGGCGGCATGCCCAGATTTCAGGGTCAAACCCCTGAAGATTCTAGCTAACATATGCAGTAGGAGGGGTGGCAGCCTTTGGTGCCTCCCCCTTCATGCGTCTTATACCCTTCAATGTTGCAGATACAAAATAATCGACATAGAGGATAGTTTTGGAACCGTTCTGTTTCAGGTAAAAATTCAGCTCTGACAACTAGTTTAATATAGAAATGTAAAGAACAACCTATCAATTTACATTTGGGTGATGCAGTATTGAATGAGGTAGAATCATACAAATATTTAGGGACCACACTCGATTCTACACTAAATGGTAATCGACAACTCTCAAGACTTAATCAAATGATAGCCATAAAAATGACAACTTTCAGAAAAATTAGGTACTACATGAGCGAGAATACAGCCCTGTTACTATATAAAGCCACTATTCTTCCAATAATTGACTACAATGATTTAATATATGGACTGCTGACAAAACAACAAGAAAACAAATTACAGAGGATTCAAAACAGGGCACTTAGAACTGTCTACAGAGGGAAACCGCTGTCTGTAAAGGAAATGCATGCTAAAGCACAAGTCAGCTACCTTAGCCAAAGGAGGGACACACATCTCCTCAGTCTCATGTATAAAAGATCCAATGATGAACAATATGTTGACCATACAAACAGAGTAACCAGACAGAGCGGTGCTACACTTCTAAAAACACCCATGCCACTAACAAACAAACTGACTAAAGCACCGATTTACAGAGGTGGCACATTGTGGAATAAACTTCCAGTGAGGACAAGACAGTCCACAAGTCTCCTTGAATTTAAAAACTTAATGAAAATACAACCGGCCTGTCAGACCCTGACACGGTTATAGGTATTCTAAAGGCCTTCCTTGCCCTGACCCTTGTACATACATATATATATAAATGTTCTCAAATGCACTACACAGCCCTGCACGCTGATCCCCTTCCCGCCCTTACCCCACCCCTACTACACCTTCTTTCAAAACCTATTACCTAAAATTTTCCTTTAAATTGACATAAAACCTGTCTGATGTAAGTCCCCACTGCAATCTCATACCACGATCCCATCATTAGGCCACACAGAACGGAACACTCGTGATGGGATACAAAAAAAAAAAATGGTGAGGTTTCCGCATTTGGTATTGGTGATTGGATCCACTGATTTGCATATTTGCAATATAATATATATATATGTGTATTGTAGATATGTTATATCTTTTTGAAAAGAGAAGAGAGAAAACAAAGGAAGAAAGAAGTGTTTAAAGACAATTCTAGAGTCATCTTGTACATTTATTGATGCATGCTCACCAAGTGCATAATACATATGTTGAACTGGAATTGCATGCAGTTACTATTACGACAAATAGTCAATTTATATTATGCTTCTATTATCGAACAGGCTTTTCATGTGGTTATTATTGCAACTGATATTGTCATTTATGTACCAACAAATTGTAATGAACAGCCGGAAGACCAGTGCTCTGGCGCTGACAAAAGACATTATTCGCTGAATAAAATACATTTAGTAAAAAAAAAAGACAGATCCGTGGCGAGCCAGGTTGCATACAAAGCAACCCACTTTGAGGTGCAGGGAAAAGGAGCCTGGTTCTCCCCAAACAGATTGACAAAGGTCAAATAATGCTTAATTTGCACCGCTCTTGAAGACCATGAATTGGCGGAATAAAACCAGCTCTCATATACCTGCTGCTCCCCTGCTAGCGCTTCCCGCCCTGGAATGAAACAGAAAAGGGGGCCTCACAAATCTCTCTACAACACATCACCCCTCCTTTGTCAACACTGGCTATCCTAGCCATACTTCCCACATCACCCAGCCTGCTCAATGCGTCACAAGTGATATTTCTTGAAGTATGAATATAGGAAGAAACAAATATGAAAAAAATGTCAATTGCCATCCAGAAAAGCTTTCGAAGATATCCCATTATCTCCCGTGAGCGGGAGCGGCCCATATTCAGCACTGCCTGTTCCACAGCACTGTCAGTTATGAACACTATCAAGGCCCCCACCAAACCATGAGCCCTGGGTGTGGCTGCCACAAAGGCAGCTGCCATCTCTTTAACATTAATATGAGCACTGTCCAACCCCTTCTGGGGCGAGACGTGATGTTCCACTGCATAGTCACAAAGAGCTATATCATCCTCTCCATTATAACAGCCGACTAACCAATCCCCCCAATGCATGGCACCCACCCCCCAGCCTGAGGCATCGCTATACACTGAGTACACCTGCATAAATTTACCCAGCATGGCATCCTTACCCTTAAACCATGCAGCAAAGCCTTCCCACCATTCAATATCCTGGCGGAAGTCTACACCCAACCTAGTGTAGTGATAAGGTTCCCTGATGGAAGCATTCAGATCATAGATCCCATGGCAAAAGGTATGGGCTCCCCGGATCACCTTGACATAATGTGCAAGTAACCCACCCAGCCTCTCTAGATCCGTCCAGTTTGCTTTCCTACGACCCCGGAATTTAGCCAATACTTGGTAAAATTTGTTAAGTTTATCAGCGGGGAGGGTTAGTTCTAATTTTATTGTATCAATGTCGATCCCAAGAAAACACATTTTCTGACTCAGGGAGAGCAACTTTTTAAAGCTTAAAGGGAAACCCAACCTACATATTATTGCAATTAGTTTTGTCTGGTCAATAGCATTGCGGTCCCATGAGTCCCCGATAATACAAAAGTCATCAAGGTCATTAATGACTCGTTCGATGCCTTCCCTCTTTGCACATCTTACAATCAAATTCAATATTTTTGTAAATCTAAAGGGGCTTGAGGCAAGGCCCATTGATAGGCAGTTATCCACCATGTATCTAACATTTTCATGGTCTCTAAATTTCGACTTCACACCATGCCTTATGCGGTCCCTAGGGTGTATCTGAATGGCCCTGTAGGCATCCTTTATATCAATAGAGGATAGGTGATCCCTCTGCTCAAGATTGTCGATTATTTTATAAACACTCAGTAGCTGAGTTGACTGACCTATCCCAGGGCTTACTACAGTCGATAACCAGCCAACCCCGCCCCACTCTCCTTCGGAACGACAAAGACTAGAATGGACCCATTGTGGTTTGTCGTCAACACCAGAAATGATATCATCCTGGTGTAATTCAACAGACAATTTGGCTTCGATAAGGTCACACTCCCATGCCAACAAGCGTTTCCTATTGTTGTTTTCATAGCTGTGGTCAAATTAATTATTTATCACCTGAAAACCGAAGACTATGCCACATAATATATAATAGGCTTCAGGATCAATGCCACCCCTGAAAATCAGTTCAGTGAAAAAACGACAAGGGTTCAATTGACAAACAACACCCTCAAGGAGGTATACACAAGAACACAGACCCTTATCACAGTCATTTGTTACACAGAACATGACGGGCGAGGAGCCCTCAAATTCACTGATAGTCACTTTGAGAAAACCCTTGCACTCAGTCCAGTCCTCTATACCTTCAGGCACTTGTAATCCTTGCTTGTCATATAATTGAGTGAAATCTATCACACAATCGGGGTTTACTGGTGCCACACTCGAACTGCTCACCTGGTGGTCCCCCAGTGGGGGCTCCTCCTCCATATCAGCTTCAATATTATTCACAACATAGTCACCTGCAAAGACCACCTCCTCAACATGATGATGTTGTTCCTCTGTAGGAATCCTATTTACCACACAGTGCATGCAGTCACCTACAAAGACTCCTCTATCAGCACAGTCCTCACGGTCACCTGCAAAGACCATATTATCCTCAGTGTTGACCCGGTCACTTTCAAAGACCAGATTCTCAATATTGGCTGTGGGGGGCGGTTTAATCCCATCACACTGTAACCCCATTCACCTGCAAATACCTCTACCCTACAGCTGGGCGGTGCCGTTACTGGGGCAATACCTTGGTGGTGCTACTAATTGGGTCATTGAGCAACACACCTGACACTCCCCCGTCTTACGCCAGTCATACCAAGCTGGTTGTGCGGTGTGTTCGGAAAACATTCCTGAGAGTGTGCCCTCCGTCACTCCCTGCATGCTGGACCCTTGTGGCATTTTCCGTTACACTTTGAGCAGACATGGCTGAATCTACATTCATCCTCACTTTGTGCGCAACCCTGCTCACCATTCCACGCATAGCAAGGCCTCTTAGTGTGAGTGCCCGGCTTCCTCGTGGCGTAGCCTGTCATTCAGCGTCGAGTTTGCATTTAGTGAAGATTAAAATAGCACACTGGAGCCCCAGTTGTCACAAGAGAAAGCGGCAAAGCCTATTTCCTCAGCCACTGTTCTAATTTACAGGTTATAGGCGGTGTGCGCTGAGTCTAGATATTCATTTGTGCGTGCCCTATGGGGCAAAAACACAATGTGCTCCACCAAGGCCTTGACGCCTCTAATGCCCAGCTCCTTTATGCTGAGTGTCCACTGGCCCATGGCGGCTATTAACTCATAACAGTTCACTTTACCAATATCACACTTTCCCACAGTAAACCTCTTGCAGATCCATTTACTTCTACGATGTCTACTGGCACTCCTGCTGGATGACGCACTGCTCGACGTCCTCCATGGGCATATGGTCAGTCGTGAATGGCCTACATCTGTTCCATAAGAACAGAAGCAGTCCCCCGGTTTTCCGACGAAAGTTGTGTCCACATAACGGATTGTCTGGTTGTCCCCCCTCATTGTCACCAGCAGCTCCTGAGGTGGCATCCAAAATGGTGTCGCCACCATGTTGTCGTACTCCCATGCTGCTTGGCATTGTCTCTCTCGCTTTGATAAGAGTTTTCTTTTGTGGTCCTCCAACACAGCTAGCTTGTCCTCAATTTCAAGGGGGCATCCATCCTTTGCCATACATTCCAGTCGCTCCTCAGATGACATGACGCTCAGTTCCGGCTCTGCAGTGTTTCGGACGTCCGCCATTTTATAATCCATGTCAGGTAGCTGCCGGTTTGAATGTGACCGAGTTGTCGGACTGGCACTATCCTGCTTTTGCTCACACTGTGTTGTATTTCCTTTTTTGTGTACTGCTCCACAAGTATCACAACATTCTTTAGGCATAGGCGTCTAAACAATACTACCTGTAACTCACGTAGTGAAAACAGTAGGGTGTTCGAAGTCTACGAACACCCCTACCTGTTACCATAGCAGGTAGGCAAGCTAAAATCCAGTGCTACAGTGAGTGCAGTTCAAGCGCGAATGAGCCAAGCGGCAGTGACGTGGCAGTGGCGTGGAAAAAGAGTGGCCCGCAGTGAATATTAAGTGAAGAATAAATAAGAGAACATATAATAAATAATTAATTAAATACAAAGCAGGGAATACTCAGCCTTTTTACATATATATAATAAATTATATTCTACATATATGCATATGAATATATGTATATATATATGTATATATATATGTATATATGTATATATATGTATGTATAAGTATATATGTATAAGCCTCCCCTACGAATTGACAAGAGACAGCAGATTGGGTTGGTTCGTTTATTCGACTCCGGGCTGAGCGATAAATGCTCTACCTAATACAAAAGCAAAAAATTGGAGGCAAGTGACGATTCAAACCAACTCGAGCAGCGTCAAAACCACCAGGAATGCAGCAGGGCCAGCGGACGGCGGCGATTGGACAATATTAAGTCGAGTAGAATCGAAACTAATAAATAATAAATAATTCTCCGAGCGTTTATATGTATATAATAGATTATATATAATATATATACATATGTATATGTATATATATATATATGTATATATATTTATACATATGTGTTCACGTATATATATGTATATATATGTATATATATGTAGATATTATACCTGGCTAACTACTGTTCCACTTTCGCGGTGGGTTCCAACCTACCCATATATATATATATATATATATATATATATACATATATGATGTATAATGCCGTATACGAGTATAAATGCAATGGAAACATATACTTTATATATCTATTCCTCCTTGGCGCATTGGTGGAGTGCCCCCCCCCCCAAGCTGTCGTGGTAATTGGTGTGTGGGGCCCCCGTCGCCCTACACACACTGGAAGAATGTATATATATATACATATATATATGTGCAGGATGACCGTTGGCTCATGGTGTGTAGGGAGTGGAAAGGAGAGAATGACTGCTCTGCAGCAAATATCACAAAGCATAAGATAGACAGAGAGAAACAATAAGGGGGCTGCCATTATTTATATTCACAAAATAAATGATATATATATATATATATATGTATAAATAATCTGAGGTATGCGCTTATATATTATGTGATGCATAACGCATTATGCGATTATTAAAAGTGCAGAAGGGAATTATTTCTGATTATATTATTATTACAGCGATACTCTGTACTGTCTCCTCCATGTCACATGACTGGTGGCGCCACCTCCGGCGCTCCCCGGTAAGTGTATAAGCCGGGAAAACCTACCTCACGTTGGAGGATCTTTTCTATTGAAAATCTCGTCAGAAAGATTTCGAATCTGTGGAGTTTTGCTTAGAATGGCACTCAGCCCTCATTTTAACGGCACTCAGCCCTCATTTTAACATTTTGATATGAGCGGATATTGGATGAGTTCGGAGGGGATTCCAAGTTCTACTCTGCAGGTGGAACAAATTTGCTGAGTTTGCCGAACTCATAGTACAACGGGGCCTTGTGGAGGGGAGGGGTCGGGTAAGTGCCGAACACTGATTTCAAACTGAGTATCGGATTGTCAGGAATGGTCAAGGTCGATAGGAGAGGAGGGAGGGGGTACTAGATGATGTGGAGGTGGCGGAGGGAGTGGGGATTGTAGGTAGGTGAAGGGAATGTGTGTACTGGAGATTGTGGGGGTTGGGGTAGTAGGGTATGGTAGATAGGTGAGGGGGGTACTAGAGGATGTGGGGTGGGGTTTAGGGTAGGTAGATATGTGAGGGGGAGAGGGTACTAGAGAATGTGGGGGTGGGGAGTGTAGAGGTTGGTAGATATGTGAGCGGGAGGGGTTACTGGAGGAAGTGGGGGTGAGGGGAGTAGGGGTTAGTAGATATGTGAGAGGGACGGGGTGCTAGAGGGTGTGGGGGTGGGGGGTTAGGGGTAGATATGTGAGGGGGAGGGGGTACTAGAGGATGTGGGGGTGGGGGGGAGTAGGGGTTAGTAGAGATGTGAGAGGGAGGGGGTACTAGAGGATGTGGGGGTGGGGGGAGTAGGGGTTAGTAGATATGTGAGAGGGAGGGGTTCCTAGAGGATGTGGGGGTTGGGGGAGTAGCGGTTAGTATATATGTGAGGGGGAGGGGTACTAGAGGGTGTGGGGGTGGGGGGGGGTAGGGGTTAGTAGATATGTGAGGGGGAGGGGTGCTAGAGGATGTGGGGGTGAGGGGAGTAGGGGTTTGTAGATATGTGAGAGGGATGGGTACTAGAGGATGTGGGGGTGGGGGGAGTAGGGGTTGGTAGATATGTGAAAGGGAGGGGTTACCAGATGATATGGGGGCGTGGGGGAGTAGGGGTTAGTAGATATGTGAGAGGGAGGGGTTACTAGAGGATGTGGGTGTGGGGGGAGTAGGGGTTGGTAGATATGTGAGAGGGAGGGGGTACTAGAGGATATGGGGGGTGGGGGGAGTAGGGGTTAGTAGATATGTGAGAGGGAGGGGGTACTAGAGGATGTGGGGGTGGGGGGAGTAGGGGTTAGTAGATATGTGAGGGGGCTACTAGAGGATGTGGGGGTGGGGGGAGTAGGGGTTAGTAGATATGTGAGAGGGAGGGGTTACTGGAGGATGTGGGGGTGGGGGGAGTAGGGGTTAGCATATATGTGAGAGGGAGCGGGTACTAGAGGATGTGGGGGTGGGGGGAGTAGAGGTTAGTAGATATGTGAGAGGGAGGGGGTACCAGAGGATGTGGGGGTGCGGGGAGTAGGGATTAGTAGATATGTGAGAGGGAGGGGGTACTAGAGGATGTGGGGGTGGGGGGAGTAGGGGTTAGTAGATATGTGAGAGGGAGGGGTTACTGGAGGATGTGGGGGTGGGGGGAGTAGGGGTTAGTAGATATGTCAGAGGGAGGGGTTACTAGAGGATGTGGGGGTGAGGGGAGTAGGGGTTAGTAGATATGTGAGAGGGAGGGGTTACTGGAGGATGTGGGGGTGGGGGGAGTAGGAGTTAGTAGATATGTGAGAGGGAGGGGGGTACTAGAGGATGTGGGGGGTGAGGGGAGTAGGGGTTAGTATATATGTGAGAGGGAGGGGTTACTGGAGGATGTGGGGGTGGGGGGAGTAGTGGTTAATAGATATGTGAGAGGGAGGGAGTACTAGATGATGTGGGGGTGGCGGGAGTACGGGTTAGTAGATATGTGAGAGGGAGGGGGTACTAGAGGATGTGGGGGTGGGGGGAGTAGGGGTTAGTAGATATGTGAGAGGGATGGGTTACTGTAGGAAGTGGGGGTGAGGGGAGTAGGGGTTAGTAGATATGTGAGAGGGAGGGGGTACTAGATGATGTGGGGGTGGGGAGAGTAGGGGTTAGTAGGTATGTGAGAGGGAGGGGGTACTAGAGGGTGTGGGGGTGAGGGGAGTAGGGGTTAGTAGATATGTGAGAGGGAAGGGTTACTCGAGGAAGTGGGGGTGAGGGTGTAGGGGTTAGTATATATGTGAGAGGGAGGGGTTACTGGAGGATGTGGGGTGAGGGGAGTAGGGGTTAGTAGATATGTGAGGGGGAGGGGGGTACTAGATGATGTGGGGGTGGGGGGGGGGGAGTAGAGGTTAGTAGATATGTGAGAGGGCGGGGGTTACTAGAGGATGTGGGGGTGGGGGGAGTAGGGGGTTAGTAGATATGTGAGAGGGAGGGGGGTACTAGCCGATGTGGGGGTGGGGTGAGTAGGGGTTAGTAGATATGTGAGAGGGAGGGGTTACTGGAGGAAGTGGGGGTGAGGGAGTAGAGGTTAGTAGATATGTGGAGAGGGAGGGGGTACTAGATGATGTGGGGGTGGGCAGAGTAGGGGGCGTAGATATGTGAGAGGGAGGGGGTACTAGAGGATGTGGGGGTGGGGGGAGTAGGGGTTAGTAGATATGTGAGAGGGAGGGGGTACTAGAGGATGTGGGGGTGGGGGGAGTAGGGGTTAGTAGATATGTGAGGGATGGGTTACTGTAGGAATGGGGTGAGGGGAGTAGGGTTAGTGATATGTGAGGGAAGGGTTACTCGAGGAAGTGGGGGTGAGGGGTGTAGGGGTTAGTATATATGTGAGAGGGAGGGGTTACTGGAGGATGTGGGGGTGTGGGGGTAGGGTTAGTAGATAGTGAGGGGGAGGGGTACTAGATGATGTGGGGTGGGGGGGGGAGTAGGGTTAGTAGATATGTGAGAGGGCGGGGTTACTAGAGGATGTGGGGGTGGGGGGAGTAGGGTTAGTAGATATGTGAGAGGGAGGGGTACTAGCCGATGTGGGGGTGGGGTGAGTGGGGTTAGTAGATATGTGAGAGGGAGGGGTTACTGGAGGAAGTGGGGGTGAGGGGAGTAGAGGTTAGTAGATATGTGAGAGGGAGGGGGTACTAGATGATGTGGGGGTGGGCAGAGTAGGGGGCGTAGATATGTGAGAGGGAGGGGGTACTAGAGGATGTGGGGGTGGGGGGAGTAGGGGTTAGTAGATATGTGAGAGGGAGGGGGTACTAGAGGATGTGGGGGTGGGGGAGTAGGGGTTAGTAGATATGTGAGAGGGAGGGGGTACTAGAGGATGTGGAGGTGAGGGGAGTAGGGTTAGTAGATATGTGAGAGGGAGGGGGTACTAGAGGATGTGGGGGTGGGGGGAGTAGGGGTTCGTAGATATGTGAGAGGGAGGGGGTACTAGAGGATGTGGGGGTGGGGGGAGTAGGGGTTAGTATATATGTGAGAGGGAGGGGGTACTAGAGGATGTGAACATGAGGGGAGTAGGGGTTAGTAGATATGTGAGAGGGAGGGTGGTACTAGGGGATGTTGGGGTTGGGGGGAGTAGGGCTTGGTATATATGTGAGGGGGTACTAGAGGATGTGGGGGTGGGGAGAGTAGGGACTGGTAGATAGGTGAGGGGGTACTAGAGGATGTGGGGGTGGGGAGAGTTGGGGTTGGTAGATAGGTGAGGGGGATACTAGAGGATGTGGGGGTGGGGGGAGTAGGGATTGTTAGATATGTGAGGGGGGGGTGCTAGAGGATGTGGGGGTGGGGGGAGTAGGGGTTGGTAGAAAAGTGAGGGGGTACTAGAGGATGTGGGGGTGGGGGGATGAGCGGCTGGTGGATATTTGATGGGGTACTGGAGGATGTGGGTGTGTGGGAAGTAGGGGTTGGTGGATATCTGAGGAGGATACTAGAGGATGTGGGGGTGTGGGGAGCTTGGGTTGGTAAATATGTGAGGGGGGTACTAGAGGATGTGGGGTGCGGGGAGTATCGGATGGTAGGTAGGTGAGGGGGAGGGTGTACTGGAGGACATAAGGGTGGGGAGAGATGGGGTTGGTAGATTTGTGAGGTGGAGTGGGTACTAAAGAATGCGGGCCTGGGGGGTTAGGGGTTGGTAGATAGGTGATGGGGACACTAGAAGATGTGGGGGCGGGGTGTGGGGGTTAGTATATATGTGAGGGGGGTATTAGAGGATGTGGGGGTGGGGAGAGTAGGGGTTGGTAGATATGTGGGGGGAGCGGGTACGAGAGGATGTAGGGTGCGGGGAGTAGAGATTGGTAGATATGTCAGGGGGATACTAGAGGATGTTGGGGGTGTGGGGAGTAGGGGTTGGTGGATATGTGAGGAGGGTACTAGAGGATGTGGGGGTGTGGGGAGCTTGGGTTGGTATATATGTGAGGGGGATACTATAGGATGTGGGAGTGCAAGGAGTGGCGGATGGTCCGTAGGTGAGGGGGATGGGTACTGGAGGACGTATGGGTGGGGAAAGTAGGGGTTGGTAGATTGTGAGGGGGAGTGCGTACTAGAGCATGTGGGGGTGGGGGAGTACGGGGTCGAAGTTATGTTAGGATGGAGAGGTACAAGAGGATGTGGGGGGACTAGGGGTCGGTACTATGGTAGGTAGGTTAGGATGGAGTGGTACTAGAGGATGTGGGGGTGCGGGGAGCTAGGGGTTAGGGGAAGTGAGATGGGGAGGTTGGAAGGAGAACGAGGTGGAAGTGGAGGTGAGGTAGGGGAGTGTTCGCGTGGATAGGAGTGGGGGAAGGAACCAGGAGGGAGAAGGAGGGTTGACGTCAAAGTGGGGGTGGAGTGGGGGAGACGAGGAAGGTACATGGATGTTGGGGATGAGACAAGAGGGAGGAGGAGGATGGTGGGGGTGGAGTTGGGGGTGGAGCTGTGAGTGGGGAGACATGAAGGAGGATGAGGGAGGAGAGGAGGATGGTGGGGGTGCTTTTGGTGATGGGGGTGGTGGTGGTGATGGGGATTGGGGGTCGTGGTGGAGGGTGCATGGATGTGGGAGAAGACAGCCACAAAGTGCCTCAATTTGGTCTGGCCTTCTCACGCAAACACGAGCAGACATCGGGCGCAGCCGTAACGGGGTTAGGCGGGGGGCAGGTGGGTGGGGGCGAGTGGGGGTGGGTGGGGGTGGGGGCGGGTGGGTGGGGGCGGGTGGGGGCGGGTGGGGCGCCGGAAGTGGGGTGAACGGGGTGAGGTGGGTGAGGAAGGCGATAAGTATGAGGTGGGTGAAATGGGTGAGGTGGGTGAGGTGTCTGAGGGAGCTGAGGTTGGTGAGGTTGGTGAGGGATGATATGTGTGTGAGGTGAGTGAGGTGTATGAGGTGTATGAGGTGGGTGAGATGTGTGATGTGTGGGTGAACTCTGTGGTGTGTGTGGTGTGTCTTGTGTGTGGTGTGTGGTGTGCGTGGTGTGTGTGGTGTGTATGATGTGTTATGCTGTGTGTTGTGTGCGTTGTGTGTGATATGTGTGATCTGTGTGCTATGTGTCCGGTGTGGCATGTGTGAGGTGGTGTGTGCCGTGCATGGCGTGCAGTGTAGGGACTGCGATCAGAACCTCTGTATCGACGTCAGTCTGTGAACCCGTTGTGTGTGCATACACTCAGGTGGAAATCTGAAAGGACCAGGTTGACTACACTTACCCGAGCAGGGATCGAAATGGATTCGCTTACGAAGAGAGGCGCAGGAATCCTAATCAATATTACATCGGTTCACATACGTTTTGTTGCAAGATATTCATGAAGTGGAGTTGTATATATCTGAGCAAACTCAACCAGGTTGCATAAAAAGCAATCGTGTGTCTGCTAACATGATGTGAACATATTGAGTTTGGAGAGATTTCTTAAAGCTGCATAGTCCGATGATAATGGGACGTTTTCTAAACAAAAACTATTATCTAGATTTGATTCTACATATCTAACTTCGATACTGATGCACTTATTATGTAGATTTGATTCTACATATCTAACTTAGATACTGATGCACTTATTATATACATGAGATTCCATATATCTAACTTAGATACTGATGCACTTATTATGTAGATTTGATTCCATATATTTAACTTAGATACTGATGCACGTTTTATGGAGATTTGATTCCATATATCTAACTTAGATACTGATGTACTTATTATGTAGATTTGATTCCATATATTTAACTTAGATACTGATGCACGTTTTATGGAGATTTGATTCCATATATCTAACTTAGATACTGATGCACTTATTATGTAGATTTGATTCCATATATTTAACTTAGATACTGATGCACGTTTTATGTAGATTTGATTCCATATATCTAACTTAGATACTGATGCACTTATTATGTAGATTTGATTCTACATATCTAACTTAGATACTGATGCACTTATTATATACATGAGATTCCATATATCTAACTTAGATACTGATGCACTTATTATGTAGATTTGATTCCACATATCGAACTTAGATACTGATGCACTTATTATATACATGCGATTCCATATATCTAACTTAGATACTGATGCACATATTATGTAGATTGGATTCCACATATCTAACTTAGATACTGATGCACTTATTATATATATGTGATTCCATATATAACTTAGATACTGATGCACTTATTATGTAGATTTGATTCCATATATTTAACTTAGATACTGATGCACGTTTTATGGAGATTTGATTCCATATATCTAACTTAGATACTGATGCACTTATTAATAGCTTTGATTCCATATATCTAACTTAGATACTGATGCACTTATTATATACATGAGATTCCATATATCTAACTTAGATACTGATGCACATATTATGTAGATTGGATTCCACATATCTAACTTAGATACTGATGCACTTATTATATATATGTGATTCCATATATAACTTAGATACTGATGCACTTATTATGTAGATTTGATTCCATATATGTAACTTAGATACTGATGCACGTTTTGTGTAGATTTGATTCCATATATCTAACTTAGATACTGATGCACTTATTAATAGCTTTGATTCCATATATCTAACTTAGATACTGATGCACTTATTATATAGATTTATTTCTACATATCTAACTTAAATAGTGATACACGTATTATGTAGAGTATATTCCACATTTAACTTAGATACGGATGCACTTATTATGTAGATTGTATTCTACATATCTAACTTAGATACTGATGCACTTATTCTCTAGACTTTGATTCTACATATCTTGCTGAGATACTGATGCACTTATTAAACAATTGTTTACAAATAGAAGGGTATACTGAGGAAATTTAACAGAACCCTCTACCGCAGATATCTATGTTGGCAGAGGTTTGCCATGCTTGCCAAAAATATGTTTGCATGTTTGCACTTCAAATATCTCAAAAGCTAACCTTTTAAATGGAAGCTATTTCAAACTAAAGTAAAGTAGATTATAGTGATCAACTTCA
This sequence comes from Branchipolynoe longqiensis, assembly GCA_030323885.1. Lineage (NCBI taxonomy): Eukaryota > Metazoa > Annelida > Polychaeta > Phyllodocida > Polynoidae > Branchipolynoe > Branchipolynoe longqiensis. The sequence goes on from CM059199.1 coordinate 8,082,681, forward strand.
TATAGTTATCTCAGAAAATGACAGAAACTCGAGACCATCGGACTATGTAGCATTAAATGGATGACGCAACCGACAGAGTCATATTCATGTGAATGAGGTAGGTGTGTCCTGAGCAGGGCACACAATATCTGAAAAATAGTGCACTACACTTTCTTTGCTTGGTTTTTGGGGTTTTACATCCTGGCACCATCTAAGATCACCCCAGGACGGGTACCAACTTGCGACAGTGCACACTCATGTGCCGCTCTACTGGGAGACCATGTCACCGGCACCATGACCCAATGTCCTCACTTAGTTTCCATACCCTTATACTGAGCTAACCAGTCCTTTGCTATATCCTAGTAGTGATGCCAAACACCATGCTAGGTGGCAACAAGTACACATTTTGTAAGTCATTCGCTTGACTCTGCCGGGTTTCAACCTCCCGACCTTCCGCATGGGAAGCGGGTGCTTTCATCGATTCGGCCACCGTGTCCGGTGTGCATGCTACCTGGTAGATTGTCACGGAGTGGATAGCTGGCTTGGTAAGCGGGCATGCAACTGAGCATTGTCTGGAGAAGGCGGCTTACGCTGCGAAGGCAGTGCTGCCAACTAGATTTCGCTCAGGGAGCACAGGAAGGTTGTGGGTGTATGCGAAGAGGTTTGTGCTGTTAGCGTGCATGTCAAATGTGGTGTCACGGAAGCCCCTACAAAAATAACAGCGCCTTAGATATACAAACATATATATATATATATATATATATATATATATATATATATATATATATACGAGTCAGCCTCACGAAAATGGGCCAATTGGTGGTTTATTTAAGATGTTGGCGTCACAATTCTTAAAGTGGAGTGCATTTCTTTGTTTTATATTAAATTATCCTAGAAACAAATAAGGTTGTTGTATTTTCTCTACCTTTACATTCAGGATAAATTTAAGGACTTTCCAATACCTCTGTCAATGCTAAACTATAATTATGATGATCGACGCCGACATCCAATGATCGACGCCAACAACTTCCCCCAATTGGCCTCTTTTCGTGATCCTGACCCATACATATATATATAATAGGTCACGAAGCAGGTCCATGGATAATCATTTGGCGGAAATAATTATATTGACGGACATTTTCAAATTACATCGCTCATTAAAGAGTCGCAAATGTTACAAGGAGTGACTGCTTTGCTCTTGTAACACTAGTTGGTTGGAGTTTTATGTCCTAGCAATGCTATGATGATACAGAGTTGTGACAGTACACACTCATAGTGACTTTATAGTGCTGCCCCACTGGGAAATCAGGTTCACTGGCACCATGACCTGATATCCCACTCACTCAAATTGTCCTGAAACTGAGCTAACCAGTTCTTGCCCTATCCTATTAATGCCGAGTGACAGGCCAGGAAGCGACAAGTATCAATGTTAAAGTCATTAGTTTGACTCGACCTGTATCCAAACTCCCCATTTCCTGCACGCGAGGCCTGTGCTCTACAGATTAGGCCACCGAGCCCGGTCAATCTGATTTACTGGAGCAGCTCTCCCGCTGCCTCGTTATGCATGTATTATTTCTGTCTCATCCTAATCTGAGCTGGCTCCGACAAAGCCTTTCCTGTATGCCCTATTAGGCACCAGCACCCCTTATTGCCACCCACCTGCTCAGCCCTTATCAGAAGTCCTTTTATCCCCTATCATTAAGATATTACAGAAGGAGACACAAGAGATAATTAGTTGGTTGGTTCTTCAAGCTTTACGTCATTGCAACATATCAGGATGGGTACCGACTTGTGACAGTATGCACTCATGCTGACTTTATAGTGTTGCGGCACTGGCAGACCAGGCCATCACAACCATGACCTGATATCCCAGTGAGTCACATTATCATGACACTGAGCCAACCAGTCCTTGTCCTATTTCTAATAATGCCAAGCACCTTGCAAGAAAGTGGCAAGTATAAATATTTAAGTCATAGGTTTCACTAGACCAGGGGTCGATCCCACGATCTACCAAAACGGGAGACGGACGCTCAATTCATTCAGCTATCCCGTCTGGTTCGATCATTACTTCAGTAACAGCATTTCACTCTTGCTGCTCACGCAAGACCTACTGATAGTTTTATTAGAATTAGTTTCTTGGGCAAATGGGGCGAGTCGGGGCTGAACTGGTCAGATGTAGGTTTGTTTGTTTGTTGTTGTTTTACGTCCTGGCAACATCTAAGGTCATATCAGGACAGGTACCGACTTGTGACAGTGCGCACTCCTGGCGAATTTATAGTGCTGCCCAACTGGGAGACCGGGCCACCAGCACCATGACCTGATATCCCACTCAGTCACATTATCCTGACACCAAGCTAACCAGCCCTTGCCCTGTCCTAATAATGCCGAGCACCAGGCTAGGAGGCGACAAGTATCAATTTTTAAGTCATTGCTTTGACTCGACCGGGATCCAAACTCACGAACTCACGATCTTCCGCATGCCAGGCCTGTGCTCTAACGATTCGGCCACCGCGCCCGGTCGGTCAGATGTAGGAGGAGGAGGTGCGGTTAGGTAATTGATAGCATGGACAACTGTCAAACCCCTGTTTAGGTTAGTAGTACATGTATACCGATTAGGTAGAAGCAGGTGAATTAGAAATTGAATAATATAGGGTATAAGTGCTTATACCAAAGCAATATAGTCTAATAGTAAGGACAGCTAATTTGATGCACATCATAAGTGTAATGTGCATGGTCTGACTACCAACTGCCATTTCTTTTTTGCAAACAAATTATTTTGTATAGAACAATAGCATTCCTCAGCGGTTTTTCTGCAAGCTGATATTGCTGTGTTCGAGTTAAATAGACAACCTTCTATTTCTAATAATTCTTTGTCTAATCATATGTGTATACCTACTATATATCCACTACATATAACCGCTGTGTGTGGACCGAGAACTATGAATAAAGCTACTATATATAGTCCATATCTTGGAATATATTGCTGATAGTATCACCTTCGGTATGTTTGTTTGTTTGTTGTTGTTTTACGTCCTAGCAACATCTAATGTCATATCAAGACGGGTACCGATTTGTGACAGTGAGCACTCATTGCACCTTTATAGTGATGCCCCACTGGAAGACCAAACCACCAGCACCATGACCTGATATCCCACTCAGTCAAATTATCCTGACCCTGAGCCAACCAGTCCCTGCCCTATCATATTAATGCCAAGCGCCTGGCTAGGAAGCAACAAGTACCAGTTTTTAAGTCATTGGTTTGACTCGACCTGGGTTCGAACCCACGACCCCACGTTCTACCAACACTGGAGACGGACGCTCTAACTTATTTGGCCATCCCGTCTGGTCCCTTCGGTATGTATGTATGCAATGTCATTTGGTGTGTGCCAGCCTTGGATATGGTTGTAAGGTGGGGACACCAGCGGGCAGTGCTGGTCGATGTAGCGTTGAAACACTAGATTGCAGATCAGCTCGTGTAGGCACTAGGGAATAGTTTTGTTTGTTGTTGTTTACTTCCAATCAGCATCTATGGTCATATCAGGACGGGTACCGATTTGTGACAGTGTGCACTTATGGTGACTTTAAAGTGCTGCCCCACTGGGAGACCAGGCCGCTAGCACCATGACTTGATATCTCACTCAGTCACATTATCCGGACACTGAGCCAACCAGTCCTTAACCTATCCTAATACTGCCGGGCGCATTGGCTAAGAAGCGACAAGTCATTGGTTTGACCCGACCAGGGTTCGGACCCACAAACCCATTCGTTTGGATCACCCGTTCTCCCAAAACAGGAGAATATTATATGTGGATATGTGTCACTGCTTTTGTGAGATTGTGATGGGGTTGTGACATGTGGGGGTTTATGAATGGTTCGATGTGTGCTGCTGCTGCCGTGACATTGTGCCAGTGTTGTGACATGTGTCGGTGTATGAATGGTTGGGTATGTCGAACTGCTTGTGTGATGTTGTGACGGTGTGGTGACACATGTGGGTGTATAAATGGCTGGATATGTGTCACTGATTGTGTGGCATTGTGGCGCAGTTGTGATTCATGTGGGTGCATGGATGTCTGGATATGTGTTACTGTATGTGTCATTGTGGTGGTGTTGTGACACATGTGGGTGTTTCAATGTTTGGATATGTGTTGCTGTGTGTGTGACATTGTGTGAGTGTTGTGAGACACGTGGGTGTTTCAATGGATGGATATGTGTCGCTGTCTGTGTGACATTGTGGCAGTGTTCTGACACATGTGGGTGTATGAATGGCTGTGTATGTGTCGATGCTGTTGTGACGTTGTGACGGTGCGGTGACACATGTGGGTGTATGAATGGCTGGTTATATGTTGCTGCAAGACAAATAAGTGTTCACACTTCCTGTCTACCATTCGCTATTTCGTGTGTGACATTGTGACAATGTTGTAACACATGTGGGTATATGAATGGCTGGATATGTGTCGCCGCCTATGTCATGTTACAGTGTTGTGAGTCATGTGGGTGTATGCATGGTTGGATATGGATCACTGGCTGTGTGCAACTGTGACAGGTGTATGAGTGGTTGGATATGTGTCACTGCTTGTGTGACCTTGTGACAGTGTTGTGACACATGTGGGTGTGAGAATGGCTGGATATGTGTCACTGCATGTGTGGCATTGTGACAGTGTTGTGACATTTGTGGGTGTATGAATGGCTGAATATGTATCGCTGCCTGTGTGACATTGTGGCATTGTTGTGATGTGTGTGGGTGTATGAATGGCTCGATATGTGTCACTGCCTGTGTGACACTATGACGGAGCTGTGATATGTCTGGGTATACAAATGGCTAGATATGTATCACTGCCTGTGTGTGATGTTGTGACAGTGTTGTGACATTTGTGGGTGTATAAAATGGCTGCATATGTATCGCTGCCTGTGTGACATTGTAACGGTGTTGTGACACATGTTGGTGACTGAATGGCTGCATATGTGTTCTGCTTGTGTGACATTGCGACAGTGTTATGACATGTATGAGTATATGAATGGCTGGATATCTATCGCTGCTTTGTCTGACGTTGTCACAGTGTTCTGACACGTGAGAGTGTGATGTGTGTACATGTTTGTGTGTGGTGGTGGGCTGGCTTAACAGGGTCTGAGGCTGGCGTCGGGCTGGTACGATGATAAGCTTGTGTTATCGCTGGGTATTGGGTCATCAGATTTGTGGACCCTCCACTTCTGCTGAGCTGTCAAACTGGGCGGTGCAAGGCTGACACGCAAGGTCCGCCATTGTTGTCTCTGTGGGAAATGAGACAGCGACATGCAACCTAGATGAAAGATTCACCCTTATCCACAGTTGAGGTGAATAACAACTGCATCTAAATCCATGCAAAATCTGCTTTGGTATAAACAAGATGTCGAGCTACTGGTTCCAGTGTCCTGTGTTTATCCATATTGGCGTAGAGTTGGTGAAATAGGAGAGAACTTTAAACAAACCAAGATGGCCGCAGCTGAATGCTCTCAATTCAACTCTTACTCTAAGTGAATTTATCAATTCTTCACTACGAAACTAGCAGGCTATGGTAGATACATGTTTCGAAAATATATTTAGCATATTAGTTTACAAATTCATGTGGTTATTTTCATAACCCAGGCTTTCGACACTTTTTCTATGGGGTTGTTCAGCAGCCTTGTCACAGAGACAATGCTGCGGCAGGGGTTATTCCTGAGGGTAAAATAGGTCAAATCCTGTAACCTTAAATTGTCTGTGGGTAAGACTCTGTACCCTTAAATTGTCTATTTGGCCATCCCGTCAAGACAGGTGGTTACTATCATTTTCGATAATTTATTATTTACAGATGAGTAGGTTCAATGATGATCGAATTAAAGAATAACTCAATACAAACTTAGTACTCACTTCTAGAGTTGACCCACATCTCAAACTTCAGTTTTTTTTGGTATATTTATTACTTGATTAATCAGGATGAATTTCAATCACAGACAATTGGCCTTCCTCATTCGTCTGCTCCTTTCCCTCTCATAGTATTGCCAAGCGCCAAGTTCAGTAGCGACAAGTATATATTTGTAATATATTGGTTTGACTTGCCCAGGGTTCTAACCTGAGATTCAAATCCCATGACCTATCGAAAGACGGTGCAGGCGCTCAACTCATTTGGCCACCCCGTCTTGTCTTAATCCGCAGTAATCGCGCAGTGATTGCCATGCCGTTCTAGCACTGCCCGTTGTCTATAGCCTCATCACATTGTCATTTAGCTGATGGCCTTCCCCTCAGTCAACCATCCATCACGCCACGCCTCATAAAAAAACACTCTGGGGTCAAGGTAGGTCACCTCGCCCTGATCGTCAGGCATTGTGCCAGGCCTGAACTCAACATGCCAAGAAGAATGGCTGACACACACTATGCGGTAATTTGACTTGAAGTTGAACACCGCTTAGCTATTTGTTGTTGCAACCCACACGTCGAGTGATATTAAGGGTTATTAGCATCATTGTTCATGTTACTAAAGCTAAGATTCCATATACACGGTATGTCATATGCGGTATGCGGTATGTGGTATGTGAATGCAGCAAACACTGGCAAAGCATATAAATACACAGTGGCACTTCCATATGTCCGAATGCGAATATGAACGCGAATGCGTCAAGTGGATCTGTACAGTTGATCGAATTTCAAGATGGAGTGTCAAATCGTGTGAGGCACACTTTGATTTAGATTTGGACAGACAGGATGGCCGAATGAGTTACAGCGTCCGCCTATCATGTTGGTAGATCATGGGATCGTGGGTTCGAATCCTGGTCGAGGCAAACCAATGACGTAAAAATTGATACTTGTCGCTTCCTAGCCAGGCGCTCCGCATTATTAGTATAGGGCAAGAAGCAGTGGAATGAGGAATACCAGTCGTCTGCGACTGAAATTTCCCCTGCTTAAACAACTAATGTACCAAAAAAACAATGCGAGATGTGGAGAGATTGCTTTCATTGTTTCACATATGGATAGGCAGGCTTCAGCTTATAGCGGAAACAATACTATGGATTTCAAGTATATCACATATGTACATACATAAGAACATCTTGGCAATGAGAGAGTGCCAGGCCAAACACATCCCAGCTGCCATCAACTGGACCACCCCATTCACAGACAGGGGTGGCGGGTTACTATTATACACATCCTATTGATATAGGCGATAATGGGTATTGGCAGTATCCTTTAGTAATGTTATAATACTTCAGGTACATCTTTAACAGGTTGGAGAGCTTACCTCGTTTTAGCTATTTTGGTCCTTTGACCACCTAGTTAATTACCAAGGTCAAATTTTATATAAGATTAATGTGTAGTTTGACAGTTTTGGCTGTGAAACACTGACATTTGGGATCTTTCCATAATGGAATACACAACTAGAAAGCACATAATTATATCCTATTTCCTGAATATTTCCAGGACATTTAGTTGGGACCAGATTGAGTAAATTAGCAGTGAATATTAGGAAATAATTTGTTAGTTACAATAAATGGCTACAGGCCAGATCTGTCCATGATTGTACTGTGTTGGTATAGCAGTAAATCCCAAACAATAGGCATCTCCAGTCAACCATGGGGATATATGCTGGTGTGTTGGCCTCTCACATACATCCACTTGCCACTGGTGGGGGAGGGCTGTGATTATGGATCTGATGCATAATCACCACACATATGGCTTTTCTTGCTGGTACAGCACACGTGCCGAACGTGACGACAGGCGCCTGACACCTTGGCGACGGGGGGAACAGTGCTGGAGCGCGGCTGCAAAACGCATTAAGACAAACGTACATTAAATATTATTGCATTTATATTCTATTTATTGTATTGCTGCTTACCACTTTTGATTTATATTTATATTAATTGAAGGGAGGCCCGGTGCCGGGAGTCTCGGCGCCGGGAGGCCGGGAACCGTGGGCCGGGAAGCCGAGAGACCTGGCGCCGAGAGTCCCGGTGTTGTAAGTTCAAAACACTACCCCACGAAGCCGGGAAGCTGGGAGGCTATACACACGTTTTAAAATGTGAGTGCTTATTAATATATGTATATCATCACTATATGTGTGTATATGTGTATATATATATATATATATATATTTATATGCTCACCCCCCACCACACCCGCCGCTACAACGGCGGTGTAGGGGTCGGGGGTTGGGGGAGGGGCGTAACACTCACCTGCCAACCAGACCCACCAAAAACTCTCACGGGCATGGGACTCACCAACAACTCTCACGGGACTCACCAAAAACTCTCATGGGACTCACCAAAAATCATGGGACTCACTACGCCCGGGCCCCAAGCTCGGGGCAGGGACCCCCCAGCCACCCACCCCCGTCGCATGGGGGGGGGGGGGGGGAGGGGCAGGCACTGTATATACGTATACAGTAAAACCTCTCTAAACCGACCGACCATGGAACCGACTTTAAGTGGTCGATTTCGGGAGGTGGTCGGTTTAGAGAGTTAGAATATCCTTACAATGGTATCGTTGTGACCAAATAAAGCAATCGATCGCAGGGGAGTGGTCGATCTGTGGAGGGGCCGGTATAGAGAGGTTTTACGGATATACATATAAAAATACATATACACATACAAGGGTATGCATATAAATATACATGTACATATGTGTGTATACATATTACATATGTATATATGTATGTCTATATATGTACAGCAGTGCTGTCACCCCCCCCCCCGAAACTGTGTTGTCACCCCCCCCCCCCACACACACACCGCCGAAACGGCGGTGTAGAGGGTGGGGGCGGTCGGGTGGGGCGTGACGGCAGCCACCGCTTGCTCACCTGTCAACCAGACTCGCCAAAAACTCACGGAACTCATCAAAAACTCACGGGACTCATCAAAATCTCACGGGACTCATCAACAACTCTCGAGGGACTCCCTCCCCGCTCACACCGGCGCCCCACACTTGTGGCTGGGACCCCGCCCCTTTTTGACTGGGGGGAGGGGCAGACACTACATATATATGTATATATATGTTTATATACTGATATAAATATAAATATACATATAAACATACATGGGTATGCATATTAATATACATATACATATGTGTATAGACATATAACATACGCATTTATATTAATATATATACCAATACATACTGTATTTAAAGATGATTGCATCACATATTGTAGAGTGGTCCTCCATTTCTGACTGGTAAGTTAACCCATGTGTAGGCTGTGTCACTATCAGACTTATTGCAAGGGACCTAAGCTCTGATACTTTCAACATAAGATTTTAACCAAAAATTCCAAAGAAAGCTTTCACACCTTGGGTTACCAATGGTTCTCTGGGTTTCAACTTCACTGACAGCTGAGCTCACTGAGTGTGAATGTGTCAGAGCATATGCCCTTGGGAGAGTGGATTGGATTTGGTTTATAAGGGTGTGTTCCAAAGTGCACTACACCCACACACCTGAAGGCACACATTACACAACCGTCAATTGTTACTTCTAAATGTATTACTATTGTGCAGCATCTGACACAGTCTATATGCACATATACATATAACTTTATAAGTATGTGTACATGTACACGCATAATCAAATATAAAATGAATAAAATAGAAATGGAATAATATTTAGAGTAATGCCAGTTTTTGGTTAAGATCTGAGTGTGAAAGTGTCAGAGCTTAGGCCCCTTGCATTGTTGCAATAAGCCTGAGAGTGGCACAGACTACATATTCATGGATTCACTTGGAGGTGACAAATGGAGGACCACTCTAACTAGTCTAAGATATGTGATGCATTCATCTCGAAATACAATATGTATTTCATATGCATATATATATATATAGTCATGAATATCTGTCTGCGTATGTATTTATGTATTCATATATGTATATATGTCTGCATATATATGTCTGCATATATATGTCTGCATATATATATATCTATATATGTGTATATATGTGTATATGTGGCTATCAATGATCTAAAGTCAAGTAAGGCTCCTGGAAGTGACCAGATAACATCAGAAATGATAAAAGGACTAGATGAAGTGGGGATTCAAATCATTCATAAGCTAGTAAATGACATCTATGAGACTGGATTTATACCATTGAATATGAATGAAACCATATTTGTACGACTCCCAAAGAAGCTAAAACCAACATTGTGTACTGAGTACAGAACACTAAGCTTCATGAGTCATATGTTGAAGATGATCCTGAAAATAATTTTACTGAGAAACAGACAGAACATTGAAGAACAAATCAGTAACGTACAAAGTGGGTTTATATCTGGAAGAGGTACACGTGAAGGGATTTTCAATATGAGAATAATTTGTGAACGTTATTGTGAAATGAACCAGGATGTTTATGCCTGCTTTATTGACTATGAGAAGGCCTTCGACCGAGTCAATCATCAACTGTTAATCAAATGTTTACAAGATATTGGTGTCAATTTCAAAGACATTAAACTAATTGTGAACTTATACTGGACACAACGTGCATTTATAAAAATGGAGCAGGGCCTATCGGATGAAGTTATGATTAAACGAGGAGTTTGACAGGGGTGTGTATTGTCACCATGTCTATCTAACCTGTACACAGAGATGATTTTCAGACACATTGAAGATTGCAAGGGAGTGACAATAGGTGGCATGAACATCAACAATCTTAGATATGCCGATGACAGTGTAATACTAGCAGACAGTGAGAAAAACCTACAAGATATAGTGAATAGAATCAATATAGCTGGAATACTATTCAACATGAAGATGAATGCCATGAAGACCAAAACAATGGTTATAAGTAAAAATACAGATAAACCAAATATCAATATAACCATAGATGGCACAAACATAGAACAAATATCTGAATTCATATATCTCGGACAAAAGATTACAAATGATGGGCGATGTGAGGAAGAAATTAAAAGAAGGATAACAATAGCCCGAACAACATTCTCCAAAATGTATAGAGTGTTAACATCAAGTAAGATATTAATACAAACAAGGAAGCATATTCTTCAGTGTTATGTGTGGTCTATTCTAATGTATGGGGCTGAGACATGGACAATCTCTAAGAAAATGTACAAACGTTTAGCAGCATTTGAGATGTGGACTTATCGAAGGATGATGAAAATATCATGGACAAAGAAGATCACCAACAAAGAAGTTCTCAGAAAAATTAAAAATAAGAAAAGCTTGTTTGCCACTATACAGACAAAGAAACTTATTTATTTTGGCCACATCATTCGTCAGAGTTCAATAAACTGTACATTGTTGGAAGGGAAGGTGAATGGCAGCAGAGGGAGAGGGAGACCAAGAACATCATGGTTTCCAAATATTTCACAGTGGACAGGCTTGAATTATTCACAGTCTATCAGAACAGCACACCATCGGGACAAGTGGAGAACCATTGCATCCAACCCTCGACTAGAGGACGGAAATATTGATTGATTGATGTGTATTTATGTGAATATATGTGTATATGTGTATATATGTGTATATATGTGTATATATGTGTATATATACATACATATATGTATGCATATGTGTATATATGTATATGCATAACATTTATAATAGGCATAGGGGATGAGGGTTTGGGGGGGGGAGGACATGGCCGCCTATCAGCGCCGGGAATTCCGGCTTCTTGGGGCTGGGTGTCCTGGCTTCCAGCCCTGCGCCAGGGTTCCCCGCCTCAAGGCGTTAAGACTCCCGACATTCAAATAATATAAATATAAATTAAATAAATTAAATATAAATGCAATGATATACAAGGTAGGTTTTTCTTACTGTTGCTGTACCAGCAAGAACTGACATATTCTTGGTGATTATGCATCAGATACATAATCACAGTGAATTATTTATTATACATATATATATATTGGTATGCAAAAGATATATCTAAATGATGAACAATAGTCCACACAGGACCTCACCCCCAGTGGCAAGAGGAAGTATATGAGTGGGCCACAGACCAGTATATACCCCTATGGTTGGCTGGAGGTTCCTCTATTGTTTCGTATTCATGGCTATACCGCACAGTACTATCATGGACAGTTCTGGCCCGTAGCCATGAGTTGTAATTAATGAATTATTTCCTAATATTCACTGTTCATTTACTCAATCCGATCCCAACTAAAATTCCTGGGAATATTCAGGAAATTAGATATAATATTTAGCGTTCAAGTGATATATTCCAATATAAAAACATCCCAAAACTTAGTATGCCACTACCATATTTGTGAACCTGCACATTAATCCTATATAAAATTTAACCTTGGTAATTGAACCGGGGGTCAAACAGGTCCTTTAACCACCATAGCCCAAACGAGTTAAGCTCTCCAACCTGGTTAATATTATATATATGTATTGTATGAAAGGTGAAGGTGCAAAAACCGACAAAGCCGTTCTAGTTGTTTTCTCTCAAATTTAATTCATTGTTGTACTTTCCAGTTAAAGTCTATCAATTTAATATTGAGTAGGGTATTATGTAGGGGATGTGGCAGCATCTGCGAACAAACTGATTTTACTATCGAATAAGGGCAATCTCTGCTCAAACTTGGTAGTCTTGGTTTCATTGTGGCCCAGATTGCGTTAGTCAGGTTTTGCACCTGAACCTATATGGGTTATTCTCCAAAACTGGGCACCACATATTTGGTCTCCATGTTACAATGCTGATAATTAAGTCTTTGTTTTATTGAGAGCAAGTCAAATAATTAGTGTAGCCTCTGTCTATTAGGTATATTAGCAGTTCTACTTGTATTGAATTTATCCCACCAAAGATATCAACATTATATTTGTATGATTTTGCGCTAGAGTGAAAATATGAAAATTTACACATTGACACCTTTCATGTAGCCAAACTTTATTGCAACTTATTTTTCAACTTGTTTCTTGTAAGTCATAACCTTGTCTCCTTAACAGTAATCAATCAAATCTTGTTTGACTATGTTGTATATGTTAAAATGAGGTTCTGGATGTGTCTTTGATTTTCTTGTTACCAAGTGATATTATTGTATTACTCAATTTGTATCAGGTCTAATTCAAAAAGTGAAACCCAATTTTGTCAACTCTGACATATGCACAACATGCAAACCTTCATAGGACATTGGATTAGGCTATTATTTGGAAGGATATTTGCTATTATTTGGAAGGTTTTCACTTTTGGTTTCCATGTCAGACTTCTGTGCCAAGTTTGAGAGAATGACCCATTTGTGTGTAATGTTGCAAAATCCGTAAATGATGGAGAGAGACATTAGTGTGCTAGAGATATGGTTCATATCCCGGCTTGGAAAAACACCCTGCATAACAGAGACAATGAAAAGATTGCCTAGGTAAGCACCGATCTAAAAAAATGTGTTCACAATCCAATACTAAGTTCATAGAGCGTGTTTTGGAAAAGAGCTCTTCATATATATAAAGAGCATGTCATGTATTTATATATACGAAGAGCTCTTTTCCCAAATACGATCTAGAAACTTGGCTTTGGCATTGCCCACTCATTTTTTTTTATTGGAGCTTATTGTATTTTGGAAAAGAGCTCTTCAAATATGTTTTTCATTACACATCAAATAACTTTGGTGATGGCTGTGGGTATGATCCTCCAGCCTAGTGGCTGCAGCAGTTGGCCTGCCACCTGGTGTTTCATTCATACATTGACCAGCGCTGCCACCTGGTGTCCCAGCCATACAACCATATTCAAGGCTGACGCAGACCAAACGACATTGCTTACATCAATATATGAAGAGTTCAGGCGCAAAACCGAGTGAACATCAATAAAAAGGTTGAGATAAACATTGCAATTAAACGTTCAAAAGGTTTACACTCCTGCTTTTTGTTCATTGCTTGATATTCATATCATCACAAGAAAAGTGGAATTAGTGATAATTAAAATTATTTTCAGGTAAAAATCTGTTATTTTAATACAATTTTGAGATTGGTCTTTACAGGGTTTTTGCGCCTAAGCTCTTCATATATCTGAGCTGACCCTTACACCGGTTTTTTTCAATATATGACCTACATAGTATTATATTTTCTTCAATGGACAACTCTGCACCTAGTCCAATGTTGTCCTGAAATACCAGGTGTCCACTCAGAGGAAGGAATGTTAAATGAAACAACCAACACATAGAACAACATAAATTTGTATCGGGAACAGCTGTGGGCTCAGGACAGGGGCTCATCAATTAGAAGGGCCATTGAAGAATGTATACAGTATGTAAATAAAACAAGATCACAATCTTTTCCTAAATGTAATAAGCGCCATCTCTATAGATATCTATAGATGCACCTGGTCACGTACACCTATCAGTAATAGAACATTTGCATTCCCCCCTTGCTGATAAATACACAAATAACTATTGAAACAGACCATAAACCGTTGGTAAATATAATGTCAAAGCCATTGCACATGTTGTCTGCGCGTATGCAGAGGATGCGCATGCATCTGCAAAACTACAATATAAATGTTGTACATATAAACGGCTGTAACATGTATTTTGCAGATGCACTCTCCAGGGCACACTCCACTAACACCGAGCCAAATGACCTATTCGACAACAGCTTGTCCGTAGCTAGTATCGACATGGCACCCAACATGTTACAACGCGTAAAAAACGACATGATGGTAGACGACACGATGCAACAAATCAAAGGGTTAGTTGAATCTGAATGGCCCACCCGATGTAAAACCCTTTTTTACATTTAGAGACGAGATAACTATCGAAGACAGCATTTTGTTGAGGGCAAATCAAATTATCATACCAAAAAGTCTACAGCGAGAGGTATTACAACTGTTACATGAGTCACACATGGGTATAATTAAATGCAAGCAGCTGGCCCGAGACAATGTTTTCTGGCCTGGCATGGGTCAACAACTAAAAGATATGATAAGTAGATGTGCGACGTGCCAACAGCACCGTAATCTTCAACATGCAGAATCATTAATATCTCATGAAGTGCCAAATAGTCCCTTTCTAAAAATAGGAACTGACTTATTTCAAATTGAAAATGTAACATACTTGTTAGTCATCGATTATTTCTCAAAGTTTCCAGAGGTACGAGAATTAAAAAATACGACCAGTAAAGATGTAATTAATTCACTAACAGAAATATTTGGTGTGCATGGAATACCAGAGACCCTTGTGTCGGACAATGGTCCGCAATTTGCTAGTCATGAGTTTGCTATGTTTGCAAAGGAATATGGTTTCAGACACATAAAGTCAAGTCCACATTACCCACAAAGCAATGGACAGGTGGAACGGTACGTACAAACAGTCAAAAAATTGATAAAAAAGGCACACATAACAGATATAAATTATAACCTAACATTGTTAAATTACCGGAATACTCCATTAGTGACCATAAATGCATCACCAGCGCAGCTCTTAATGAATCGCAGACTGCGTTCCAAAATACCCATGACAGAACATCATTTGCGACCATCCATTCCAAGTTCAAAAATAACCGAAAGAAATCAAATACAACAACAACAGAAAAAATACTATAATAAACATGCAGGTAAAGACCACGTGTTATTACACGAAAAAGATTCGATCAAATACATAACATATGAGGGAAAATGGGCGAATGGAAGGATTACAAAAGTAAATAATCCAGGGCCACGAGACTATGAAATAATTAACACGCAAGGACAGAGACTAAAGCGAAATCGCAAACATATATTTAAAATACCTAACCAACAGAATGCAACAGAAGGCAAAACAGACACAACGACTAGAGCCAAAGCAAGCCAAAGCCAGAAATGTAATATATGTGAACCGTGTCGTGGTGGCAGGGTGTGCTAAGACGGTGTGTATAGCCGCGCCGGTGTAACTAGGCCAAGCGGGCCGTGTATGAGCTAAGAATAAACCAGTCTTGAATCTCCACTCGCCGTGTCCACACGTGTCTTCTTTACACACACCACCCCCCCCACCACCCCACACACCCCCCCCCCCCCCCCCCCAAACCCCTGCCAGTCCCATCCTCCCTCAACCCCCCGCCCCCACCAACCCACCCCCACCAACCGCATCCTATCCCTGGACCTTGCCATCCTCCAATACCTGCTCGGCAGCATTCGCGACCGCAGACGCCGCAGGCTGACCTTTGACCTCATTACGTCACAGCTGCCCATAGTCACAGGGCAGGAGCAGCTCAACTCAGCCTGCGTGGTCTCCTCACCCCGACCAGTTCTGCGTGGCCACGATATGGACAGTAATTGTCTTGATTTATAAGAAGCACATCTGGGGGTGAACGGCCGTTGACACCACCAGACATGGTAGGATGAGTGGGGTAGGGGCTGTTGCGCCAGAGACGCTAAATACATATGAAGCATTCAGGCGCAGAACCATGTAAACAGCAATCCAAAAATGTAATTTAAATAACAGATTTGTACCTGAAAATAATCTTAATTCTCACTAATTGGCATATGGCTATGGAGCAAAAAACAGAGAGGTAAGAATATAAACGAATATACTTTTATAGGTTTGATTTCAATGTTTATCTCCATGTTTGGAAGGCGTTTACATGGTTTGCACCTGAACTGTTCAGGAACTACGCAATCTTAGTTTCTCTTTATTTAAACTACCAAGCATGGTGGCCGACAGGCCTCGCATGTGGGAGATTAGGAGTGTGGTTCTCGGTCGAATCAAACCAATGACTTATATCATTGATGCTTGTCGCTTCCTAGCCTGGTGCTTGGCATTAATAGGATAGGGCAAGGACTGGTTAGATCAGTATCAGGATAATGTGATTGAGGGGAATATTGGTTCATGGTGCGGGCTGTCTGATTTCCCAGTGGGGCAGCACTATAAAGTCGCCATGAATGAGCACTGTCACTGATGATATGACCGTAGATGTTGCCAGGACGTAAACCTGCAACAACCAAGCAACTATATAAATATACTACGCAACATTTGTGTGAATCTTAGCTTCTCTTTCTTTTAGCTGTCCATTACAGACAGAATGGCCAAGTGAGTTGAGCATTTGGTAGAACATGGAATCCAAATTCCCCGACTCAAACTTGATTGATTGATTGATTGGTGGTTGCTTTACGCCATGTCGGCAGCATGGGCCATATTCACGGCGAGAAATGTTAGTTTTTTGTTCAAACCATCGCTTTTACATGTAAAAGCAGACAATCAATTATGTGCCAATAGACACTCATTAAATTAAAAAGCTCACAATCATATATTTGTGGCCAATGGAAACAAATTCCCATAGAAAAAGAAAAGTTTTATTAATAATTGATAGAATGTATTTAGTCAACTATATGAGGTGGTACATTCCAGTTGCCCTCAAAAAGGCTAAAATGTTTTCTTGTTTTACTTTAGTAAAAAGGTCATGCATACTGTCTGCAGTGGTGCAGGGCCCAACAAATCAACACAACTTAGTACAATGTCTTTGAGTGTCAGCGGGGACTGAGACCCAATACATTCAGGGGGAGGTTCCCCTTGAGCAGAAAAGCATGTGTAAGCCAGGAGCTGTTGGAGATAAGGGTCATAGGACACATGTGTTGACAAGCATCACACAAGAACATGGGCTTCAGAAGTTATTAAAGGAAACATCACCACTAATAATTCATGTTTGGCGTCACAAGACGACTCAAACTAATAATGGCTGAGTTAAGTCAATGATTTATACACCACTCAACCATTGATTTATACAATTTTACTTCTCGCTACCTACATAGTATTTGGCATTACTAGAAAAGGGCGAGAAGCAGAGTAATGAGGAAGATCGGTTGTCGGTGATTGAAATTCCTCCTCCCTACTTAAATAATGTACAACAACGAAAGAATCACTAAAGTTGCATAATCCAATGGTTTTTTTAATAATCAGGGTCATGCTTTTAAAATAAATATATTAGGTTCAATGTCATGAACCAATTTACGTGTAGACTGGAGTAGCTTTTGTTTTGAAGGGTTAAATTTGGAAATATTTTAAGTGAAAATATGCTAATTTACTTCTGGTGCACACATTGTTATGCTAAACATGGTAGGATCGGAAAACCTTTAGCATGCCCAGGTTCTGTTAAAATATAACATTAGCGTTCCCTTTTATGCAGAAATAACTATTTAATAACTACACCAAATTTCAATTCGATATGTTTGAGCAGATCGATGTAAGTGTGATTTTTGTCGTTTTTCCAAAATGAAGTGTTTTCATTGGATTATACAAATCAAAGTGAAAGTATTTTCAATTCTAGAATATTGTTCTCTTTATTTCTTTACTGCAATTGATATTGCTGAGCGGCAAACGGACATAATTTTGTGTACGTCTTTGGTTTGATTCGACTCAATTCTGTTGACATAGCGGTTTTCTAGGGGTTCACTAATCAGCAGAAAAGATGGCTGTATACCATGTCCTAGCTCGTAACATATGAAGAGTTCAGGAGCAAAACCGACAAATCTATTTTAGTTGTTTTCTCAAAGATAGAATTTATTGTTGTGATTTCTGATCACAATCTAACAATTTTATAATAAGTAGGACGTCATATAGACTATGTGACAGCTTTTGCGGGAAAAAAACTATTTGATTATCGGAATGATGGCAGCTTCAACTCATAGATAATAGTCATGTTGTTATTTCGTCCAGGTCGGTATAATTCCTCACACACACACCCACTGCAACACAGTATGATACATTTGCGTTCATACAGAGTGTCATCCACTGCTACTGTGGTGCCGCTTAATCACACTCCGCCACTCACATGAGCTACTCGAGAAGCAAAATACCCCCACATGCCACTTGACATCTTTCCCAACATTCTCTCCGAAAGAAATCCCTGCAGATGTGAACATCTCCGACTAGCTCGATGAATTATGAGGAGTTGTTAGTAGGTGTGAGCAGTTGTAAGCAGTTTCGAGCAGTTATGAGCAGTTGTGTGCAGTTTTGAGAAGTTGTGAGCAGTTGCGAATATCTCTGAGCAGTTGTGAGCAGAGGTGATCCTCTCTCATCAGATGTGAGCAGTTGTGATCAATTATGAGGAGTTGTTAGTAGATGTGAGCAGTTGTGAGCAGTTGTGAACAGCTCTGGGCAGATCTGAGCAGTTGTGAGCAGTTGTGAGTAGGTGTGAGCAGGTGTGAGCAGTTGTGAGTAGTTGTGATCAGTTGTGATCAGTTGTGAGCAGGTGTGAGCAGTTGTGAACAGTGTTTAGTAGATGGGAACAGTTCCGAGCAGTGGGGAACAGCTCTGTGCAGATCTGGGCAGTTGTGAGCAGTTGTGAGTAGCTCTGAGCAGCTGTGAACAGCTATGAGAAGCTGTGGGCAGCTGAGATACGATGCAAGCAGCTCTGAACAGTTGTCATACAGCTGTGTCACGTATTGATTTAGATCTGATACAAATTTAGCAGTACGTTAATGTCACGTGTGTAACCCGGAAATCAAAGACCCCACCTGAACATTATGTTAACATACACAACAAAGCAAAACAAATTGTATTGATTACAGTTAAGAAAACAAGGTTATGTCCTACAAGAACAATTTTGAAAACAAGTTGAAACACGGTTTGGGTAAATGCATAGTATAGATGTGTAAATGTTCACATTTTCACTTTAGCACAAAATCATACAAGTATACTTTTGATATCTTTTACGGGATAGATTAAATATATTTAGTATTGCTACAATACTTAATAAACAGAGGCAACGGTAATTATTTTACTTGATATCAATAAAATAAAGAATTAATATCAGAATCTGTTGAAGCCATATAATTGATTCCCAATTTTAGAGAATAACGCAAAAAGGGCTGTCTTCTCGCGATGACAATGAATGACCCTTGCTGCCGACATTACGGTAGACCATCATCAATCAATCAAGCTTACATATTGCTATAAACAATACACGGACAAACAAAGGAAGTACCAGCATAATTGCATTAGTTAGGAACCAGTGATAGTTGTTGACGCACAGTGTGTGCTGTAGTGGTGGGTTCGCACTTGATTCGCGATAGTGCTGCCCTCTAGTGACGATTACTGGTAATTGCCTTCCATCACCACCCACTGGACCATCGAATCACAGAGGATGAGATCTCCATGAGTAGCAAAGTGTTCCTGCCACTAATATGGAATATTGAACAGTTAATGCCTGATATAGGCTTGGGTTATAGGCTTAGGACTCATATAGAGGGGCATACAACTGCACACTTGTCTGATTTATTTCTTCAATTTTAATTGTATTTGTTCATACATTAGTTGATTAAAGCTGCATAGTCTGATCAAATATCAAATTTTCAAAACCAAACCAATTATCTAGATTAGATTCTACATATCTAACTTAGATACTGATGCACTTATTAAGCATTTGTTACTGTGTAGACAATTTAACAGAACCTGTTACTGCAGAAGTCTATGTTGTCAGAGTTTTGGCAAGCTTGCCAAAACTAATTTTACATGTTTGCACTAAAAATATCTGAAAAGTTTACCATTTAAAATAAAAGTAACTTTGAACTATTGTAAAGTGGATACTAGTGATCGATCTCATATATTTATCTCAGAAAAAATACAGAAATTCAAAACCATCGGACTATGCAACTTTAAGCTCATGGGATTTCAATCATGGACAATTCCTTATTTGATTGCTCACTGCCCTGTGCGCAGGTAATTTCGATTGTTTGTTTGGTGTTGTTTTGTGTCCTAGCAATATCTAAGGTCCAGGACATTTCAATCTCGGAGAATTCATTACTGGATTCCTCCGTGACCTATGCTAGTAATGCCAACCGTCCTGATATTACCTTGGATGTTGCTAGGACGTAAAACAACAACAAACAAACAAAACAGTAATTCCAAACGCCAGGCTAGATAGTGACAAGTATGAATTTTGATGTGGATTGTTTTGACTCGGCCAGGGTTCAAGCTGGGGGTTTCGAACCCTACAACGTATACAAAAAACAGAAATCCGACACTCAACGCACGCGGCCATTTTGTATGGTTTCAAGTCACTGTTGGCTTCTGTGAAGGAACAGATTTCACTATTGGAAGAATGGCAGTGTCAGCTCAAACCTGGTAGTCATAACTTCATTTCAACCTGAATGGCGTAAACTTGTCAGCTTTTGCACCTGAACTCTTCAAGAGTTCAGTCGCAAAGGCACATAAATGGCAATCCAAAAATGTAGTTTAAATGAAAGATTCTACCTGAAAATAATTTCTGACTTATTCCAATTTTCATATGATAACATGGTTATCGAGCAATAAACAAAAGAGTAGGAATATAAAATAATTAATTTTTGAAGGTTCGATTACAATGTTTATCTCCATTTTTGGATTGGCGTTCACGTGGTTTTGCGCCTGAACTCTTCATATGTACATATACATATATATATGCAGTATATATACATGAATTCATAGCATATAAGCAACATAGTACAAAACAAGCAGTTGGTGGACTTCAACTTAGGTAATATTTGTATAACGACTTATTCCCGTCCTGATATGACCTTAGATGTTGCTAGGACGTAAAACAACAAACAAACAACACTTCTACCCCACACAATGGTTATACAGAATATGTGAATAGTTCAGGCACAAAACAATATAAACACCAATCCAAAAATGTTATCAAAATAACAGATTTGTACCTGACAATAATTTTAAATCACACTAATTCCACTTTTCTTGTGATGACATGATTATGGAGCAATGAATAAAAAGAAGTAATGTACAACATTAACATTTTGAAGGTTTGAATTAAAGGTTTATGTCAATTTTGGGATTGGCGTTTACAGGGTTCTTGCGCGTGAGCTCTCCATATGTAGGATTCAGATATTTTAAAGGTTTTTCCACATTTCTTCATAGTGTGGCGATTCTCAGAAATGACCCATATCAAAATAAATATAGCTGCTCCATTAGCCAATGTCTAACAGCTTACTCAAATCTGTTGACATAGCGGTTTTCTATGGGTTCACTAATCAGCCGACCAGATGGGTTGTAGATCTCCTCCTAGATTCGAACATATGAAGAGTTCAGGTGCAAAAACTGACGAATCCAATTTAGTTGTAAAATCGAATTTAGTGCTGTGATTTCCAGTTAAAGTCTATCAATTTCATATTGAGTAGGGCATCATATTTGGGTTGTGACAGCTTCTGCGAAAAAAACTGATTTAATTATCAGAATGATGGCAGCTTTAGCTCAAATGTGGTAGTCATGGTTTTATGTCAAGCCAGGATGGCGTTGGTCAGTTGGTCTGCCTGAACCATTCATTTATTCTTTTCTATGTGTGAGGCTGATCAGAAGGGGTGTTCTAATCAGTGAGAGCACCATCTGGGTTGCTGTGTGTGGGGGCGGTCAGGGGATCAAACCCTGACCGACCCTATAACACTAAGACATCTAACTCAGCCTGTATTGTGTAATCAAGAGAACAGCCAGCCCGCACCAGGTGGTGGGTTTGATCATTTTGATAGTGTTATAATGGGTTGAGCGAATGGTGTGTGTGCTTGGGTGGGGTGGAGAGGTGGACGGGCAGGGTGGGTGTAGCAGTGGTGGTGGGAGTTCTATAGGAGTGGCAACATGCCACCAGTGGGGACCTCCCCCACCTCCCCACCTACATCTGGGAGGGGGTTGTGAGGTGTATTGTGAGAGCACCAACTGAGGTGGGTGTGGAGAGTGAGGGGAGAGGGAGGAAGAGGGAGGAAGAGGGAGTGTGGGGGGAGCAAGGGTATTGGGAGGGGGAACGGGAGGAGGATGCGGAGAGGGAGGAAGGGGGATGAACAGGGAGTGAGGGGATGAAGGGGGGGAGAAGGGGAGGAGGAGGCAGAGAGCGAGGGGGAAGGGGGATGGGGCGGAGGTGTGGTATGAGAGCTCCGAGTGAGGTGGGTGAGGAGGGGGAGGAAGAGAGGGACGGGGGAGAGCACCAAGTGAAGTGGGTGAGGAGGGGAGGGGGGAGGCGGAGAGGAAGGGGGGAAGGGAGAGGAACGAGGAGGAAGCGGGAACAAGGGGGAGGAAGGGGAGGGGAGGGAGGTGTGGTGTGAGAGCACGGAGGTGTGGATGTGGAGAGAGATTGGGAGAGGGAAGGGTGGGGATGGGAGGGTGAATGGGAGGGGACGGGAAGGGCAATGAGGCCCGGGAACGGTGGGTTGGAGGGGGGAGGGGAGTGGGATAAAAGGGGAGTGAGGGAAGGGGAGGGTGGGGGGAGGAGGGGGAAGGTCGGTGAGGCCGAGAGGAGGGAGGGTCGGAGGGATCGCAGGGAGGGAGGGGGAGGGAGGGGGAGAGAGCGAGGGAGGGCGGGGGAATGAGGGCGGGTGGGGCAGAGGGAGATGGGGACCAGGCAGTAGGTGCAACATCAGCATCCAAAAAACAGGCAATCTCTGTTTTTTTAATTTTAAACTCACCCTCTCACCTTGTATGCGTTTACATGTGAAACACCAGCCAGCAGCTGGGCTGATCAAAGCCACCACAAGATGGCACTGCAAAATTTACATTACCATGGGAGAGATAGGGTGTGATCCGTCTTAGTGTTATAGGGTCTTTGGTTAAACCAATGACTTACAAAGTTTGCACTTATCGCTACCTAAGCTGACACTCACCATAAATAGGATCGTGCAAGGACTAATTTGCTCAATATTAGGATAGTGCGACTGAGTGGGATATCAGGTCATAGTGTACCCATGGGCCAAGATTCTAGTCAGCCAGTAGTATTTTGTCTCTACATGATTGGTTGGTTGGTAGTTAGAGTGTTATATTCTGGCAACATCTAAGGTCATATCAGGATGGGTACCGACTTGTCATAGTGAGCACTCATGGTGACTTAATAGTGCTGCCCCACTGGGAAATCATGCCATCATCACCAGGACCCACTTTCCCACTCAGTCATATTATCCTGACACTGAGCTAACCAGTCCTTGCCCGATCCTATTAATGCCCAGTGCCAGGCTAGGAAGTGACAAGTCTCAATTTGATAAGCCACACACGCGAGGCCCACACTTTACCGATTCAGCCACCGTGCCTAGTGTGTTCTACATGAGTGCACATGAGCGTATACTGTTGATACATGTTGTGATATGAACTTAGGTGTTGCTAGGATGCAAAGCTCCCAACATACAATAACATATTTACTCTATGCGCTATTCAAACCCAAATTGATCAACAAATAATCAATATTGCATGAATCCACCAAGGGTAGTGTGCCAGTGACAAGGCCCAAAGCACGATTTTATTATAAAATGGACACCATTCCCTGGAATAGCGGCAATATTTCATCGGATGGGATTCATCAATTATTTCTCAATTTGCCGGTGTTTTGGCATTGTAATTATCCAATTGACTGATCCCGGTGGGATTAATGCCTTTTACTTTTTTAGTATCCTATCCTCGAGGGACGGCATTTGCTAGGACTCGTTTGCTGATAGTTTGAGTCACTGTTTACTTATTTCTATTGTTTTAAAATCGGTTGTAATCTGTATAACTACAAGCGAATGTATGTGTGTTTAAAAAATAGGGCGGCTGGGTGGCTGGGTGACTGGGCGACTGGGCGACTGGGTGACTGGGCGACTGGGCGACTGGGCGACTGGGCGGCTGGGTGACTGGGTGACTGGGTGACTGGGCGGCTGGGCGACTGGGCGACTGGGCTATTGGGCGGCTGGGTGGCTGGGCGACTGGGCGACTGGGCGACTGGGCGACTGGGCGACTGGGCTACTGGGCGACTGGGTGACTGGGTGACTGGGCGACTGGGCGACTGGGCGACTGGGCAACTGGGCGACTGGGTGACTGGGTGACTGGGCGACTGGGCGACTGGGCTATTGGGTGGCTGGGTGGCTGGGCGATTGGGCGACTGGGCTACTGGGCGACTGGGCGACTGGGCTACTGGGCTACTGGGTGGCTGGGTGGCTGGGTGAATGGGCGACTGGGCGGCTGGGTGGCTGGGTGACTGGGCAACTGGGCGACTGGGTGACTGGGCGACTGGGCTACTGGGTGAGTGGGCGACTGGGCGACTGGGTGACTGGGCAACTGGGCGACTGGGCGACTGGGTGACTGGGCGACTGGGTGACTGGGCGATTGTGCAACTGGGCACCTGGGCGACGGGGCGACTGGGCTACTGGGTGACTGGGTGACTGGGCTACTGGGATACTGGGCGACTGGGTGACTGGGCGACTGGGCGACTGGTCTACTGGGCTACTGGGATACTGGGCGACTGGGTGACTGGACCCGGTGGCCTAACCGTTAAGGCCCGGTCACGTACACGTTGGTGGCCGCAGTCGGCCGCAGTCGGCCGCAGTCGGCCGCAGTCGGCCGCAGTCGGCCGCAGTCGGCCGCAGTCGGCCGCAGTCGGCCGCAGTCGGCCGCAGTCGGCCGCAGTCGGCCAGAGTCGGCCAGAGTCGGCCAGAGTCGGCCGTAGTTCAACGTACCAGCATCCATACTTCTCCATCATGCTAACTTGGTAATAACGTGGGTGGGCCATGAGTTCTGATTTAATCTTTGGACATGTTCAAAAGAGCGCTGTGATAGAGGCTAACATACTGTGGTGAAGTCTCCATACTCTTAATGTACTCTTTCATAGTTTAGCATACTCTAGTGTATTCTAGCATACCCTAGTGTACTCTAGCATACTCTAGCATACTTTAGCATACTTGGATATAGTTGAACTTAGTTGACCGTAGTGGAGGCTAACATACATTGAACATAGTTAAACATAGTTGAACGTAGTTGAACAAAGTTGAATGTAGTTGAACATACCGGCATCTGCGATGTAATATATTTATCCCTACCAAAACCTGCCATACCTGAACGTTTTTCACCTACGTTCAACTACGTTCAACTATGTCTCGCCTGGTCTCCGAGTGGGGCAACACTATACATTCTTCATGAGTGCGCACTTTCACAAGTCACTACCTGTCCTGATATGACCCTAGCTGTTGCTAGGAGTACAACAACAAATAAACAAGCAATCTTACCGTGATTTTGATAAGTTCATCTCAAAGATAGAACATTGCCAGTATCCCCTAGATCAGGGTTTTAAAACTTTGGGCCCTCACACATTAGTGCGTCGCAAATTAAATTAAATGTGTCCCGACAAACAGAAAAGAAAATCGACAAAAAATCCGCAAGTGAGAGCTCCAATCTCATACTGGGTCACAATACAAAACAAGTTTGATAAAAACTGCCCTAGATGTTGCTTACAAGTCTAAAGGGCCATACTTTTGTGCGGCCAGTATTTCGCATTTGCATATCTAGACTTAGATATGGCGACTTGCCTACAACAGTTGGTGAATAATGACAATGCTATTTCCTCTAGATAAAATTAATATTCACCTCGATCCAAATCCATACGTCCAAAGCCGAGCAAGAACTGCTTTCGTATAAACAGACTGCAGGCACTGGTTCAGGAAGCCAGTGTTTATCTTTATTGATATAGAGGTAAGTACCTGGGAGAGAATTCAAAAATGCAAAAAGGAAAACCCAAGATTGCGCCTACTGCATTCTCTCAATTCAATTTTAAAGTATACTTGTATACAACAGTTGGGGAATAATGGCAATACCATTTCCTCTAGATAAAATATTTACTGCCATCCAAATCCAAATGCAAAAATCTGAGCAAAAACTGCTTTGGTATGAATCAACTACAAGCAGAGTGTATAGGCACTGTTTCTAGAACACATAGTTAGCTGTATTGATATAGAGTTGAGGAACTGTGAGAGAATGCAACAATGAAAAAAACAAGATGGTGGCCACTGCATTCTCTCAATTCAATTTTAAAGTATACTTGTATACAACCATTGGGGAATAATTACCTCAATCCAAATCCAAATGCCCAAATCCGAGCAAAAACTGCGTTGATACGAATCAACTATAAACAGATTGTATAGGCACGGGTTCCAGAACACAGTGTTTATCTGTATTGATATAGACTTGAGGAACTGTGAGAGAATGCAAAAAATAAAACCCAAGATGGCATCCACTGCATGCTCTCAATTTAAATTTGAAGGTCCATTAGCTAACGTGATTTAATCAAGTCAGCACTTCAAAAATTAGCTGGCTATGATAGATGAGAATCTAAAATACTATATTTAGCCTTGTAGATTGGGAAATCACGTGGATACATGGATCACCCATCCATCTTCCACCTTTTATTAATAGGGTTGGTGAGAAGCCTTGTCCTTGGTTCGAGACAAAACTGTGGGAAAACATTATCCGCTAAATAATGCATAAGGCGACCGGATGCGGTGTCCGAATCGGCAGAGTGTAGGCTTCCCGTGCGGAAGGTCAGGAGTTGGAATCCCAGCGAAATCAAACCAATGACTTATACAATTGATACTTGTCGCTACATAGCCCGAACTAGGCATTACTAAAATAGGACAAGGACTGGTTGGCTCAGTATCAGGATAAAGTGACTGAGTGACATACCAGGTCATGGCGATAGCAGCCTGGTCTTCCAGTGGGGCAGCACTATAAAGTTGCCATGAGTGCACACTGTCACAAGTCGGTACCCTCCATGATATGACCTTAGATGTCACAAGGGTTGCGGGACGGCGCTGAGGCGGTAGAGTGTGCACCTGTGAAGGTGTCGTTCATCCTACCGATCCTGCTCAGTGGACTCAATAGCAGTTTGGGCTATTTTCCGATTCAACCAGTGGTCCACACGTGGTACATCAAAGGTAAAATGTAAAATTTAATACCTAAATGCACTGGGATTGGTCCCACTGCTTCATGGGTCACAGCTGGTCCAGTGTATTATTAACAACCCCACCCCAACACAATAATTCCTAAACTCACATAACTAAATACATTAGAGTTACACTAGAATTTCCTAACAAACCAACATTTATATACCGCTTGCCTAACTGCAACTGAACATTAAAACTTACTACAATTTTACCAACTGAATATAGAAGATAACTTCTGCTTACATTCTAAATTCTATGTAAATACTCACATTGATCTGACTAATATTGATCTGGTTATATGACACTACTGTACCATATTGTTATGGAACTTTTGGGTTTCAGAATGTCATTGTGTTACATGGTGCAAATTTTGTATTCAACAGGTATTGTACACCTTATTCTATATACCTTTTGTGTAAATAACCCTGAATTGAAAAATGGCTGGAAGACCAGTGCTTCGGCAGTGACAAAAGACTTATTCAGCAGAATAAACATATTTACCCCCCCAAAAATGGCTGTTGGAAAGTGCATGTAAAAGACCGATTGCTGCTTATTGGGAAGAGTAGCCTATGTGGGAGCAGCAGGTTTCCTCCAAATATATATGTCAGAATTACCATAGGTTTGCTGATGATGAAAATCAATGTGCTCTAGAGGCGTTGTTAAATGAAACAAGTTTTTTTTAGATGTTGCAAGGTCATAAAATTCCAACAACCAACCGACATTGCTAGATATATATTAGAAACCTGCCTTTCCCTACGAGAACCATATCAGGTTACTCACGTTGCATGATACACTGTTTGTTGTTTTACATCCTAGCAACATATCAGGTCCTACCAGGACAGTTACACAATACCAGCTGCTAGCTAACGGCGCGATCCCGTCCCACAGATCCTGACATTTTGCTTCTTTAAAAATAACAAACCAAAACAACTTGTACAAATTGTACTTCTCGCTTTGCCTGCATTGATCCAACTAGACTGAAATGAATTAGACAGTGCATAGAGCTTATATTCTCTGGTTACTCACCATTTGCATATCACATGACTAACATCAGCAACCACATTGTCCATAATCATCATCATCATCAATCACTTAAGAGTGGGTGTTGTTGGAACACCACAAATGACTTTGCAAACAGTTTTCTCCATTTTTTCCTCTTCTCCACTACCCTCTGGGACTTGCGTGTCTGTAATGGATCATATTGTAATGAGCGAAGGCGTAGATTTTGCATTCACTTATCAATAAATGATCAGTAGGCATTGATCCATGCATCAACGCCCCACTTATTCATGCATACACTCACATCGGTGCCTCCCTTATTCATTACCATAGCGTTACAATCTTGGTTTAGTACGTCATGGGATCCGAACGCCTGGGGTTGAACCCTTGTGAAGTCAAATGACTCAACAATTTATACTTGTCCCTACCTAGCCTGGCATTCAGCATTACTAGGATAGGGCAAGAAACAGTGGAATGAGCAAGACCAATTGTCCGTCATACAAATTGCCCTGCTTAATCAATTAAAGCTGCATAGTACGATCAAGCATCAACTTTTCAAAAACAAAACATTTATCTAAAATGTATTCTACATATCTAATATAAATACTGGTTCAGTTATTAAGCCTGTGTTGCCACATATAAGGGAATACCAAACAAATTCAATAGAACCTGTTACTGCAGAAGCCTATGGAGTCAGAGTTTTGGCACACTTGCCAAAACTAATCTTATATGTTTGCACTTCATATATCTCTGAAGTTAGCCATTTAAAATAAAAGTTACTTCAGACTAAAGTATGGTAGATTATAACAATCAATTTAGTATATTTATCTCAGAAAAATGACAAACTCAAAACCATCGGACTATGCACCTTGAATGTACCACCAAGAAAGAAAACATGGCCTATCCTAGTAATGCAGAGTGGCCAGGCTAGGATGATAGCAACAAGTATCAATTTTATAATTCAATGGTTTGACTCAGCGGCGACTTCGAACTGCAGATGTTCTGTACAGGAAGCCTACAATCTAGCGATTGGGCCACCGCTTCTGGTTATTACAGTTGATCTAGCGGAAGACGCACTTCCCCCTACCGGGTTCCTGCACCTTCACCCCGTGCCACGTTCGGCGTGCATGTATGCACGTTCCACGCCGCCATGCTTTTTACCGGGCAGAAATTCGAACTGTCTACCTTAGCCGGGCCTCCGGGGATGTGATGCAGTCTGGAATTCCTGTCCACCCATATTTTACCTCACTGATCAACCCATCATGCTCAGGGTTAGATGGAATTAATGAACTGCAATGGAATGTCATACAAAGGAATACAATGTAAGAAAATGTAAGGAAATGTAAGAACATGTAAGAAAAGGTCAGACAATGTAAGCACTGAAAGGTAATGTAAGGCAATGTAAGGAAATGTAAGGAATTGTAAGGAAATGTAAGAAAATGTAAGGAAATGTAAGGAAATGTAAGGACATGTAAGAAAATGTAAGGACATGTAAGGAAATGTAAGGAAATGTAAGGAAATGTAAGGAACATGTAAGGAACATGTAAGGACATGCAATGACATGTAAGGAAATGTAAGAACATGTAAGGACATGTAAGGAAATGTAAGGAAATGTAAGGACATGTAAGGAAATAAAAGGAAATGTAATGCAATGTAAGGAACATGTAAGGAAATGTAAGGTCTGGACTCAGTACCAAAATACAGTGACTGAATGGGATATCAAGTCATGCTACTCTGGGAACGGCATCCAAATAAAGATAGCAGCGCTATTAAGTCGCCATTAGTGCGCATTCTCACAAACGCATTCCATTGCTGATGACAACTACTCCACAACTACTCCATCATTTCTTCATTGACACTTGCACCAATTAGACAGTTGTGGACATTTATGTAAAGTTTTCTGGTTGAAAATAATATCCATCATAATCTGATAAACCTCTGCCTACTAACCCAAATGCTACCGTCCTGATTGATGTCACGATGCATACATACCCTTTATGCCTCTTGGTAACTTCCATTCTCTTCCCTCCCCTTCCCTTTCCTTCCCTCCGCTCCCCTCTTTCCTCCTCTCCCATTTCATTCCCTCCCCTCGCCTCCCCTCGCCTCCCCTTCCATCCCCTTCTCTCCCATCCCCTCCTCTCGCTTCCCTTCTAACTCCCTGCCCTGCCCTCCCCTTCCCTCCACTTCCTTTCCCTCCCCTTCCCTTCTCTTCCCTCCCTTTCCCTCTCCTTCCCTCCCCTTCCCTCCCTTCCCTTCCCTCCCCTCCTCTCTCCTCCCCTCCCATTTCCTCCCCTCCCCTTCCCTTCGCTCCCCTTTCGATCCCCTCCACCCCTCCCCTTTCGTTCCCTCCCCTCCCTTCTCCTCCCCTTCCATCCCCTCGCTTCCGGTCCCCTCCGCTCCTCTCTCATCCCCTCCCATTCCCTTTCCTCCCGTTCCCTTCCCTCCCCTCCCCTCCCATTCCCTCCCCTCCCCTTTACTTATCTCCCCGTCCCTCCCCTTCTCTAACCTCCCCCCCCATCCAGTCCCCTCTCCTCCCCTTCCATTCCCTCCCCTCCCTTCCCCTTCCATCTGCTCCCCTCCCATTCCCTCCCTTCCCTCCCCTTCCCTCCCCCTCTTCAATGGTCTGTTTCCCAGTTAATCACCATCTTATTCCTCAGTGATTATTTCATAAGACCGTCTCTAGATAACTGCTTTGGGGAATTCCAGCACACATACCCAGCCCTCTGATTAAATCAAGTGCAATTCGATTATAAACTGGGGGGCGGGGGAGGTGGACAGAAAGGATTCCACTGACGATTAAAAAACTCTGAAACCAGCCAGCCTGCGTGGCAAAATGAGTCCAGCTGCAGTATGCTGTGTCCATCCCTTCCCATCGAACAGTTGATGCCCCACTGCGATACCATGCCACGACCACAAGGATCCAATCACTGGGTGGCCGAATGAGTTGAGCATTCGCCTCCCGTGTTGGTGCGTCATGGTGTAAAAGCTAAAGCTTGAATCTGTGGTTGTGTAGGCAGGCTACGGTGAAATCAATACAGACAAAGAGAAAGGAAGAGTATAAAGTGTAAAGAAGAAGAGAGAGTCCAGCCCTCTGGTTTATTATTTATATGGTTACATGGGTTCATTGTAGAGTATCACCCCACCCCTTTCCCCCCAATGGAAAACAAGCATTCTTGGCCCTACCAATAGGGATAGAGCATTCCTGGTCCCCATGGATACCAGCGGTCTGCCCAACACGACCAAGCTGTATGGCCCCATGGCTACCACCAACCTTGAGCTTTGAGCACCATTATGTCTATTTACATCCCACTCAGGCACCACCAACCCATATATATATATATACATACATGCGCCTGGTCACGTACACCTGATCAGTAATTGAACATTTGCAGTACCCCCTATACCGTATATCAGAATATTTTACAAGGGATTCAGACCCCCCAAATACAAACCCAGGCTAAGTAAATAATGAATGACTTACTAATGTACACTTGTCGCTACCTAACCCAATGTTCAAAAAGGGCAAGGCAAGAAGCATTTAAATGAGGAAGACTGATTGTCCGCGATTGAAATTTCCCCAACTTATTCAACTGAGGAAACAATGAGATGCGATGGTAGACTGGTAGATCTATCCTGGGATTCGAACCCCCGGGTTCGAACGCTGGCCGAGTCTAAGCAATGACTTAATTGACACTTGTCGCTATTTCTCCTGGTGCTTGGCATTACTAGGAACAGGACTGATTTAGTAGTACTTGTCTACGATTGACATTTTCCCTTCTTAAAGCTGCATAGTCCGATGAAAACATCAACTTAAAGAAAACCAAGACAGTCACCTAGATGTTATCCGACATATCCACCTTAGATACTGGTGAATTTATTAAGCATTTGCTCTGCACATAAGGGTGTACTAAACTAATTCAATAGAACCTATTACTGCTTAAGCCTAGGGTGTCAGAGTTTTGGCATGCTTGCCAACATTAATTGAACATATTTTTCGTCTAAATATCCCCAAAGTTAGACATTTAAAAAAAAGTTACTTCAAACGGAAGTAATGTATATTATAACGATCAATCTAATGTACTGATCTCAGAAAATGACTGAAACTCAAAAGCATTGGATTATGCAGCTTTAATCAACTAATGTACCATGACATTTTATAGTATTTCTGGGTTTACTCGGCCGCATGAGCCCCTAGATAATACCATAATACTCTCCCCTTCATCTCACCTGTCTATCGACTCATTAACCAATACTAAGGAAGAATGAAGACAAATCACACAGATAAACAGTGGAGAAGTTGTGCTTTAATAACGCCAACTCCTGTCCACCTACGAGTGATCTAGCATCCACACCCCTTACCTTCTAACCACACAAAATCTCATTACTGCTTTAGGCTGTATAGAAAGCAGTGTCTCTAGCCCATGGGACAGGAGTCCTATGGCTGTGTACACACTCAATTGGAATAGATGAATGTTGATAGCATCAGACAGAGTGTCTGGGTTTCCTGCTCTAGAGTAGGTGTGCCTCACTCCAGAGCCAGGAGTAGAGTGATCTCTGTCCAGTGTGTCTGAAGCAGAGTCCAGAATAATGAATTAAATCTCAAAGTGAGGCTAGTGTGTGGTCAGAGGGCCAAGGCTGTGTAGGTGGCTGGGCATCCCCACAGCCAGCCAATCAGGCACCCCTACATTCTGGGTGGGTGGCACCCCCCAGTAGGGGTGGCTGTCACTCAACCCAGCTGCAGGTGGTGGCCTCTGTGTATATGCAGATAAGGCTGGTGGGACCGCCCAGTGGTCATGTAGGGACAGGTAGCTGCAGACAGTTTCAATACATCTCTGTTAATATGGTCTTTTCTCCAATTGAACTCTTTATGGATGGATAGAGAAACATTTCAACAATCATGTACTGAATCTTATATAGGAACATTTCTTCATTCATCTCAGGCATCATGTATGAACATATATTTCACATAGCTTATATCATGTCATAATGGGACTGGGGTATTATTGCTTTTAGATTACATAACATTGTCCCCACGCCATCCCCCAAGAATAATAATGCTCTCTGCCAATATATAATTCCGAACCGAAAATCCGTATATTTTTACAATTTGTTAAAAACTGAAAAAAATTATCCCTAATCAAAATTTGACTGACGGTGTCCATTAATAAATACATACCAACATAATATCCAATGACAAACAAGTGAGGCTGCCTTGAAGACTATTTAGGATATATTGGTTCGGAGAAGTGAAAAGGTTTAAAAAAGTGTATGCTTTCTTTGGACTATACTGCGTTGATGCGCGAAAAGGAAGAAGGCAAGGCGGAGGTGGAAAAAAGAGGTGTTTATTGGGACGCCTCTGGCAACAGAGGGCAACAGGGCGACAGGAAGGAGGCTCATGAGGAGCAGCAGTAGAATGCTAACAGGCAAGATAAGGCTCATGAGGAGCACACAACAATGAATAGGTAGATACGTGGCTCATAAGGAGCAGTCAGAGTTAGATACGGTTAAGAGGCTCATGAGGAGCAGAGGTCAGAGTTATGGTTAAGAGTTCATGTGAGGGGGGGGCACCGAGGAGCCCTCCACCAGCTGTAAGAGAAAGAAGATAAGTAAAGAAAGTTGGGTGGGTGGGTGGAGGAAAAAAGGCAGAGCGCGGAGGAGGGCTGGAAGGCGAGTGACTGAGGGAGGCCGGCGGGCGGCCTTATAAGGGAGGGCAGGAGGGCGGTGTCAGTGAGGTGTGAAAGCAGCAGGCCCGGGGAGGGGGAGGGAGGAAAGCTGAGAGGCCGACGTCGCGCGAGGTGTGAATGCTGCACGACGGCCGGGGAGGCGGGGGGAGGGTCTCTTCCTCTCCACGCATCAAACGCAATGCTCGCATTACGACTGATGCGCGAAAAGGAAGAAGGCAAGGCGGAGGTGGAAAAAAGAGGCGTTTATTGGGACGCCTCTGGCAACAGAGGGCAACAGGGCGACAGTAAGGAGGCTCATGAGGAGCAGCAGTAGAACGATAACAGGCAAGATAAGGCTCATGAGGAGCACACAACAATGAATAGGTAGATAAGGGGCTCATAAGGAACAGAGTCAGAGTTAGATACGGTTAAGAGGCTCATGAGGAGCAGAGGTCAGAGTTATGGTTAAGAGTTCATGTGAGGGGGGGGGCGCCGAGGAGCCCTCCACCAAAATGGAGGAGAGGGCTCGAGGCGCGCCCAAGGCGGGGGCCCGAGGCATAGGCCGCGTCTGAGGTCCAGGGCCTGGAAGCTTGGGCGGGGTTCTTGGCGGAGGCTGGGGAAGAGAAGGTCTGGGTGTGGTGATGTGTCCGGGGCCTACGTCGACAGGGAGCGATGGCCAAAAAGGTTGGGGAGGCCCGCTCCTTGGAGAGATGCGGTGAGGAGGTCCGGCGAGGGTCGAGCAGGGGGGCAGCAAGGTCCTCAGGGCTGGGTGGGATGGGGGTCGGGTCGGGCGGGTTGATGAAGGCGGTGCCATGGAGGTCGTGATGGTCGGCGGCTGTACTGTCTGGGGAGGGTTCGTCCTGAGGATGGGTGGCGTCTGGGGCCTGCGGTGCGAGGTGATGGTCCCCGGCTCTGTCTGGGCGGCGTTTCGATAGGTGGTCGCTGGGGGGTTGTCGGTGGTCATGATGGTCGGCGGCAGTGCTGTCTGGGGGGGGTTCGTCCTGAGGGTGGGCGGCGTCTGGGGCCTGCGGTGCGAGGTGATGGTCCCCGGCTCTGTCTGGGCGGTGTTTCGATCGGTGGTCTCTGGGGGGTTGTCGGTGGTCGTGATGGTCGGCGGCGGTGCTGTCCGGGGAGGGTTCGTACTGAGGATGGGCGGCGTCTGGGGCCTGCGGTGCGAGGTGATGGTCCCCGGCTCTGTCTGGGCGGTGTTTCGATCGGTGGTCGCTGGGGGGTTGTCGGTGGTCGTGATGGTCAGTGGCGGTGGTGTCTGGGGAGGGTTCGCCTGAGGATGGGCGGCGTCTGGGGCCTGCGGTGCGAGGTGATGGTCCCCGGCTCTGTCTGGGCGGCGTTTCGATTGGTGGTCGCTGGGGGGTTGTCTGTGGTGGTCACGGGGATGTCGGCATGGGTGTGGGTCAGGCGCCGGAGATGGCCCCCCCGGCCGGCCGGGGGGGGGGGGGGGGGGGCGGTGGATCAAAAATCCGCCGAGGCGGCCGGCCTCTGGCGTCTCCCGCTGCGCTGCACCTCGGCCGACGCTAGGATCTCCCAGATGGCGCTGGCCGCGGCCTCGAGGCGGGCCGTGATCTGTTGAGGCGCCCGGAGGGTGGCGGCCTCGGTGCCCGAGGGCTGGTCCCGAGGCGCCGGGAGGAACCTGGGGCCGAGCTCGGCGAGGCGCCCCACGGCGTGCCCGAGGAGGGGCCCGGCGTGGCCGCGGCGGTCGTCCGGGCTCCCTTCAGCGGTGCTTGAGGTGGCGGGGGAGGGTGCACCCCCCCGGCGATGTGTGCCTGAGGTGCTGGGATGGGCGGTGTGCTGTACGCCGTCCGCTGCCTCGGGGTGGGCGGTGACGTCCCCTCGGGTTCGCGGGCGGCTCCGCACTCCAGGGCGGCGAGGCGACCCGTGAGCTGTTGAAGCGCCTGGAGGTTGGTGGCCTCGGTGCCCGAGGGCCGGTCCCGAGGCGCCGGGGAGGGACCCGGGGCCCAGCTCGGCGAGGCGCCTCCCGGCGTGCCCGAGGAGGGGCCCAGAGTGGTGATACGGCTGCACCGTTCGTAGTGGCGGTGCACTGCCCCCGGCAGAGTCGCTTGAGGTGGCAGCGGGGGACGGGTCCCGGGCGCGGCGCGCGCCCGAGGTGCTGGGGCGGCCGGGGTGATGTAGGCGGCCTGTCGCATCGACGCAGGCGGGGGGCTCTCCGGTGCCCCTCGGGCTCCCCCCGACTCGAGGGCGTCCATGCGGGTGGTTAGGCGGCGGAGGGCCTCGAGGATCGCGGCGGTCTCGGTGCCCGAGGGGCGGTCCGAAGGCGCCGAGGGGGACTGTGGGGCCGAAGATGGTGAGGTGCCTCCCGGCGAGCCCGAGGAGGGTCCCGGCGTGGCCAGGACGGTCGCCCGGGAGCTCTTGCGGCCCTTGCCCCTTCCGTGTCTGGGCATGCTGGAGCGGCCCGAGGGGATGCAGCGGTCCGAGGTGAAGCAGCGGTGGTTGAAGCCAAACAGGAAAAAGGCAGAGCGCGGAGGAGGGCTGGAAGGCGAGTGACTGAGGGAGGCCGGCGGGCGGCCTTATAAGGGAGGGCAGGAGGGCGGTGTCAGGTGAGGTGTGAAAGCAGCAGGCCCGGGGGAGGGGGAGGGAGAAAGCTGAGAGGCGGACGTCGCGCGAGGTGCGAATGCTGCGCGACGGCCGGGGAGGCGGGGGGATGGTCACTTCCTCTCCACGCATCAAACGCAATGCTCGCATTATGACCAATGAGGTGTTGGAGGTGGTGGAAGTGGGGGGGACATAATGTAGTCTTCGGTGACTCATCTTTCTAGATTTGGTCATGGCTGTGTCAAGACGTTGGGCCCCCATTCCCTATATAATCATCGCCCATCTCCAGCCATTATATGAAGAGCAAACGCCAATAAACAAAATTATAAAATTTAAAAGATTTTGTCCTGAAGGTAACTTTAATTCTTAATTAATTCATCTTTTTGTTGTGGTTAAATGGTTATGGAGCAATGAGTAACACACATAGAACTGTTAAAGAAATTAACTCTTTGAAGGTTTGATTCCAATGTTTATCTCAATTATTGGATTGGGTGTTAATGCCTGAACTCTTCATATGCATTTTCAACTCTATAATGAAGCATTTCTACTGCCTATCATGGATAAGTCTGAATAATCTTGTTTTCACCATTAGACAGCTTGTCAATAGAAAACCCAAGCCTAACATTTTACCGACCCAAGGGATTGTTAACCTACCACACCAGATATACATGGTATGAGAGCAACCAGCCTTTGATGATGCTGTAAGTTATACACAGTGGTGGAAATCCAAATTGGCAGAGGTCGTGGGCACACTGAATAAAATGATCATTCACCAAAGAATATATATATATAAATATAACCAAATGCCCTATAATACTAAGACGGCTCACTCAGCCTGTACTGTGTAATCAAAATGATCAATCCCACCACTTGGTCCGCTGGCTGTTCTCTTGGTTAAACAGTTGCTATATTATATGTATAAACGTGAAAGATGTGTGATGATGGCAATGATGATGATGCTGATGATGATGTGTATTTGTTCATAGCAATTTCATATTGATGTGTATTCATACTTACCTATCTCATGTATAATATAATTGTATGTGTTTACATGTGAAACACCAACCAGCAGCCGGGCTGATCAAACCCACCACAAGGTGGCACTGCAAAATTTACATTTACCATGGGAGAGATAGGGAGTGAGCCGTCTTAGTATTATAGGGTCTTTGATATAACTGATGGCGATGTGTTAACTACACTGGCGGCCTCACCGGGGCGTGATCTCTAAATGTACTGCCTGATTCCCCACGGTTGTATGTGCTAGCAACATATAAGGTGATCTCAAGAGGAATACAGACTTGTGATAGAGCACCCTTCTAAAATAGGCCGATGGTGACTTTTATAAAGCAGCCATACTGAGTGACTGGGCCGCCGGGCAACATGATCCGATATCCGGCTCAGTCACTTTATCTTGATTCTGAGCCAACTGAGTACTTGCCCTATTCTAGTGCTGTTAAGCGACATCTAGATACATGTATCAATTATATATGGCATTAGCTTGAGCATTCCGCCCCCGGGAATCGAACCCATGAACAACCACACATGATTTGTTTCTTTGTTTTGGGTTTTACATCCTGGCAACATCTAAGGACATGCCACGTCAGGTACCGACTTGTGAGAGAGAGAGTGCACACTCATGGTGACTTAATAGTGCTGCCCCACTGGGAGACAAGACCACCAGCAACATGACCCAACTCACTCACATTATCCTGATACTGAACTGACCAGTCAGTGTCCTATCGGAGTAATGCCAAGCAACACACAAAGTAGCGACAAGCATTAATGGTGTCACTGGTTTGACGTGACCAAGACCCGCCTCTGACATGCGCGTGTCATCACTTCCGGTTGTTGTTGCGCGGGTGGGTGAGAGTGACTCATATCGACTGATGGTGTGTCTGAGCAGCTCGTGACGGCAGCTCGGTTGAGTTTTACGTCCTGGCAACATCTAAGGTCATACCAGGAAGGGTACAGACTTGTGACAGTGCACACTCATGGCGACTTCATAATCCTTCCACACTGTGAAATCAGGCCGCCAGCACCATGACCCTATAACCCACTCACTCATATTATCCTGACACTGAGCGAACAAGTCCTTGCCCTATCCTATTAATGCTGAACACCAGGCTAGGAAGCGACAGGTATCAATTTCATAAGTCATTAGTTTCACTCGACCGGGAACCAAACTCCCGATATCCCGCATACAAGACCCGTGCTTCACCGATTCTGACACTGCACCCGGTTGTTATGGCGGGAGGAGGTACTGTTGACTAATTAAATGCGAGCAGGATGGCCAGGTGCTTAATTAGTAGCAGCGTCTCCCTTTTCTGGGAACCATCACCTTTTCCGTCATTTGTCAGTCACCGGTTTCCAGGTGTGCTTTATTTGTTGACTGTCAGTAAGACACACTGCGCATGCGTTTTAAAGTAATGCATAGATATACCCGTCTCCGCTGATGCTCAAAATAATCTGGATGTGTTCTGTTTGCGTTGCTGCAATAAATATATACTCTGTATATATGCCCGTATATACAAGTGTAGGGATAGTTAGATGGCTCCACTGTGAGTGGCTCCGCCAGTAGTAAGGGTTCTAATCGCTAGGTGACGCACGGCGCAGGTCCTTGCCCACTGTCTGGCCTCTGGGCGGCACTGCCTGCCCGACCTGCGCAGTGCACACACTAGCTCCCTCCGATTGTGTTAGTTGATTGTTTTTCGGAATTTTATACTTATACCTATACTTATACTTATCCTCTTCTGCTTAAGAAATTAGGCATCAATGCATGTTAGCAGCTTTGGCCTGTCTAAGTGGGACCTAGTGAAATTATAGTAAATTACCCAGTGCTTATCGAGGCGTCCTTTGAAAGAGTTTAAGCTTGGGGCATTCACTACATCAGCTGGTAATCTGTTCCAAGTGTTCCCGGCTCTTTCAGTGAGAAAATGTTGACGAATTTGCTTGTTAGTTCTGGGTTTGACGATCTTCTTATTATGCCCTCTGGTTATCAGACCGTGTGTTGGCTCAAGCATGATGTACCGTTTTTTTACTGTATAAGTTCCGTTGAGGTGTTTGTAGATCTCAATGAGGTCTCCGCGGGCCCTTCTGTAGTATAGGCTTGGCAGGTTTAGTGCTCGTAGTTTTGATGTTGGAGAGTTTTTATGGAGTGTGTGCGGATATTCATTCGGGATATGCGGATATGCAGTCAATGAGAACTGTTATGCGTTCACAGAATCTGCAGCCCCACCAAAAACATACTTTGATGAAGAGGGGTGTGGGGACTGAGCGGAAAATGCTGGAAGGAGACTCCAAGAGTGCCAGTGTTACTGGTAGCATGGAGGTCGACATGTCGGATGATGAGAGGGCCCTTGTTGAGAAGGTCCGTGCAATGGAGAAGAGGACAAGTTTCTGTTTGCATTGCTGCAATAAATACATCGCACTATATATACATATACTGAGCTCTACACTGAACTCTATATATATATTATGTGTGGTATAGGCTATCTTATGCAAATGTTAAATATTCTGGGAACGTTCAAGAAGGTATTGGTTGGTACTGCTGGAGCTGCCTGGAATGCACCTGAGTCTGTGTTAATGGTGGTACATTGGTCAGCTTGGGGGGTATATAGCTGGTAGGAGAGGTTCCCGAGGCAAGTTGGTCACATTAATATTGTCTTATGGTGCTGTCATATTACGACCTATGGCAGTGGCGTATGCATAATGTGTCACAATAATTTGAAAAACTTCATAGGTCGACGTAAGCCAACCTTTTTGCACTCCAGCCACATTTGAAGCAAATGGGTAACCTATATGTAACCTATATGTAACCTATGCGTAACCTATGCCTAACCTATGACGGTGTGTGCAAAGCGTATGACGACCTATACACATTGTACTGGGACGTTTGTTGATGGTTACAGGTGACAGGTCTAGCGTATGAGTAACCTATGCCAACCTACCCCTAAACTATGCATTAGCTATGCCAGCGAACGTCCAGCATACGCCCAGCATATGAGAACCGTATGAGCCACATGCTGGCATAGGTTTAACATTTTGAACATGCACAAAATTATTTTTGGCGGCTCGACCTATGCCGACCTAT
Source organism: Branchipolynoe longqiensis (assembly GCA_030323885.1). Lineage (NCBI taxonomy): Eukaryota > Metazoa > Annelida > Polychaeta > Phyllodocida > Polynoidae > Branchipolynoe > Branchipolynoe longqiensis. The sequence continues at coordinate 8,123,547 of CM059199.1, forward strand.
GCCGACCTATGAAGAGCATATACAGCCTATGCCCGACCTATGCATAACCTATGCGTAACCTATGACAGCGTATGGTCGAAAACCGCATACGCTGGCATACGCTAATGCTATACATTGTAGTGTGACAGCCCCTTTAGATAAAAACGGCGGGCGTTAGCTCAGCCAGAGAGATAGTCCACTCCAAAATTGATATTATTGTTTGTCTTGTGTTCCTAGAAATAATCAATTATATAATCTATTATATATATATGTAGCAGAGAATTCGTTTCAAGTGTATATGGTTTTGTCAGTAAAGGCTCTCTAAGTCGACCAACTTTAGGATCGACTTTAAGGGGTCGAGTTAGGGAGCTGGTCGATTTAGGGAGTTAGAATATGGTAGTACAAAGTTATTGTTGGGACCCAAATATAGCGATCGATATAGGGGAGTGGTCGATCTGTGGAGGTGGTCAGTTAGGGAGGTTTTACTGTATAATCCTTATCATTCTCTTCCGAGTTAACCTAGGGAGGGGTCATTGGCTGCCGGAGTTTACATCCTGACAACATCTAAGATCATATCATGATGGGCACTGACTTACGACAGTGCACTCTCATGGGTACTTTATAGTGCTACCCCACGAAGAGACCAGGCTGCCATCACCATGACCTGGTATCCCACCCAGTCCCATTATCCTGACACTCATGTAACCAGTCCTTGCCCTATCCTATTAATGCATATCACCTGGCTAGGAATCGACATGTATCACTGTCGTAAGTCATTGATTTGACTGGACTGGGATTTGAACTCCAGACCTTCCGAAAGGAAAGCCTGCACTCTACTGATTCGGCACTTAGGGACGATATGAGTATGCGCAGTAAGACTAACAATTATTTTCAGGTAACATTCTTTCATATAAACTACATTTTTGGATTGGTGTTTACGTGGTTTTGTGCCTGAACTCTTCAAATAACTCAGCTCGAGCTAATAAACAAGTACAAACATTACTATTCCCAAGATGTATCCTATTAACCCCATTGCCGGAAGCTATACATATCAGAATAATTAGGCGTCTGAATGTGAGCGCCATAATTGGAAACTAGCTGCAGAGCTTCCGGAATGGAAATGTCTTACTAAAGCAACACATCTTTTATACACCAATCACACCAAATTAGTTCTCACTATGTTCTTGAAAATGTTGCCGAACAGGCTCAAACTGTGCGCGAACAGAGTGGACGTAGGAGCACCTTTATACAGTCTGTTTACAAACTGCATGGATGGGATAGGATGGAAGGGTGGTCCAGAACTTGGAGCATGCTCAACATTTTCTGGCCCCCACGTTCTACCCCAACCACGGCCCGTTTTAGAATGGGGGTCGGACGTTTTGAGAACTAGTTTGCTGTGATGAGGGTGTTAGTAAATTCCCTGGTACTGCTACTCCTTTTGGATGGAGGCATATTAGGGAACACTTCTGAAGGATGGCATTAAATGGAGATTTATTCTACTTAAATGGAGACTCATTCCACTTGAATGGAGATTCATTCAACTAGAAAATGTGAGGACAGTTAGCTCAGCGACAGTAAATAATCCAGGTGCGAAAAGCTGACAAACACCATTCGAGTCCAAATGAAACCATCACTACCAGGTTTGAGCTGAAGCTGGCACAATTCTGATATTCAAATCGCTTTTTTTCGCAGAATTAAATGTTTCCTGTATATAATGAATTACCTGTTGGAAATTGATAGATTTTACCTGTAATTGTCTGTCCTGTATGGGGGCTGCCGATTGCAATCGAAAAGAGTCAATCAGAGCTGATTGGCTGAAGCTATTGAATCTGTCAACCTTTCCATATCAGACGTGTTGAAATACACCACGTGACCTTGTGGATGGAGCCACAAGACACATTCAAATTATACGTTTAGAAACCCACTTCCAGTCCCAGGTGACCAGACGGGATGGCCGAATGAGGTAGAGTGCTTGTCTCCCGTGTTGGTAGATCGTGGGGTCGTGGGTTCGAACCCTGGTCGAGTCAAACCAATGACTTAAAAATTGATACTTGTTCCTTCCTAGCCTGGCGCTCGGCATTATTAGGATAGGGTAAGGACTGCTTGGCTCAGTGCCAGGATAATGTGACTGAGTGGGATATTGGGTCATGGTGCTGGTGGCCTGGTTACCCAGTGGGACAGCACTATAAAGTTGCCATGATTGCACACTATCACAAGTCAGTACCCATCCTGATATGACCTTAGATGTTGGTAGGAAGTAAACCACCAAACAGACAAACCAGTCCCAGGCGAATATGTAAAGAAATATTTTGATATTCGCATGGAAAGGCCCAGTCGAATACGTCCAATATACAATCATAGAATAGTAATGAGATTCCATAACAACCAGACAGGACATCCGCTCGGTTCCCAAAGTGGCAGGTCATAGTTGTAAACCCTACACACGTCAAACATAGCGAGGATTTAAAATGACATACTTGTTGCAGCCTTCCCTGATGTTCGACATTACTAGGAGTAGCAATGGCGAAGACCAATTTTCCATGATTTGAAATTTCACCCACTTAATCTGTAAAACCGGGCACAGTGGCCTAATCGGTAGAGTGCGCGCTTCGAGTCAAATCAATGACTTTAAAATTGACACCTGTCGCTTCCTAGCCTAATATTCACCATTATTAGGACAGGGCAGGATAATCAGTGTCAGGATAATGTGACTGAGTGTGATATTGGGCTTAATTTCCCAGTGGGGCAGCACTATAAAAGTTGCCATAAGTGCACACGGTCATAATTCGGTACCCGTCCTGGTATGACCTTGGATGTTGCTAGGACGTAAACCAACAACAAACAAACAATTAATCGATGAATCTAATAGTATGACAATAATTATACACATTACCATTTGGTGGCAACTGTACTGAGTTCAAATTAGATCAAAGATTCACCCCATACTTGCAGTACAGGGGTGACTACCAACCCTATATAAAAGCTGGCGAAAACTGCTTTAGTATGGAACAATAAGTCTAATCTCTGGTTCCAGTATGAAATGGCTACTTCTATCTGTACAGAGTTGGTGAAATGGGAGAGAATGCAAAAAGACAAGACGGCGGCCAGAGAATGCCGTCGATTTCACTTTTAAATTGGTTTAAAGTATATGTTTTATTATATTTTCCAACTCAGACGTAGCGGGTAAACATGAAGACATATACAAAGAATATATGTTGATTGTTAGATTGTGAAATTAGGCTCTCATAAAGACTCCTTTCATTAGCCCAATTTGTCAACCGTTTTTATATAGGGCTGGTCTACCCGTCTACTGTGAGTACCGGGTGAATCCTTTATCTAAGTTCAAATATGCCCGTCAGGAACTGGTTCCCTGCCACACTGCCCTTGATGTTGCAAGAGAGTCCTTTTGTTAGTTTTTTTATTGGGGTTTTAGATCCTGGCAACATCTAAGGTCATATCAGGATGGGTACCGAATTGTGACAGTGCACACTCATGGTGACTTTATAGTGCTGTCCCACTGAGAAATCAGGCCACCAGCACCATGACCTGATATCCCACTCAGTAACATTATCATAATACTAAACAAACTAGTCCTTGTCCTTTCCCAGTAATGCCGAGTTCCAGGCTAAGTAGTGACAAGTATTCATTTTGTAAGTCATTTGGGCCATAATCGATAAAGACGACCCGGGCTACTCGGGTCACCAGAGTCGTAAGAATTTCAAAGAGAACACCGCGAGTGGAGTCAACAAATACACATGCCATGTGCAAAACGACCCGAACCAAGTAACCCACCTCTTGGCTGGGGTGGTTAGGAGCGATGACATCACATTTACACTGGTACCGTCCTGCAGGATAACAGCCACCGTTACCAGTCATATATGTTTTTTCAGGGTAATAACATAGATTAATGAAATGGACATATATCTAAACTATGCCATCATAAAACACTCTAAATCCTATTATATCGTTTATTAAAAAAAAAAAAAGGTTTTGGATTAAGCCACCATTTTTTTCCACCCAGAGCATGTAGAAGCGTATTCGATTATTCGACCTGAGTCTGTAGGATGTGCGCATGCGCCAAAAAGTGGCTCGGGTGAGCCGAGTTGATTAATCAATTATGCCCTAGTTGGATTCTGCCAATTTGTCAAATCACTGACCTTCCACATGAGAACCCTGTGGGGAGCAGGACGGAGCTAAAGCTGTAGAGAATCCACTTGTGAAGGTGTGGGTCATCCTATCGATCCTGCTCAATGGACCCATTTACAGTTTGGGCTATTTTCCGTTCCAACCAGTGGTCCACAACTGGTTCATCAAAGGCTGTGTAGGATGTGATGTCCTGTATGTTGGAAGGTGCATAATATAAAGGACCCCTTGCTGCTTATCGGAAAGAGTAGCCTATGTTGTCACGGTGGGTTTCCTCCTGAGAAATATGTCAGGATGATGTCCAATAGAGGATGATAAATATCAATGTGCTCAAGAGGGGCCGTTCAATAAAACAAGATTTCTTTTTTGGTGAAGCCTGCGCTCTTTGTAATTCAGCCACTGCATCCAATTGGAAGAGAGTGGTAGCATAGGGTATGCATCAGCTATTTATACCAGAACACCACCAAACCACTAGGGGTCTCATGCCCAGCATTTCCCAAGAGGGCATGGTATATAATAGCCAGCGACACAAGCCGCGTTGTCAGTCTGTGACCAGCAACATACCTCTCAGGGGGAATCAAAGCCGCTATCGACACTCCAATGTTCACATGAAGAGTTCAGGCGGAAACGCCATTCCAAAAATTGAGATAAACATTGGTTTTGAATCGTCAAAAAGATTTTTGTTATATTCCTACTTTTTTGTTCATTACTCTAAAACCATGTGATCATATGACTAGTGGAATTAGTGAAAATTAAAATTATTTTCAAGTACAAATCCTATATTTAAACTACTTTTTTGGATTGGTGTTTACGTGATTTTCCGCCTGAACTTCTTTATGGAGAATACAACCTTATTAGATAATTATGGAGCAAAAAGACATAATTATACAGTGTCATGGAAAGGAGCCCACCAGATTGCTTGTTTCAGTTTTACATCCTGGCAACATCTAAGTGTAAAGTCATCGTCTGGCAGCTGTAGTTGAGTAGGCAGGCTAATAGGAAATCACTACAGGCAAGTATTAGAAAGGCAGAGTATACAGTTTCCAAGAAGACAGAGAGCTTGCACCCTCAGGTTTATTATTATATAGTGGTGTCTGGACTTGATACGGTATGTCACCTGACCATGCTCTCCAATGAACAGTAAGCATTTCTAGGTTCACCAATCAACAGTAAGCATTCTAGTATCACCATGACAACTATGATCTACCCACCACCACCATGCCTTGGCTGCTTTGGCCTCAGCTGCCCCGTTGTGTCTGTGTGCTTGGTGATCCGTGACTAACAGTTGGGGCGGAGGGGGTTGTGAATAGAGCTCTTGGGCTCCTTCCACACTAACAGTAGTGGCCCTCTCATGACAGTGCACACTCATGGAAATATTACAGCACTGCCCCACTGGGAAATCAGGCCGCCAGCACCCTGATCCAATATCCCACTCATCCACATTCTCCTGACACTGAACTAACCAGTCCTTGCCCTATCCTCTTAATGCCGAGCGCCAGGCTAGGAAACGGCAAGTATCAATTTTATTATAAGTCATCGGTTTGACTCGACCAGGATCCAAACTCCCAACCTTCTGCATGCGAGGCCCGCTCTCCACGCGATTAGGTCCCCACGCCCGGAGGATGCTATAGCTAGGTTGCAATGGGTTGTGCATGTCTAGCTGGCGCAGTGTGAACCCTGGCGGTAAAAACTCTGTGTCCGGTATGCGGTGAAGTACCCTCGGTGGTCACACTCTGCCATAAACAGCGACGGGGACGCCATTTCTATTGCAAAGGGGCTGGCACCAAAGTGCCCGGCTGCACATAGTGTCACTGGTAATGCCCATTATATGCCCATTACATGTGACCCAACAGGGAACAGCTGGTGTAGTAGGCAGTAGTGACCTCTCAGGAAAGGAGCTGCTTGTACAGGTAGGGGTGGGTAGGGTGGTGACATCAGTGAGCTTAGGTGGTGTAGTGGTTACTGTACTAGTCTGCACTGACCTCTCATGCAAGGAGCCGCTTAGACAAGTAGGGGTGGGTAGGGTGGTGACATCAGGGAGCCTAGGTGGTGTAATTGCTAGTGCCCTAGTCTGCACTGACTTCTCAGGTAAGAACCCACATAAATAGGTAGGGGCGGTTAGGGTGGTGACATCAGGGAGCCTAGGTGGTGTAATGGTTAGCACACGGGCCCGGAATGCGGGAAATGTGGGTCGATTCCCACTCTAGATGCAATTTTTCACATTTTCATCACCCTTCCCCCATGATAGTGGTTGCCAATATCATGAACCTATACAAGCTATGCATTCAATGGTTGTTGAACATACCCGGTGTATGTATATATGTAAGTGCATTGCCTGTATGTAATTATAAGCATTAAATTACCAGTTAAAATTCCAGGGGGATGAATGTTGTAGTCGGTACTGACATCTCAGGCAAGGAGCCACATAGACAGGTAGGGTTGGGTAGTGTGGTGACATCAGGGAGCCTAGGTGGTGTAATGGTTAGCATACTGACCCGGAGTGCAACAGATGTGGGGTCGATTCCCGCTCTAGGTGCAATATTTCCTATTTTCATCACCCCCCCCCCCGAGAGTAGGGTGGGTGTGGTGCTCTTCACAGTATAATGTTTATTAGTTTGTTTGGGGTTTTACGTCCTTGCAACATCGAATGTCACATCAGGATGCCTAACCGACTCATGGCCGTACGCCCTGATGCCGACTTCATAAGGCCGCCAGCAGCGTGACCCGATGTCCCACTCAGTCTGAATATTCTAACGCTGAGCTAACCAGTCCCTGCCCTGTCTTAGTCATGCAGAGGGCCGATGGTTGTGGCAGGGACTAATGGTGGAAGTTGCTCTCATACCATGTCTATGTGGTGTGGGAGGTTAAAAAGCCCTTGGGTCGGTAAAAGGGTAGACTCAGGCTTTCTATCGACAAATTGTCTAATGGTGAAAACAAGTCTATTCAGACTTATCCATGATAGGCAGTATACATCTTCAAGAAAAAAATAAGTTGGTACCCATCCTGATATGACCTTTGATGTTGCCAAGACGTAACATTATAACAACTAAAGAAACCAAATAAAACTTAAATCAACAGTTCTGAAGACCCAAAACTCAACTTCTTTCCACTTGTGGTTGAAATAGAACTATCCATCAAACTGCTGTGATTTTACATATGGGTAAGGCGTACATAATAGTCCTCTTGGGAGAAACTCCACATGCGTCTTCAGCCTTCGGCTTCGAGCCATTTGAAATAACACCCCACCCCATGAGGACAATTATAACGCCTTCAACTATATACAACCATTTGTTTCACTCTTGTATTACTCATACAGGTGACTTATTCAGCAGAATAAACATATTTACAACAACAAACTAAGCAAACAAACTTATTTCACTACTCAATATAGAATTATATTCTACTCCTCATATTATATGGCACTAGTGTCTAAATAGAAGGCCGAGTAGAAGCCACCCCTGTATTCTATTTTATTTGTTGTCATGAATTTATTTAAGTTGCCCATAACGGATAAGTGTGTTTCCACCACTTGTCAACACTAATCCAATTTGATTAAATTAGACAATTTGATTAAATTATTTTGAATGTTATGTGATGGATAAGTATTATGTGAGTATAAAGGCGTGGAAGGGAATTATTATTATTAATTGTTCTATTCATTATCTACCAACCACTGTTCTCGATGTATTCACTCCTTATCCTACATCCTGGTACTGGTGGCGCCACCATCGGCCCCGACCCTAACTACGGGCGATCCTATTCTCATTCGCCGGCTGGCAGTTGTAGTCGTGGAGGCAGGCTAATAGGAAATCAATACAGGCTAGTATAAGAAATGCAGATTATAGAGTGAAAGTAAAGTAAGTGAGAGCTTGCACCCTCAGGTTTATTATTATATAGTGGATTCTGGACTGACATGGCATATCACCTGACCATGCTCTATAATGAACAACACGCATTCCTAGGTCCACCAATCAACAGTAAGCATTCCTGTGTCCCCATGGCAACTGTGATCTACCAAGAACCACCATGCCTAGTGACTGCTTTGGCCTCACCTGCCCTGTTGTGTCTGTGTGTGTGGTGATCCGTGACTAACAGTTGGGGGGATGGGGTTGTGAGGAGAGCTCTTGAGCTCCTTCCACACTAAGAGTAGTGCCCCTCTCACACTATCTATTGAATTCACAATGACTATTTAATACAAGTAAAGGATCACCAGCACTACAGAATTACATTCATGCACTTGGCCCTATACATCATTTACCTTTATAGACCATTTGTAATCCCTTATAGACCAGTTCACCTTCCCTACCAATGTGTTTTATCGGAATATGTTACACTGGTACTGGTGGCGCCACCATCGGCCCTCCCATTATCATTCATGCCCGGGAATTTGTCTCCGGCTTTTACCAGATTTTGTGTTAGTCTATTTACCTAGGATGTTGCTTGGATTTTACTTGGTGCATTTCTATTGTAACATGTTATTTTCTTTGCTTGTTATTGAGGCCTAATATCTAGCAAATCAATTAAACATGTGGATTTTAATAGGTTTATGTAATTACTTCTTTGCATCAAAATACTATTTGGCTAAAGAACAATTCAGGTAGAAGTGACCAACCGGTGTTAGGACAGGAAGCACTTGCTGACCAGCTGCCTTGCTTACCTGCCCCAACAAGCAACAGGGCTCCAAGCCACTCTAGCTGTACCATAGAACCTTCCAGAATCAGCACACAATCGATTCACCTTCACCGCTTATATAATATTTGCATAAAGGTAAGCATTTATACATACACATAAGTGTGTCCTCCTGACTAGGTTTCAAATTTGTTCCATCTGTGGTGTTATCTTTTTATTCGCAGATTCCAGGCGCAAAACCCGATAAATTCCAAACCAAAAATGTCATTAAAAGCACAGATTCTTTACCTCAAGATGATTTGTATTCGCACTAATTCCACTTTACTTATGATGAACAGATTATGGAGCAATGAACAATAAATAGGAATGTAAACAAATTGTTTTAATGGTTTGATTCCAATGTTTATAAATCTCTATTTTTGAATTGGCATTGCCCCCAAACTCTTCATATTTACCAATTTATTTATGTTGGTTACATTTATTTTCTTTGACGTCCAATAGCCGATGATAAAAATCGATGTGCTCTAGAGGCATCGTTAAAGTTACATAGTCCAATGAAGCATCACATTTTCAAAACCAAAACACTGACCTAGATTTTATTCTACATATTTATCTTCGATACTGGTACAGTTATTAAGCATTTGTTGTCACATAGAAGGGCATGGCGAGTCAATTTAATAGAACCTGTTACTGCATAACCCTATTGTGGCAGAGTTTTGGCGTGCTTGCCCAAATTAATTTGGCATGTTGTCACTTCAAATATCTCCAAAGTTAGCCATTAAAACTAAAAGTTACTTCAACCTAAAGTAAAGTAGCTTATATTGACCAATTTAATGTATTTGAGATTGTCTCAAAAGGTGCTAAGCAATATGGGACAAAACTTTGTCCATTGTAACGATCAACATACTATCTGCATGTGCATTTGCTTGGGATAAACTGATTTGTTTTGTACATGGTGTTTCATAATCCCAATAGAATACATATTGATTTGAAGCAAATGTTGTGTTTTCAGTATAACCATTTCTGTGCTGTTTTGTGTCAATCGTTACAATGGACCCAACAAAGAAGAGTTATCACCTTTTGAGACAGGCTCATTTATCTCAGAAAATGACAGAAACTCAAAGGCATCGGACTATGCGACTTTAAATAAAACATACTTTTACGTGTATGTCTCAGTTGTAGCAGAGTGTCTGTCAGTGCTGGTAGCCATATTACTAGACGCGTTGTCTTGCTGGGTTAAAGATGGGTCCGACTCAGCCCCGACTCAGCCCTGGTCGTTACCCCTGATTGATCTCCCTGATCGACCTGTCGCCACTCCCGGGCCGCCCATAAACAATTCACCCAGGAGGAGAGAGCGAGGCGGAGAGAGAAATGGAGTAGGGTGTTGGGGGGAGGGGGGAGGGAACAGGATCTCAGCGGGAGAAAGAGAAGATTCCATGTTGGACACGTGTAGAGGATGTGTTGGCGGCTTAGATCCCATTATTGCCAGTTCGGTGTGGGAGGTGGGAGGTGGGGGTGTGGGTGTGGGTGGGGGAGTGAAGGGGAGTGAAAGGGAGGGTGGGGAAGTGAGGGGGGAGTGAAGGGGAGTGAGGGTGAGTGCTGCCCCACTGGGAGACCAGGCCACTAGCACCATGACCTGATATCCCATTCAGTCACATTATCCTGACACTGAGCCAACCAGTCCTTGCCCTATCCTAATTATTCCGGGTGTGTGGCTAGGAAGCGACAAGTATCAATTTTTAAGTCAGTGGGTTCGAACCCACGATCCCACATTCTACCAAAACGGGAGATGGATGCTCTAACTCATTCGGCCATCCCGTCTGGTGGGGAACGCAAGATGAGTGAGGGAAAAAGTGAGCGGGGAGTGAGGGGAAGGGGACTTCGGGGGGAGTGAGCGGGAGTGAGAGGGGTCAGGGAGAGGGGAGTGACGGAGGGTGAGGGGGAGTTACAGGGAAGGGATGAAGGGGAGTGAGGTGCAGGGGAGTTGTGGGGGAGGGAACTGCGGGGGGGGAAATGAACGGGGAGTCAATTGGAGGAGAGTGAGTGGGTGAGGGGGGAGTTAGGAGGGAGTGAGGGGAGAGGAGTGATGAGTGAATGAGGGTGGGGGGACTGAGGGGGGACTGAATGGGGAGGGGAGTGAGGAGTGACTGAGGTGGGACTGAGGGGGGAAATGAAGAGGGACAGGAGTGAGGAGTGAGGGGATCGCAGGGACTGAGGGGTGTGAGGAGGAGTGAGGGGAGTGAGGGAGTGATGGGAGTGAGGGAAGTGATGGGAGTGAGGGGAGTGAGGGGAGTGAGGGGAGTGAGGGGAGTGAGGGGAGTGAGGGGATTGAGGGGAGTGAGGGGATTGAGGGGATTGATGGGAGTGAGGGAGTGAGGGGAGTGACGGTAGTGAGGGAGTGAGGGGAGTGAGGGAGTGGGGGAGTGGGGGGAGTGGAGGGAGTGAGGGGAGTGGAGGGAGTGAGGGGAGTGAGGGGAGTGAAAGGAGTGAGAGGATTGAAGGGAGTGAGGGGAGTGAGGGGAGTGAGGGGAGTGAGGGGAGTGAAAGGAGTGAGGGAGTGTGGGGAGTGACGGGAGTGAGGGGAGTGAGGTGAGTGAGGGAGTGACGGGAGTGACGGGAGTGAGGCGATTGATGGGAGTGAGGGGAGTGAGGGGAGTGAGGGGAGTGACGGGAGTGACGGGAGTGACGGTAGTGAGGGAGTGAGGGAGTGAGGGGAGTGAGGGGAGTGGGGGGATTGAAGGGAGTGAGGGGAGTGAGGGGAGTGAGAGGAGTGAGGGGAGTGAGGGGAGTGAGCGGAGTGAGGGGAGTGAGGGTAGTGAGGGTAGTGAGGGGAGTGAGGGGAGTGAGGTGAGTGAGGGGAATGAGGGGAGTGAGGGGAGTGAAGGGAGTGAGGTGAGTGAGGTGAGTGAGGTGAGTGAGGGAGTGAGGGTACTGAGGGTACTGAGGGTACTGAGGGGAGTGAGGGGAGTGAGGGGAGTGAGGGGAGTGAGGGGAGTGAGGGGAGTGAGGGGAGTGAGGGGAGTGAGGGGAGTGAGGGGAGTGAGGGGAGTGAGGGGAGTGAGGGGAGTGAGGGGAGTGAGGGGAGTGAGGGTACTGAGGGTACTGAGGGAGTGAGTGGAGTGAGGGAGTGAGGGGAGTGAGGGGAGTGAGGGGAGTGAGGGGAGTGAGGGTAGTGAGGGTACTGAGGGTACTGAGGGGAGTGAGGGGAGTGAGGGGAGTGAGGGGAGTGAGGGGAGTGAGGGGAGTGAGGGAGTGAGGGGAGTGAGGGTACTGAGGGGAGTGGGGGGAGTGCGGGGAGTGAAGGTACTGAGGGGAGTGGGGGGAGTGAGGGGAGTGAGGGGAGTGAGGGGAGTGAGGGGAGTGAGGGGAGTGAGGGGAGTGAGGGGAGTGAGGGGAGTGAGGGGAGTGAGGGGATTGACGGGAGTGAGGAGGAGTGAGGAGGAGTGAGGAGGAGTGAAGGGAGGGGTGTAAGGGGGGAGTGAGGGGGAGGGGAATGACTATGCATGATCAAAGTACGATAGTTTCGTGGGTTGGAAGACTAGTGCTCCGGCGCTGACAAAATGCAAGGTCAGATGAATAAACATATTTACAAACAATATTCAGTTTGAATTTCTTTCACCTCAGATTCAGATCCAGTGACCTGCTCAGTAGGAATTCGGTGCTCAACTCATAGATACAACAATAAAAAAGAACACCATGAGCATGTACGTACCAGTCCTTATATGGCCATATATATACCCAGGACGTAAAACAACACAAACTGTAATCATTCTAGCAATACAAGAAGTTTTTTTATTTACTGACGCCTCTAGAACACATTGATTTTTATCATCAGCTATTGGATGACAAACATATGGTTTCTTTTTGGAGTAAACCCACTGCTGCCGAATAAGCAGCAAGGGGTCTTTTATATGCACTTTCCCACAGACAGAATGACAACACATACCATAGCCTTTGATGAACCAGTTGTGGACCACTGGATGGAATGGAAAATATCCCAAACTGCAAATGTGTCCACTGAGCAGGATCGATCCTATTACCGACACCTTCACAGCTTTGCACTTTACCGCCTGAGCTACATCCCGCTCCCTATTTTAGCAATACACAACCAACTGGGTTTGCCTTTAATGAATCACAAAGTGTGTCACTTTCATAGAACATCATTATGTGTTAAACAATTAGGAGTATGGAATGTTGTCTAATTTACAAAACAAGCCAACCGGGCAAGGTGGCCTAATCGGTAGAGCGCGGGCTTCGCGTGCAGTAGGTTGGGAGTTTGGTCCCCAGTCGACTCAAACCAATGACTTTAAAATTGATAATTGTCGCTTCCTAGCCTGGTGCCTGGCATTAATAGGATAGAGCAAGGAATGGTTGGCTCAGTGTCAGGATAATGTGACTGAGTGGGATTTCCTAGTGGGGCAGCACTATAAAGTCACCACGAGTGCACACTGTCACAAATCGGTACCCGTCCTGATATGACCATAGATGTTGCTAGGACCTAAAACAACAACCAGTGGCAACAACACCAGAACAAGCCAACATTATGCTCTGTTGTCTAATTTAGACAGCCGCAAACTAAAATAATTGATTGTCGCGACAGATAAAAATATTTGTCTACCGATTGAGACAACACTGGGACCTATCTTAAATATAGCAATGATGTATGCACCAAGTACCCTTCCTTATCTCTGATTGTACAGATTTGATTCATACAGATCTATGCCAGTAGATTGGGATTGCTTTTTTGTCTATGAAGGCTCATCCATCACCGAGGCAGTACATAGACAATGTACTCCACTGATCAGAGACGGATAGGGATTGTTCAGGGCTCAAACTGCTATGAGCGTGTCGAGAGGAGGAGGTGGAGCGGTTGGGATTCATTGACCATGTAGACATAAATAAATAAGCAATTAGTACATGTTTAGCATCAATACAAATGGAGATATACCATGAAATGTGTCGAAATGGTGGCCATTTTGAAAAATAGCTGAAAAACATTATTTGTTAATTTTTACAACTTGCAACTTTTTGTATGTCAATCATTATGTACAACTGGTTATATTTATACTGTAATAGCTTCTGTTGCAGTTTTGTCTAAATCAAACCCTAAAATGACAATACTAGGTGAAGCTGGTCGGTGGGTGTTGGAGTTTTACGTCCTGGCAACATTTAAGGTCATATCAGGAGGGGGGAAGCTGGCACTGAACGTGGACAAAGGGGATCTGGAGGGGTAGCTTGGATTGGATGTTAGGTTTGTTTGTTTGTTGTTTTATGTCCTCGCAACATCTAAGGTCATACGGTTACCAAATGCAGCCGAGTCACTTTTATCTGATTTTGTTTGGTGATGGTGTATTTATGCTGCTCATAATGTGTGTTGGTATAGTAGATGGTATAGTAGTCTAGGCAACACTAGCTGGAAATTAACATGGCTATCTAGGATGCAGTTGAGACATTTGTTGATACAGTGGTCTAGGTAATGCTAGCTGGAAAAGTAACCTGGCTACAATGGGTGCACTTGAGATGCTACTTGGTACAGTTACATAGGTAACACTAAGGCGACCTCCAGCGTTATGACTTACGCTTGTTACTAGCAACGTGTACAATTCACACTCATGGCAACCTTATAGTGCTGCTCCACTGGGAGACCAGGATACTGGCACCATGATCTGATAGCATACAGTCACATTGTCAATACACTGCGCAAACCAGCCCTTCTCCTATCCTATTAATGCTGAGAACCAGGCTAGGTAGCAACAACTATCAATTTGATAAGTCATTTGGCTTGACTCGACCGGGATTTGAACCCTTGAGCTGCGTGTTGGGAGTGAACCTCATTCACTATGAACATTGCGTGGGATATCAGGTCATGGTGCCGACGGCCTGATTTCCCAGTGGGGCAGCACTATAAAGTTGGCATGAGTGCACGCTGTCACAATTCGGTGAACGTCCTGGTATGGCCTAGGGTCTTACTGGGGCGTAAAACTACACCAACCACCCAGTCTCCCCCGGCCCTCTCAGAGGACTGTGGTTGGGCTTTTCCTTCCTCCCCCCCACTCCCAATTTATCTGAACAGTACCCATCGGAAGCCAACTCCCGACCACCTGGGACCGCTTTCAGTGGTCCCCATACAGTGCTGCAGATTTGCAGGCTTCAGTGCACCAATGCGACTGAAAACTCCACAAAAACAAACTAGGAACACCATATGGGGTGACCAAATGAGTTGAATACCCGCTTCACATTTTGCAGGTTGCGGTTCTTGAATCTGTCAAATTCAAATCTGACAGCATCAATTCAATGACGAAAAGATGCACGTGGGTCGATAGCTAGCTTGGTGCTCGGCTTTATTATGATAGGGTGAGAAATCGAGGGAGTTTTCTAGGAAGACCAATTGTCTGCGATTGAAATTTCCCGTCCTTAATCGATGAATGGGATAACAAGAATTAACCCAACACACTATGGATTCCCCATATTTACCGATTAAAAAAGTAAATGTTGGTAAATTAATTTTATTTATGTAAATCTTTTGTCAGAGCCATAGCACTGGTCTTCCGGATGTACGTGTTACAGGTATCTTGTTATTTACACAGTTTTTTGTTAACATCGTTGATATATTATCTTGAAATGTGAAGTAGATTCTGAAATTAAAGTGTACACAATGCAGTAAGTAATGAGTATGAGGTACATTAAATCATTCTACATTCTTCACACTAAAGCTGGGAAGAATATCATCCCATTTATGATAACATTTCAAATTGAGGTGACTTAGATATCGCAATCAATCTAATATATCTCCTTTTTTTAATATGGCAGAAACTCAAAACTTTCGGACTTTAGCTGACTTTATGACTGATCATATATATATATATATATATATATATATATATATATATATTTACATATATATGTGCTCTATAATCTATTATGGGAATATAAACAAGGACACTATCTATCTTCGGTTCCCTATGTAGTAGTATATTCACTGTATCCTATCTAACTGACCCTGTGTAGTACAGTATTGGCCACACTGGCGCCACCTGTGAGGGGCTCTAAGGACTGTATGCAAGCTGTATCTCGTCAGTATCACCTATAGACCCATATGGACGGTCAAAATTGAACTTATATATGCTGTATGAGAATTATACGAGTATAAAAACCCGGAATTCTATACTCGCTCCTAAGACGCACCCACCAGTAATCGGTTGGTTGAGCCTTGGACTACCCGTCTACTGCTCAGGCCTACTTGGCTCAGCTCCGACGGTGGCCCCACCGCTCGCCTGTTCAATATCCTACTCACTTACCACCAAACATTTTATATATATATATACATATATGAAGAGGTTAGGCGCAAAACCACATAAATGCCAATCCAAAAATGTAGTTTCAATGAAAGATTTTACCTGAAAATAATTTTTAATTCTGACTCATTCCACTTTTCATATGATGATAACATGGTTATCGAGAAGTGAACAAAAGAGTAAGAATATAAAATAATTAATTTTTGAAAGTTCGATTCCAATGTTTATCCAATGTTTATCTCCATTTTTGAATTGGCATTCACATGGTTTTGCGCCTGAACTCTTCATATATATATATATATATATATAGAGAGAGAGAGAGAGAATAGCGGTTCAGACATTAAATCCACAGCAGACGACATTTTTGGATGAGTGTAACAACCATTAGTGTGTCTAGACTCCCTGATAAAAGCTCCGTATCCACGTTGTCTATGTGGCAGATTGTCTGACAGGTGTGTGCATACTGATATGCTAGCATCCCCTACAATTGGAAGTCTTTGAGATGATTTTCCTTAGCCACTACTTTAATATCTATCGCATGCATGCGGATTATATACTTGCACACACATACATATATACAGGGTAGGTTCACAAGCCAATTAGTGTATATCCTGTACAGGATGCCATTCACAACTCAAGTTTGATGGTAACATTATAAATATAAGGCGACATTTTACTTAAAGTAACATTAAAACCATTCCAGGTTTATTACAATTAATCCATCTAGGTTCCCTGATATCGCCGTGAATATGGCCTATCCTGCCGAGACGGTGTAAAGAAACCACCACTCAATCAATCAATCAATCAATCAATGCTCCCTGATGCACTCCCACAGACCCACACTGTCAATGTGGCTCCTTGCCTCGGAGGTCAGGACAGACTACTGTCATATGTATCAGACTCCATTGCTGAATAGCAGCCGACATTTCGTGTGTTGCAAACGACAGTCTGACGTCACATGTGGATGGTTGAAAGGGCGGGAAGGGATTGAGGGGTGGCCGGTGTGATGGGTCAGTTGTGGGGTGAGGGGTGGGTGACAGAATACCCGCACATCGACAATGGTTGATCCCTCGGCACCCCACCCGCCACTCAATAGACCATTCCGCCCCGCCCCGCCTCGCCCCATCCCGCCCCGCCCCGCCCCATCCCGCCGCGTGCCGCCCTTTGCCGCACGGCGCTTCAGGGCCACTCCCCGGGCCCGATCTGCTCCGATCTGCCCCGGCCCATAACCCCCATGACCACTCCCCGCACCAGGTCTGCCCCCTTCCGCCCTGGCCACTCCCCCGCCCGCCCCGCCCCGCCCCGCCCCGCCCCGCAGTGGGTCCCCGATATATAGATACATCGGTTTTACCGATCTCAGTGCTATTCAATACAAGCGAACAGACACGATGCAATATACAGACACTGACAGTACTCTAACGATACTCAGTGCTATTCAATACAAGCCAACATAATCTACAAATATACAGACACCGACAGTACTCTAACGATACTCAGTGCTATTCAATATAAGCGAACAGACAGGATGCAATATACAGACACTGACAGTAATCTAACGATAATCAGTGCTATTCAATACAAGCCAACATAATCTACAAATATACAGACACCGGCAGTACTCTAACGATACTCAGTGCTATTCAATACAAGCGAACAGACAGGATGCAATATTCAGACACTGGCAGTAATCTAACAATACTAGTAATCTAACGATACTCAGTACTATTCAATACAGGCCAACAGAATCTACACATATACAGACACTGACAGGAATCTAACGATACTCAGTGCTATTCAATACAAGCTAACATAATCTACACATATACAGACACCGACAGTAATCTAACGATACTCAGTGCTATTCAATACAAGCTAACAGAATCTACAAATATACAGATACTGACAGTACTCTAACGATACTCAGTGCTATTCAATACAAGCGAACAGACAGGATGCAATATACAGACACCAACAGTAATCTAATGATACTCAGTGCTATTCAATACAAACGAACAGACAGGATGCAATATACAGACAGTGACAGTAATCTAATGATACTCAGTGCTATTCAATACAAGGACTAGCTAGCTAGCTGCAAGAACAACAGTTCAACATTCGACATAGATCTAGGTGAAGAAAGGAGCTTTAAATGTCTTGTCATCCTAAGCGACCTCTCCCAGCTTCTATGTAACGTGTGTGATAGAATGTTTTTTGCTGGGAGAGAGGAGAATTGTTCATACCCCACAATTGGAACTCCCTCAACAGGAGGAAGCATGAGCTGCTCAGTCCACCCCCGCTGCCACCGCCACAAGTCCATACGGTTGTGTGCCGGCCCATGCCTCAACAGAGGCAACAGCTGAGTTAGAGCCACCTTCTCATCCCACATATTTCACCTCATCTCCAACGTAAGGTCCTGCCACCAGATATTCCAATCCTGCTTAATACCTGTAAATGGCTTTGGATGTATCATCGGAACATGCACAGAAACAACCATATGGTACCTCAAAACATTCTCATCAAGTTCTGAAGCATCCTGGTTACACAACTCCCAGCCAGTCCCACCCCCAATAGAAGTAGGCTCCCGGAATCCTGAACAACCCCACGCTGAAGGTGAACAGGAGCCGCCCCCCGAGAATTATATTCCTGAAGGGGAGAGGCCACCGGCTCCCTTGGATGCTTGGATCTACTGCCGCCCTCCTCCTGGGAGGTCGAATGCAGATTTGGTAACCCATCTGAAGAAATGGAGTACGTGCCATGCGCCGGATACTGCAATTTCAGGTTCTTCAACTGCGTCACTTCAGTATCCCTAGCACAGTCCTCAGCAAGCCCCAAACTACTCCTAAATGTTGCTTTCTAGGCCTGAAAGGCTGCACATTCATCAGGAAGAGCGACCAAAGCAGAATCTATATCACACTTTTCGGTGACCAACAACCGTTCACATCTAAGATTCATTTCTTGCTTCTGAATACTCAGTGCATCTCGCATGGAAATTTCCTCAGACTGTCCGGCCCAAGCAGCTTGCTGCTCTTTGATCAACAGACGGTTTCATTTAACTTCCTCAGCCGAAATGCACCATACCACTTTCAGATCTTCTAAATCATGTGAAAAGGAGGCTGCGTTGGAGACTCTTAATTCAGCCAACCCTGTCGTTCCTGCGCCATCCGCTCAAACTGGAGCCGCTTCCAGGTTTGCAGGCAGCGGATGCGCATCGCTTCATGAAGCTCCACTTCCGACTGCGACCCCAAAAACATATGACCCATGGCCAAATCATCCCCTAACGCTGACGTTAGCAAGTCATTGGCCACGGGTCCTGTCTCCAATGCCGGTGAGATCTCCACACGAGTGGGTGAAAATGGATTATACTGCCTGAACCCCGTCCCTGCAGAATGGAATGCCAAACTCCCCCACGGCGAATACTCTAGTGGCACCACCGCAGAACTACTGCATACACCCAGACCAAAATCATTGCGACATGCAGTAGTATTGCTATGCTTGAGTACACCCACCCCCGAATTATTGCTGATCAACAGAGACTGTATATCATCAAGAGCTAAGCCCACCTTCAGTTTACTCCCCGGTTTTCCCTCCCCAGTGTTTATATCATCCAAGAGAACATTATGTGCCCCGTCCAATGCTACAACACCTTTTACCGCAGTAACGCTGTTGACTATTGAGTGAGCGCCCAACTCTGAGTCAAGTGCCCCATCCATCCCTGCCCCCTGTGTAATCACAGAGGCGAAACCTGGTGGAGGACCACTACTCAGTTGAACTATCTGCATCCAATAGGGGTCGGACTTGTCGATGCCTACAGCACCCCTGGGTGTAACCAGAGGTGCTGGCATGACTGAAGTCATGCCCCCCCAACCAATTAACACCTCCCGCCCCTCCCCAATGATGCCAGTACCTCCACTGGGAATAGAAGTGTCACCTACATTCACCACAACAGGCTTGGGAAGAGTGCGATGAGGCGAAAGCACCACAGAACCATTCACACTCATTGAGGGCCCTGCTCCGACGGGACACCCACCACCATCAATTTGGTATGGGCGCCCACTATGCAGACGGGCTGTTGACATCCCCTCCATACTAATTTATGAAGAGAACTAAGCAACAAAGACCTGGAACAGGTCCATCACTCACCCCTTATGCAGAAGGCGAGGCCTGTATCACAGCACCAATGTAGTAGACCACAATGTCCACCGTTCCATGGTCTTTTAATTTTTTTTTTATTGAGGCTGTATTTATACTGTCCATAGCATATAAGCCTGGGTACCCAGGCTTGTTTTCAATGGTGGCCAGTTGTAGTGTTGGTGTTATCTTACCACACAGTCTTTCACTCATCCATCCACACACGGAAGAACGGCAAGATTTAGAGACAGTATGCTTCCACCGGTTTATTACCAAACCTATCGGCTCTCCATGGTGCCAACAGTCAAGTGACCCTCCCCCTAACTCGGTAGGTCCCATATCGCCTCTATAGGTGGATGGGGGGGCAGGGTGCTAGCCACACACAGTAGAGGGCAGCCCAGTCAGGGCCCTGCCCCGTGGCTAGCGTGCCACCATTTAGCACAGTTCAGTGTAACCTTGTAGGTGTGCATGGTAGTGTCTGCCACCACTGTGTGGTAGTGGAGCTCATGTACAGAATACGACACCTACATTATCCTGATACTGAACAAACCAGTCCTTGAAGTGCTGAGCGTCAGGATAGGTAGCGAAACATTGTTTCACTGCATCAAAGTTAATAAATACTAAGTAAATTTAATAGAACATTTTATTGCTGAAGCCTTTGGTGTCAAGCATTTCAGTGTGCATGCTGAAGTTATTTGTTAATGTTTTCACTTTAATGTCGCCAAAGGTAGTCTTTCATAATGAAAATCACTTCAAACTAAACTAACGTAAATAATAATGATCAAACAAATATATTCATCACAAACTCAATATGGAAGAGATTCAAAATCATCAGATTATGTAACTTTAACTAGAATCTTTCTAACAAACTGAAATTGATATACCGCTTGCCTAACTCCAGCTGAACATTGTAACTTACTACAACTTTACCAAATGAATACAGAAGATAATGTCTGCTTACATTCTAAATACTATGTAAATACTCACATTGATCTGACTAATATCGATCTAGTTATATGACACTACTGTTACCATATTGCTATGGAACTTTTGGTTTAACAGAATTTTGTTGTGTTACATGCTGCAAATTGTGTATTCAACAGTAACTGAAGAGTTCAGGCCCAAACCATGTAAACACCAATCCAAAAATGGAGAGAAACATTGAAATCAAACCTTCAAAAAGTGTATATTGTTATATTCCTACTGTTTTGTTTAATGCTTCATAACCATGTTAGCATATGAAAAGTGGAATTACAGAGGTCTAAGCTTATTTTCAGGTAAATTCCTTATTTTGAACTCAATTTTTGGATTTGCATTTACATGGTTTTGCACCTAAACTCTTCAGTTATTGTATACCTTATTCTATATACCTTTTGTGTAAATAACCACTGACAAAAGACTTATTCAGCAGAATAAACATATTTACAAAAAAAAACAAGTGATAGAGAAAACATCCAGAATTCCAACTTTCAAACATTTTGTTGTTAAATGAGTGCACTCATTATTAGTGAAACTCTGCCTGGCCATGACTCAGCCGGAGACGCTGGATGTCCGCGTACACTTCCGGTGGCTGAGGTCACTTCCGGTTTTAGAGGTCATGCTGATGCCGATGTGGTGATGATGATGACTGCGTTCTCGTCCTACTGTTTCCTGTCTCCTGGTCCCCGAGCCTTTCCGGCCGGACCGCATCGGCCTCTCCTCACCCGGCGCCTGGTACCGGGCGATGGGTGGTGATGGCACCAGGGGTGTCACACTGGGGGAGGGGGAGAGGGAGATGGAGAGGGAGAGGGAGAGGGAGAGGGAGGGGGAGAGGGAGAGGGAGAGGGAGGGGGAGAGGGAGATGGAGAGGGAGAGGGAGAGGGAGAGGGAGGGGGAGAGGGAGAGGGAGATGGAGAGGGAGAGGGAGAGGAGAGGGAGAGGGAGAGGGAGAGGGAGGGGGAGAGGGAGAGGGAGAGGGAGAGGGAGTGGGAGAGGGAGAGGGAGAGGGAGAGGGAGAGGGGAGAGGAGGGGAGAGGGAGAGGGAGAGGGAGAGGGAGAGGGAGAGGGAGAGGGAGAGGGAGAGGGAGAGGGAGAGGGAGAGGGAGAGGGAGGGGGAGGGGGAGGGGGGGGGAGGGAGAGGGGGGAGAGGGAGAGGGGGGAGAGGGAGGGGGGAGAGGGAGGGAGGGAGAGGGAGGGGGAGAGGGAGGGGGAGAGGGAGAGGGAGAGGGAGAGGGAGAGGGAGAGGGAGAGGGAGGGGTCGAGGTGGGCTGGGGCTGGTCTGAGTGGATGAATGGCTGATGGGAATGGTGGAAGGAGAGGGCCATATTGGATGTTTGTGTTTGTTTCTTTTTTGTTTGGGTTTGTCATCCTGGCAACATCTAAGGTAATAAATATCAGGATGGGTACTGACATGTGACAGTGCGCACACATGGCAACTTGATATCAGGGAGGAAATGCCGGCAAACTGTTGGTACACACACAAGTGTGTGCCACCATCATCTGTGCTACGACTGGTGTGAACTGTGAGAGGCACGCGGGCTCAGGAAGTTACAGCGGCAGTTGTTCTGAATTCACTTCCGGTTTGTATTTTCTCAGGGCGCCCCCTTGTGGCATCGGTGGAAAGCGAGAAGCTAGACACCGGTCGCAGCTTACCAGCTCCAATTCTGCCACCTGGTTCTGTGAGGCTGTGATGTAATGCTTCAACCACGTGACCTCTCTTCACCGGACGCCTGGTACCCGGCGATGGCTGGTGATGGCAACATGGGTGTGACACAGGGGGAGGGAGAGGGTTTAGGGGAGGGGGCAGTTGGGCCGGGCCTGGGCTGAGTGGAGGAGTGGCTGATGGGAATATATTGGAAAGAGAGGGGCACCTTGGATTTTTCCGTTTGGTTCTTTGTTTGGGTTGGTCATCCTGGCGATGGGTGGTGATGTCACCAGGGGTGTCACACTGGGGGAGGGGGAGAGGGAGAGGGAGAGGGAGAGGGAGGGGTCGAGGTGGGCTGGGGCTGGTCTGAGTGGATGAATGGCTGATGGGAATGTTTTTGGAAGGAGAGGGCCATATTGGATTTGCGTGTTTGTTTCTTGGTTTGTTTGGGTTTGTCATCCTGGCAACATCTAAGGTAGTATACGGATGGGTACTGACATGTGACAGTACACACTCGTGTCACATTTATATAAGGGAAGAACGAACTGCAGGCAAACTGTTGGTACAACAGTTTGTGTGCCAGCATCATCTCTGCTATGACTGCTGCAAACGATATTAACAATGGACGTAGATCTTATAAGGTGTAAACTGAGTAATAATGACATAATAATAGCACATACAAACTAAGTAATGAATTATTAACAACGCACATGGAAGCTAACATGGCAAGTGGGCTGGCAGGTGGGGGGGGGGGGGGGGGATAATGCCGGTGTCATGACAATAAGCAATGGGCATGGAGGAGGTGAAATAACGAGCGGCGGGCTGAGGGCCATGCCATCCAAAGAAGGTTAATGACCGGGGTCACAGAGGAGGCACTGTGAAGGTCATCCTGCAGGCTGAGGGCACATGGCCAGGGCAGTGCCCTCAGGGAGGATCCATGAAGGCTGCCTTACAGTACACGACAATCTGTCCGCAGTATGGGTTTAATCGGTTATCGATTGGTTGGTTGATTGGTTGTTGGAGTTTTACTTCCTGGCAACATCTAGGGTCATATCAGGATGTGTACCGACTAGTGAGAGTGTGCACTCATGATAACGTTATAGTGCTACTGGGAGACCAGGCTGCCAGCACCATGAGCCGATATCCCACTCAGTCACATTATCTGGACACTGAGCCACCCCGGTTTTTGCCCTATCCTAATAATGTCGAGCACCTAGTTAGGAAGCGAGAAGTATCAATTCTTAATTCATCAGTTTTACTCGACCAGGGTTCCAACCAAATGGCTTCGAATCCCACACACTACAAAAATGGTAGACGGACGTTCAACTCATTCGGCCATCGCAGCTTGACATTTATGCCAGTGAACCTGCTGAAAAGTGCACAATTATTGATGAATATGAGCGCCAAATTTGAAGATCACGTGGACAAGTTGAAGCCAAGCGCAAAGAAAAGCAGAAGCAAAAGTAGTGAGCCTGTAGATAGGGAGAGAATCCCATCGGGCAAGTCAGAGGCAGGAGGGTGGGAGAATCCCATCGGGCAAGTCAGAGGCAGGTGGGTGGGAGAATCCCATTGGGCAAGTCAGAGGCAGGAGGGTGGGAGGATCCCATCACACAAGTCAGAGGCAGGGCGCTGGGAGAATCCCATTGGACAAGTCAGAGGCAGGATGGGGGGGGGAGAATCCCATCGCACAAGTCAGAGGCAGGAGGGTGGGAGAATCCCATCACACAAGTCAGAGGCAGGACGGTGGGAGAATCCCATCGGACAAGTCAGAGGCAGGAGAGGGGGGGGGGGAGAATCCCATCAGACGAGTCAAAGGCAGGAGGGTGGGAAAATCTCATTGGACAAGTCAGAGGCACGAGGGGGGGGGATCCCATCGGACGAATCAGAGGCAGGAGGGTGGGAGAATCCCATTGTACAAGTCAGAGGCAGGAGGGTGGGAGAATGCCATCGCACAATTCAGAGGCAGGAGGGTGGGAGAATCCCATCGGACAAGTCAGAGGCAGGAGGGTGGGAGAATCCCATCGCACAAGTCAGAGGCAGGAGGGGGGGAAATCCCATCGCACAAGTCAGAGGCAGGAGGGTAGGACAATCCCCTCGGACAAGTCAGAGGCAGGAGGGTGGGAGAATCCCATCGCACAAGTCAGAGGCAGGAGGGGGGGAAATCCCATCGCACAAGTCAGAGGCAGGAGGGTAGGACAATCCCCTCGGACAAGTCAGAGGCAGGAGGGTGGGAGAATCCCATCGCAAAAGTCAGAGGCAGGAGGGTGGGAGAATCCCATTGGAAAAGTCAGAGGCAGGACAGGGTGGAGAGAATCCCATCGGACGAGTCAGAGGCAGGAGGGTGGGACAATCCCCTCGGACAAGTCAGAGGCAGGAGGGTGCTGAGCGCGGTGAAGTGGAAGTAGAAAACAGCCAGGATTAGTGGAATGTGCGTGAGTAACGAGCCTGTGGCAGTGGGGGACTTCGGATTTAGGCTGGAGGGGTGTGAGAGGGAGGCGAGAGGAGCGTGCGAGGCACGGAGTTGCTACCAGATTCACACATGCGACAAGAGGGAGCCGAGCAATTTAATGACAATACATACACCAACCAGATTTACCGACTTGGATTCCATGTCAATATATATATATATGTAATGTGTAATTTATTATGTCGATATAAATAACGGCAGCCCCTTAATGTATCTCTCTAACCACCTTAACTTCCATGTTATGTACTGGGCAGCAGGCATTCTCTCCTCCCGTGCCTCCTATATGCCGTGAGCCAACTGTCACTCTGCTCTCTTTAAAAACTATACCTATACAGTAAAACCTCTCTATTCCGACCCATCCACAGATCGACCACGCCCCTATATCGATTGCTTTATTTGGGTCCCAACAATACCATTGTAAGGATATCATAGCTCTCTAAACTGAATGCCTCTCTAAATGGACCACTTAAAGTCGGTCCCACAGTCGGTCGATTTAGAGAGGTTTTACTGTATATATGTACGTATATATGTTAATACATGAATTCCATCATGCAAGTTACAGTATTTCGCGCCACTGGTAGGGTTGGGGGTGAAAGCGCCAACTGGCCCAACTATGAAAAGGGGTCACCCATAAAGTAGT
This sequence comes from Branchipolynoe longqiensis, assembly GCA_030323885.1. Taxonomy (NCBI): domain Eukaryota; kingdom Metazoa; phylum Annelida; class Polychaeta; order Phyllodocida; family Polynoidae; genus Branchipolynoe; species Branchipolynoe longqiensis. The sequence goes on from CM059199.1 coordinate 8,149,451, forward strand.
ACACAACATATGGGTGATAATATAGGGAATATTCCCTTTCACACATTTATACTCGCATAATTCTTATACATAGCACATATATATATATATAAATATTGTAGTAGTCTGTACTACTACAATATTGAAATAAACAGTTGGTCCCTGATAAACAGCATAGAAACAGAATATTGAACTGGTTGAGAAAACGCAGATATTATTTGACGGGAATACATACGGCAATAGTTAATACATTTATATATTAAGAGTTAAAGAGCAAAAACATGTGAATGCCGATCCAAAAATGTAGTTTCGATCAACAATTTTTACCTGAAAATAATTGTCATTCTCACTAATTCCACTTTTCATGTGATCATATGGTTTTGGAACACTAAACAAAAGAGAAGGAATATAAACAAATTAAGTTGTTTGGTTTTGATTCCAACGTTTATCTCCATTTGTGGATTGGCTTTTATGTGCTTTTGCACCTGAACTGTTCATATATATATTTACACATACATACGTGCATGCAGGTATGTATGTTGATGTATATATATATATATAAATAAGTATGCGCGTATAAATAAATATATATATATATATATATATGTACATATAAATAAATAAGCTCTTACAAGTTTAGTTGGTTGGTTGTTGGAGTTTTACGTCCTGGCAACATCAAAGGTCATATGAGGATGGGTACCGACCTCTGACAGTGCGCACTCATGGCAATTTTATAGTGCTGCCCCACTGGGAGTCCAGGCCACCTGCACCATGACCGAATACCCCACACAGTCACATGATCCTGACACTGTGCTCACCAGTCCTTGTCCTATCCTATAACCGCCAAGCGCCATGCTCGGTAGTGACGGGCATCAATTTTGTAAGTCATTGCTTTGACTCTCGCTGGGATTTTGAAGTCTTGACCTTCTGCATGGGAAGCCTGCGCTCTAACAATTCAGCCACTGAAAATGATAACAAAGCCCCACACTTCCTTCGATGATCACAGAACGCAGACAAATTACACTGGAGTGCCCCCCCCCAGCCCGCTTCGACCCATCTCAGCCCAGATATGAAACTGTTCCACTTTATTAAAGTTGCATAGTCTGATGGTTTTGGGTTTCTAACATTCTAACAGATAAATAGATTAATTTGATTGCTATAATCTACCTTACTTTTAGCTCGAAGTGACTTTTATTTGAAATCATTCAGCTTTGAGATATTTGAAGTGCAAACATGTCAAATTAGTTATGGCAAGCACGCCAAAAGTCTGACACCATAGGCTTCTGCAGTAACAGGTTCTATTAAATTGACTCAATATTCCCTTATATGTAGCACCACATGCTTAGTAAGTGCATCAGTATCAACGTTAGATATGTAGAATCAAATCTAGATAATTGTTTTGGTTTTGGAAATTTGATGCTTCATCGGACTAGGGGCATACATCCTTATATTAAACAGCGATGAAAGTGGTCTCTGGTGACGAAAAGAAACACAGAAATCTACGCTGTGGTAATCTGAAAATAATGTTTCTCCAATAATAGCAAGGTTGTCCTAGTACGTATTAATAATAATTAGTAGGATAACAAACTCTATTATTATTATTAAAAGAAGGGAAACTTCCATCAAACTTCCGTCAAAATGTGCATATTCTCCCATAGACTTAGTACTGTCAAAGAATCGTGGAAAATTCCCGGAAGTCCGATTTCACCCTAGAGACTACTCTACAACCTCTATCCCAGCACAAGTCCACTGATCTCTCAGTACATACTAGCATTAGGCTTGGAGAGTGTACACATGTGCTTATTGTGACTGTATTATCGCCCATGCAACCAATCCCCTTTTTATATCACTGCAATCAATCCATCTTTCCCTGGCTGCTTGTTTGAATTTATATCCTAGCAATATCTAAGGTCATACAAACAAGAGTCAGACTAACAAATTGCTGTGGCATTTTGTGAATGTTAATCGGTGAAGATTAAAACCGCGGAAATCAGCGAAAGGCGGAGATCTTTCATTCCTTTATAAGTAGGATAGCTTTGATCTTTGTATGTTCAGCTAACCGTGTCTGCGCACCAACCAACCGACAGGACAGAACATACTTCAGCCTTTGATGACCCAGTTGTGGACCACTGGTTGGAACGGACAATAACCCAAAACTGAATGTAAAATAACCCAAAACTGAATGTAAAATAACCCAAAACTGAATGTAAAATTTACCAATAATTAGACATTGGAGGATGGTGTGAATTAGTCTATAGTGAATTACAATTGTTATATGAAAAGGTAAATGATATATAGAGCCACAGGCATTAAGGTATTATGTGGTGCTGGTGATCCTTTACTGAGAGGGGCACTACTTTTAGTGTGACAGAGCCTTAGCAGCTCTGCTCACATATCCCCCCCCCCCAACTGTTATTTACGGATCACTGCACACCCAGACACAACAGGGCACTGTAGCCATAAACAACCAATGCTTGGATACAAGCATGTTGAATGTTCATTGGTTGATTGGAGAATGCCTACTGCTGATTGGAGGAGCTGATCAGGTGTGACAGCCATCTTGGATTCATGAACCTAAACAATAATAAACCTGAGGGTGCAAGCTCTCTGTCGTTCTGTGCACTTTCTACTCTACCTTTCTCTTGCCTGCAGTGATTTCATATTTAGCCTGCCTACACAACTACAGCGGCCAGCCATCGACTTTACATGAATATCAGTTTTGTAAGTCATTGCTGTGGCTCAACCAGGATTCAAAGTCCTGACCTTCCGAATGGGAAGCCTGCACGCTTATCGATCCAACCACCACATCCGGTTTGACATCAGTATATCAATTATATACTAGGCGGTGTTAGATGCCGAAAGTAGCAAACTATGTAGGGGCGCTATGCATACTCTTATTATAGGTGTCAGGATGGCGGGAGGCAGGGCGCTTGGTAATATAGCACCTGGATAACCTCACAAGACAAATCCCAGGGCTCAGTCTCCAGCATCGTTATGACCAGCATGGGAACACCGAAGCTACATCCCATGCTCTCAGCCCATTTGACACTAGATTTATTACTGCCCGCCTCCGCTTACTAAATGTCACTGCTCCACAGTGGTTTGTTTCGTCAAATGGAGAATAAAACTAGTTAACTGCTACGGATTTGTTTATTACTGCGGGTTTAAGCCGGGTGACAATCATGTAGTTGTGAGACCATTTGCATATGTAATATATCTGACAGCTCACAAGGCTTTATTGCTGGGAATAACAATATTACATAACGACATCACATAACAACATTACATAACAACAGCACATAACAACATCACCTAGCATCATTACATAATGGCATCACATAACGGCATCACATAGCAACATCACATAAAACATCACACATCACACCACATAACAACATCACATAACAACATCACTTAACAACATCACTTAACAACATAACTTAACTGCACCACTTAACAACATCACTTAACAGCATCACTTAACGCTATCAATTAACAGCATCACTTAACAACATCACTTAACAACATCACATACAAACATCACATACCACCACATACCGACATCACATAACAACATCACATGCCAACATCACATAACAACATCACCTAACACCATCACATAGCACCATCACACACCGACATCACATAACAACATCACATAACAACATCACCTAACAACATTACATAAGGACATCACATAAAACAACACATAACAACATTATATAACGACACCACATAACACCATAACAACATGACATAAACACACCACATACCAACATCACATAACAACATCACCAAGTCCATCGGTCATGTACGAAAAAAATCATACTATATATGAGTTATATACAACCATTATAGTGCAGCCTGTATCCCTTAGCAATAAACACTCATCCTTCACATTGCAACCCTGACCAATCACTGCTTAGTTGTCACATTACAGCCTTTACCCATCACCACTCATCTGTCATATTGCAACCATTACCCTTTACTTCACATTGCTGTCTTTACCAATCACAACTCAGCTGTCACATTGCAGCATTTACCAATCACCACTCAGCTGTCACAGTGCAGCCATTACCAATCACCACTTGTCCTTCACATTGCAGCATTTACCAATCACCACTCAGCTGTCACATTGCAGCCATTACCAATCACCACTCGGCCTTCACATTTCACCCTTTACCAATCACCACTCAGTTGTCACATTGCACCCATTACTCCTTACCAATCACCACCAGCCTTCACATTGCAGCCTTTACCAATCACCACTCAGCTGTCACATTGCAACATTTACCAATCACTGCTTAGTTGTCACATTGCAGTCTTTACCACTCACCACTCAGCTGTCACATTGTACCCATTACCCCTTACCAATCACCACCTAGCCTTCACATTGCAGCCATTACCAATCACAGATCAGCTGTGACATTGCATCCTTTACAAATCACCACCCAGCCTTCACATTGCAGCCTTTACCCATCACACCTCAGCTGTCACATTGCCACCTTTACCAATCACCACCGAGACTTCACATTGCAGCCTTTAGCAGTCCCCATTCAGCTGTCAAATTGAACCCATTACCCATGACCAATCACCACCTAGACTTCACACTGCATCATTTACCAATCACAACTCAGCTGTCACATTGCATCCTTTACAAATCCCCACCCAACCTTCACATTGCAGCCTTTACCCATCATGATTCAGCTGTCATATTGCAACCTTTACCAATCACCAGCTAGCCTTCACATTGCTGCCTTTACCAGTCCCCACTCAGCTGTTGCATTGAATCTATTACACCTCACCAATCACCACCTAGCCTTCACATTGCAGCATTTACCAATCCCAACCCAGATGTCACATTGCAGCCTTTACCAATCACCAATCAGCCGTCACATTGTAGCCTTTACTCACTCAGCAACTGACGTCCTCACCCATCACCCCTCACTCTCGCACTCACTCACCCCTCACCCCTCATCCCATCACCCCTCATCCACTCACCCACAAACCCTCCCTCTCGCAATCACTCACCCCCTCACCCACTCACCCACTCACCCATTCACACACCAACCCTCACTACCGCACTCACTATAACCCACTCACCCGCACATTCACACAGCCATTCACCACTCACCCTGTCATCCCCCAACCACCCTCTTTCACTCCCTCCTCGTCACTCAACCCCTGTTGTACTCCTCCCCCTGATGCAGATGCACCCATCCATCCTTACTCACACACCTTCACTTCTCAACCGAAACCAACCCCAATCACCCCACCCCACCCCTTACTCACACCCTTCCATAACACATCCATCAACCATGACACTGCATACTGAGCCCTTAAAGCTGCATAGTCCGATGAAGCATCAGACTTTAAAAACCAAAATAAATTTGATTATACATATCTAACTTAGATACTGATGCACTTATTAAGCATTTGTTGCTGTGTAGAAGGCAATACTGAGTCAATTTAAGAGAACCTGTTACTGCAGAAGTCTATGGTGCCAGAGTTTTGGCAAGCTTGCCAACCCCTGCATATAATCCACATATAAAACCTCTCATATGTGGTTTGTATGGCTATATATATAGCTATATATATTTATTTATGTATACCTATATATATATCTATACTTCATTACCTACTGTTTACATGTCATCCTCATGACACCGCTAGGGTACCCGTCTAACTCATTTATTGATTAACATGTTATCACGGCTGGGGTATCCATCTAACTCCTTTATTGATTAAAATGTTATGCCGACTGGGGTACATGTCTATCTCATGTATTGATTAACATGTTAACATCACAGCTGTGGTACACATCTAACTCATTTATTGATTAACATGTTATCAGGGCTGAGGTACAAATCTAACTCATTTATTGATTAACATGTTATCATGGCTGGGGTGCCGGTCTAACTCATTTATTGATTAATATGTTATCATGGCTGGGGTACATGTCTAACTCATTTATTGATTAACATGTTATCAGGGCTGGGGTACAAATCTAACTAATTTATTGATTAACATGTTATCATTGATGGGGTGCATGTCTAACTCATTTATTGATTAAAATGTTATCATGGCTGGGGTGCCTGTCTAACTCATTTATTGATTAAAATGTTATCATGGGTGGGGTACCTGTCTAACTCATTTATTGATTAATATGTTATCAGGCCTGGGGTCACGGTCTAACTCAGTTATTGATATTAGCATGTTATCACGGCTGGACTTCCCATCTAACTCATTTTTTGTTTAGCATCTTATCATGGCTGGGGTACCTGTCTAACTCATTTATTCATCAAAATGTTATCATTGCAGGGGTACCCATCTAACTCATTGATTGATTAACATGTTATCACTGCTAGGCTACCCATCTAACTCATTTATTTATCAACATGGTTTCTATGTTTTACTGTGATTAAATATTGACTATTCTGTTTGTATTCTTTAATTACATTATTGTACTAATCTACACTCCCGTCCCAGGTAAGGCCTCCACATAGACAGGCAGGCCTGGATAGGTGATTGCATCAGGGATACTAGCTAATCTAATGGTTAGGATGCTACTGTCAGAATGTCAAGAATTAGGGGTCGAATTCCGCTCTTGGTGCAATATTTCCCATTCCCATCAATCAAACCCCTTGACACTGGTTCCATGACTAGGATCTTGAACAACCTACAAGCCACAATCCCATAATTCCATTATAGAACACAGATCTATATCATGATCACAGTGACGTCATTATGTGAACTGAAAAACAATCTGTTATGCCTGAAAAAGCAATGAAGTTTTGTCATTTCGGCCATGCAGCTAGCAAACAGTTAACCCAGTTTGTTAACCTGCAATCCCATACATCCCTTATATAACACACATATATATCCTGAGTAGGTATGCATGAGTATGTATGCATGTATTGCAGGTATAGCAATACCTCAGGGTATTGCAGGTATAGCAATACCTCAGGCTGTCTGATTCCCCTGCCCTGCAGAGTTGTAAACCACTGCCTTGTGGTACAGGTTCTTGACAGAACCAAAGGCTAAGGGAGCAAACCCTAAACCGAAAACCATTTCACTGTGGCAGCATTAAGGGCAGTTGATGTATGGAACTCCCAACATCTCCTGACCAGCCAATGCAGGGACAAATAGTTCTGCGCCTGTCTTGACATGTTCTTGCCGGTGTGAAACCTCTATTTGCTCCATGAGAGAGTGCCTCTTGTAACTTGCAAAAGCCAGCAGCACTTCAATACTTTTGCAGGCAGTTTTCATGAAATGTGACCGACTCATGAATGCAACTCTCACAGCAGAGAGCTAAATCGAGAGCGGCAGTCAAGTAATGAAAACAGTCTTTGTCGCATCACGACTGACAGCATGATGATGATGATGATATATCATGATCAGATTGACGTTACTGGATAAACATAAAAGCACTCCACTAGGTGTGAAATAGCGATAAGGGTGTTGCATTTCGGCCATGTGGTTAGCAATCAGGTAACCCGGTGTGTTAACCCACAATCCCATAATTCCATTATGTAATGCACATATATATCATGATCACAGTGACGTCACTCGATAAACATATAAGCACTCCACTATGTGTGATATAGCGATAAAGTTTTGTCATTTCGGCCATGCGGCTAGCGAACAGTTAAGCCGGTGTGTTAACCTGCAATCCCATAATTCCATTATATGACACACATATATATCATGATCACAGTGATGTCACTCTCTGAACATAAAAGCACTCCGCTATGTGTGATATAGCGATGAAGTTTTGTCATTTCGGCCATGCGGCTAGCGAACAGTTAACATTGTGTGTTAACCCGCAATCCCTTTCACCTTTAGACAATAGGATGCCTAATCCCTCCTCATCCACTAACACGCTGCCATATCCCCTCACCTCCTGTGCATTCCTCCGTCCGATCCATTACCACCGGTACCCAGCCTCCACTGGGCAGATTAGGGCCTCGAGAGGGGGCACATAAAGGCCGCCGTACAATGCGCAACAATCGCCAAACAGGGACCCCTCTGTCGAGTGCTCAGGCGGTGAGAAACTACAATATTCTACGCAATTTGTGTTTGTTTGTAACAGCATGGAATCTGATGAATTACCTCAGTAGATGTATTGAATGAAGATTAGGTTAGAGACAGTTTGATTGGAATAACTAATATGTTACCTTATTCTAGTGACTTATGTTCATTTGCGAGGCCGGTGCTGTGCCGAATCGGTAGAGCGCGGGCCTCTCGTGCGGAAGGTGGGGAGTTTTCTTCGTGGTCGAATTGAACCAATGACTTTAAAATTGATACTTGTCACTTCCTAACCTGGCCAAAACTGCTAAATGGCTCCACTGGGCGGTATCGATAGGATGACTGACACCTTGACAGGTGGACACTCTACTGCATGAGCTAGAATTGATTCTACATATCTAACTTAGATACTAATGCACATATTAAGCATTTGTTGCCAAATAGAAGGGAACACTGAACCAATGGTGTCCAAAATCATAGCATGCTTGCCAGAACTAATTTGACATTTTCACTTCAAATATCTCAAAACTTAAGGCCCTGTCACACCTCACTGGATTGGGGGAAATGGACAGAAACCGAACAAAGTCTGTTTTGTGTCAGTACAAGGTTTGAACATGCACAAAACTAGGAACGAATGCCACCTGACTGACGTCTACGGTTCTTGTCCCATTTGAGTTTGTTTCGTCCATTGGCTATCTGTTCATGTCTGTTTCATGTCTGGTTCATGCCCGTTTCATGTCCGTTTCATGTCCATTTCATGTGCGTTTGTCCAGCGGCTATTGACTCGATAGCGCAACATTTTAACACATTTTAATACATTTTGATACTTATCACCACCAGACTAGACAATTCTGTCCGTTGCTCAATCCATCGAGGTGTGACAGCTACTTTAGCCATTTAAAATTAAAGTTACTTCAAACTAAAAGTATGGTAAATTATAACAATCAATTAAATATATGCGTCGCTTAAACAGACTGAAATTCAAAACCATCGGATTATCCAACTTAAAGGGATAAATAAACGAGGGGCGACCCCCTAACACTGTCTTTATGGGTCCTGACATCCAAGGTCAGATTCTGCACAGATGTGGTGCTTTCGGATGGCTTCTACATGACATGCGCACTGCTCCAATTACGCTTGTCACGTGACCGCCTCAGGAAATTAACCCAGACCACGTGACAAGCCTCATTCTCGCTTGTTGATTTATGTCCTATCAACATCTAAGGTCATATCAGGACGGGTACTGACTTGTGACAGTGCACACTCATGGTGAGTTTATAGTTCTGCCCCACTGGGAGACCAGGCCACTGGCACCTTGACCCAATATCCCACTCAGTCACATTATCCTGACACTGACCTAACCAGTCCTTGCCCTATCCTATTAATGCCGAGCACCAGGCTAGGCAACGACAAGTAATAATTGTAAAGTCATTGGTTTGACTCGCCTCGGGAACGGAACTCCCCATCTACCGCAAAGGAGGCCCACGCTCTACCGATTAGGCCACCACGCCCGGTATCCTCGTTCTCGCCGTCCGCAAACAAAAGGTGTACCGAAAAGCCAACTAATGCAATTTAAGAAATGGATCTCACGTCAGCTGAAAGAAAAATAAACGAAAGAGCAAAAGGAATGTGTGTAATGTTTAGTTGTTTCTTTAAAAACTAATTTAATTTGTTAAATTGGTCATGGTAGGCCTAGTATTTGAGCCCGGCTGAGCATCACTTGAACAATAACAACAGTAGGTGGATCATAATAAACAACTCAAATAGTTATCTATCGCCTACAAATCTGATGCCATCAATGCTGATCTAGTGTCAACAATTTGGTTAACAAATTCACAGCAATAAAGATTAAGTCTTGATGTGACTCTCAGACATTATTGTCGTTGTTGGCGATATTGACGGTGTTCTTCACAAATTATATTTTGTCGTTGCTGGCATCCTTCAGTCTTTCAGACTATGGAGTAGCGCCTGTAGAGTTGGTTGAGGAACATCCTCTTGTATGGGTGTAGCGAGCAATCCTCGATGTGCACAATCTATCGGAGCCCTGGCACGTGAAGTCATATTGATATTATTAATAGGATTATGATAGTTTAGCATGCGTTGCTTGTTTGCTGTTGTTTCACGTCCTAGCAACATGTAAGGTCATATGAGGACGGCCGTTGTTATCGGTTAGTAAAAGGGTTGACGGTGATGGCGCCACCAGTTCAATTTGGTGAATAGTCAGGAGGATTAATACACATTCCCAACCTTACTTTATGTATATTTATATAAGTCCTTATACGCCACATATATAAGATGTATATCATGTACACGGCTGTACGTCCTGCTCTCACCTTAGATGTTGCTAGGACGTCAGACAACAACAAACCAACAAAGTATACGGCTGTTTGAGTGGAGCCGCGCATGCTACCTCTCCCCTGATATTTCTGGTGCGCTAGGATAATGTTTGGCCGTGCGGCTATGGGACTGGTGGCGCCACCGTCAGGGGTAGCCTATTGGTCGGATCAGAAGCAGCTACGCATTTCTGAATAAGCATACACAAACACAAATCCGAATTATGTGGGCGGGGTATTTTGTGTATTATAATGAATTATAATAATATAAATAACGAAGCTGAATCTAGCGTTTAATTATTATTATTGTATTATTGTGCTATTGATATTGTATGTATTCGGAGTTGCGCGCCCACCTTGATCGGTGCGCGCGAATGGGGCGCCATCTACGTAGCATGGAAAATAACCAAAACAATCTCACTTCGACTACAATTTTCCTTCTTAGGTGGAGCATATTTAATCTCCGCCAGAGAACTAATATATAGAACTCAGCCCAACTCTGTATTTGTCTATACTTATTTTGACGTAGTGGCTTATAGAAATAGTTATATATTATCGAATCTACTCTGTGAGTAGATGTATCCCTAGTGGGACTTATGTGTATATATCCGGAGTTCAGTTTGGATTAACCAATCGTTTGGTTTAACCGAGCTTGATTTGACGGGGTTATACTGTATATATGAATTGTTCAGGTGCAAAACCCTGTAAAGGCCAATCCAAAAATTGAGATAATCGTTGGAGACAAACCTTCACAAGGTTAATTTTTGTATATTCCTATAATTGTTTTCATCGATCCATACTAATGTCATCACAATAATAGTGGAATTACTGAGAATTATAATTACCTTCACTTCATCATCATCATCATCATGCTCTCGGTCATGATGCGACAAAGACTGCTTTCATTACTTGACTGCCGCTCTCCATTTAGCTCTCTAAATTAAATTGCATTTGCGTTTACAGGGTTTTGCGGCTGAACTCTTCATGTACATATGTGATGTCTGACACATTATGCGAGTATAAAGGCATGGTAGGGAATTAACTCCTTATTATTATTGTGTTTATTATTATTATTACACGATATACTGTACTGCCTCCTTCATGTTCTTGACTGGTGGCGCCTCGGTACCTGCATACCCTAAGAACATCACTCCCGTCGGAGGATTTTTAAACAAAAAATATAGTATTGATTTATTTGAATTGAACCCAAATGCAGTGCTTCCTAAGACATGACATTTGCATAACGGGTCAAAATGTTTACTTATACCATATTCCCTTATTCCTTTAGTTATCCATAAGTGAATTCACATCAAATTTCTCTACGGCACTGACTGACGAATCGTTATGAGTGCTGGCTGACTTCCTGTGTCAGATGTCATGTGGGTCAAACCACCAACCGAGTCCAAGATGACTTACAAAATGCTGGTGCTGGCAGCATGTTCTCCTGTGAAGGTGTCGGTCATCTGATCAATCCTGCTCAGTGGACCCATTTGCAGTTTGGCTTATTTTCCATTCCAACCAGTGGTCCACAACTGGTTCATAAAAGGCTGTTGCATGTGCTGTCCTGTCTGTTGGAAAGTGCATATAAAATACCCCTTGCTGCTTATCAGAAAGAGTATCCTATGTGACGGCAGTGGGTTCCCTCCAAAGAAATATATCAGAATGACCATGTTTGATGTCCAATAGGCGATGATAAAACACAATGTGCTCTAGAAGTATAGTTAAATAAAACAAATATTCCTTTGCATGGTATCCCAGTGGGGCAGCACTATTAAGTCGCCATCAGTGTGCACTGTCACAAGTTGGTACCCGTCCTGATATGACCCTATATGTTGCCAGGAAGTAAAGTTCCAACGACTAGCATAAACATTAACAAGAATATGGCAAATATTTGGATTGCTCAGTGTCAGGATAATATGACTGAGGGGTTATCGGGTTATTGGGTTATTGATCACGGTGCTGGCGGCTGGTCTTCCAGCAGGGCAGCACTATAATAGTATACATCGACCATAGATATGCACTGTCAGAAGCTGCTGTGTATTGCTATGTTTCTCGGATGTATAAGCTCAACAAATAAAGAAATTGTGCTATGTATTTTCAAACAAGCTCAACTTTAATGTATACCACAAGCGGTTACGGTATGTTAATAAGGTCACGTGACTTTCCATAATCTGCTACTTAGGTATTTTAAAATTCACACAGACTCCCCACCCCCACTTCCCCACCATCCGCCACACCTCCCCTCCCCCCAACCTCCACCCACAACACCCAGACCCACCATGCAGACAAACACACACACACAACCCAGACAAACAAACACACACAACACATACACATAGACACACATGCACCAGCCAATACATGCCACAAACAAACACACACACCACATACCAACAAAACACACATGGCACATACATACAAACACGCATGCAACAGACAACCAAACACACACAATGCATATCAACAAACACACCCACCACAGACAAACAAACACACATGCCACAGACACACGCATACACAACACAGCCATACAACCACACACTCCACAGACAAACAAACACACACACAACACAGACACCAGGACACACACACCACATACAAACACACAGACAACAAATGCATACACACACCACAGACAAAAACACACATCACAGACACACAAACACACATGTCACATGTATAAAAGCACACACACCACATACAAACAAACACACACCGCATACAAACAAACACACACATATCACATACAAACAAACACATACTCCACAGACAAACCAACACACACCACATACACACAACACATACACACCCACAACACAGACACATAAACACATACGCCACATACATACACACATACATGACACAATCAAACATACACACACCCCACATACATACAAACACACACACCGCAGAAAAACACATGCATGACACATACATACAAACACGCACATCACATAGAAACACCACATGCCACATACAAACAAAAACACACACCACAGACAAACACACACCCGCCCCATACACACAGACACACACGTCACAGACAAACAAACATACCTGACACAGAGACACAATCCCACTCGTCACATACAAACAAACACATGTGACCCCTACAACCACAGACCACATACACACAAACACACACGACACATACATACACACACACCACAGACATACACACACACCACAGACAAACAAACACACACAGCACATACATACACACACACCACATACACACACCCATCGCATACACACTAACACACACCACATACAAACAAACATACATACCACATACAAACACATACACACAGCACAGACCCACACACATACATCCCATACCAAAAAAAACACACCCCACATACAAACAAACACATACACCACATACACACAATCACCCACACCACATACACCCACCTGCCCTATACCAACACACACATGTCACATACACAAACACATGTGACACATACAAACATACATATCCATCACATACAAACAAACACACATGTCACATACACACAAAGACACACCCCAGACAAACAAACATATAAAACACATCCACACACATACATCAGATACAAACAAACACACACCACAGAGACACACCCACACACACCACATACACACACACTGGCCACAGACAAACAAACACACACACTACAGCCAAACAAACACACGCACCACAATCACACAAACACACACAACACAGACAAACACACACACACGTTCTCCAACCATCATTGGCTGAGAAGAAAAATCAACATTTTGATGATCAAAGTAGTGTCTTCCGTGAAGATTGCAATGGAAGCTGACTATCTACTGCCCGGTGAAGTGAAGTGAAGTGAAGGAGACAAGTTCCGAAGGAATTAGCGGAAACGAAGGAAGAGAATCGATTATATTGATTAACTTATATTTGGTGAAAAATAGTCATCCCTCCAGATTTGCAGGCAAAGTGTGGGACAGGATGAGTGTGGTGAGTGTGGGGGGAGGTGGAGGGAGGGGGGAATGGGCAGTTGGGGGGGGGGGGGCTGGGCAGAGGGAGGTAGGTGGGGCGGGGGAGCTGGGTGGGTGGGGCGGGCAGAGGGAGGTGGGTGAGGCGGGAGGAGGGTGGTGTAGGGGGACAGAGGGTTAGGTGGGGTGAAGCAGGGGTAGGTGGGTGGGGCGGGGTGGGGGAGCTGGGTGGGGAGGGGGGCAGAGGGTTAGTTGCGACGGGGCAGGGGGAGGTGGGTACGGTGGGAGAACCCGGGCAGGGGGGGTTGGGACGGGAGGAGGTGTGACAGGCGGGGCGGGGGGATGTGGGAGAGGCGAGGCGGGTGGAGGTGGGACAGGGCGGCGGGGGGAGGTGGGAGAGGCGAGGGGGGGGGGGGGGTGAGAGAGGGGGTGGGGGTAGAGGGTAGAGGCGAAGCGCGGGCAGGGGGGAGAGGCGGGACCGGGGGAGGGGGAGAGGCGAGGCGGGTGGCGGTCGGAGGGGGGGGGGGCGGGTGGAGGGGGAGAGGAGAGGCGGATGGGGGTGGTTGAGGCGGGACGGGGGGAGGTGGGAGAAGCGGGGCGGGAGGAGGTGGGGCAGGCGGAGGGGAGAGGGGGGAGAGCCCGGGCGGGGGGAGGTGGGAAAGGCGATGCGGGTGGCGGTGGGAGAGGGGGGGCGGGGCGGGGGGAGGTGGGAGTGGCAGGGCGGGGGCAGGTGGGTGGAGGTGGGTGGAGGTGGGTTTGTATAAATGGCGTATTTGTTATTGAGTAGATTGCCTCATAGACACGCAATAGAAGACGTCGGGACATGACTAGATTAAGTTACGCGTCAGTCACATTTGCTGGGGATGGGATTACCGCCTGCGAGTGCATGGTCTTCAATTCATCATCAACTTTGCCGGGCACTCTTTCCCGCAACAAACAATCAAATTCAGCGGAGGTTCTTCATTTTTTTTGTATCTTATGTCTGTTACTGGAGGAGGATAGTAGATGTTCCTGTTGTTGTTGGTGGTGGTTGTGGTGTTGATGTTGATGTTGCTGTGGCAACTAAGCAAATATAATTGTGGTGTTGTTTGTGGCAACACGTCCGCCAGTGTCATAGCACGCCAGTGTCCGCCAGTGTCATTGCACGATTCACCCGCCCTCTGTTGGCAGCAACGATAACTAATCTTATGGGTAGCAAGTAACGCAGTGTGCAGCTTGCCCTGAGGAAAAGATCTGATATGGTCAATCCAGCAAGAACCCGCCCCCTGTCGGCAATAGCAGGACGCAATGTTGTGATTAATACAATTTAGACTGCGTAAAAGGTCTTAAGCAAAGATTCCATATACGGGATATGCAGTATGCGGTATGCGAATGCAAATGGGAATGCAAATTCAAATGCAAATGCGGCTCCATTTACCATAGAGTATACCTGTAACTTTTACTTTCCGATTGCGATTGCGATTGCGATTGCGAATGCGGAAAGTGGATTGACCCATGGACCGATCGATGTGAATGCGAATACAAATGCAAATGCGAATGTGAATGTGAAAGCAAATGCAAATGCAAATGCAAATGCAAATGCAAATGCAAATTCAAATGCAAATGCGGCTCCATTTACCATAGAGTATACCTGCAACTTTTACTTCCCTTCACAAACTAGGAGTAAAAAAGGACGAAAATGGCATGAGTATCTATGCCGCATGCAACATTCGCATACCGCATACTGCTTACCGCATACCGCATATATAGAATCTTAGCTGTATACAGGATATATATGAACCCGCCCTCTGGCGACAATGACAAAAACTAATGTGGCGAAAAACTGGGTGTATTTGCTTTCAGGAAAAGGTCTATTATATGTGATTCAGTGGACTCGGCTGTACCACTCATCACGACAGTTACTCGCCACCTACTGGCCACCTGCAAAACCAATTTCCTGTTCCCCCCTCCACCTCCACTCCCTTCCGCCCCCCTCCTCCCCCCTCACACACCCCACTCCGCACCCCCCCCCCTCCCCCTCTGCACCCCATTCACATAGTGATAATTACTCATTTTGCCACAACCCCATTAACCATGATATCACTATATATTCCAGCAACACCCACAACGCACTATTAACCAAAGCAACATACCTACAGTAACTAGGCAATCACTGCAACCCCTCACATGAATGATTACAGGATACTGTCAATTACACACAATACCATAACTAACCCTTTTGTTTTCAATGTTACTTGGATGCATGGTTTAATTTCTGTGTAGTTCTAGAACCTGCATCTGTCAATATATTAATAGGGAGCGGGACGTAGCTCAGGTGATAGAGTGTCCACCTGTGAATGTTTGGATCATCCGATCTATCCTGCTCAGTGGACACATTTGCAGTTTGTGCTATTTTTTGTTCCAACCAGCGGTCCACAACTGGTTCATCAAAGGCTGTGTGGTATGTGCTGTCTTCTCTGTGGAAAAGTGCACATAAAAGACCCCTTGCTGCTTATCAGAAAGAGTAGCCTATGTGGTGGCAGCAGTTTCCCTCTAAAGAAATTTGTCAGAATGACCATATATTTGACATCCGATAGCCGACGATGAAAATAAATTTGCTCTAGAGGCATCTTTAAATAAAACACACTTTCTGTAAATATATTAATATGCGAATGCTATGTAACTTAACTATATTTGTGTATATATCCAGGGTTCGAATCTTCGGCGCTGCAAACAAGATGTGTTCAGTGTGTACATGAACAATTTGCAGCAGAGCAGGCTTTCGTTAATCAGGGATATCCACTGACAGGTACTATTCCATGTGCTTACCTGTCTTCAGGTTGGAACATCGTCTCTCTTTCTTCCACCTGTGACTTACCACATACTACTATAGCTGAGAGTAGCTTCTGATGAGCATACTGGATGTTGGTTTGGTGTCCTAGGTTTACGTCCTGGCAACATCTAAGGTCCTAACAGGACGAGTACCGAACTGGACTTTATGTCCTAGCAGCATTTGTAGCCATATAAGGTCAGGTACCGACTTATGACAGTGCGCGATCATGACAACTTTATAGTGCTTCCCCACTGGGAAACCAGTTCACCAGCACCATGACCTGATATCCCACTCAGTCCCATTATCCTGGCACTGAGCCAACCAGTCCTTACCCTATCCTAATAATGCCGAGCATCTGCCTAGGTAGCGATACGTATACATTTTTAATTAATTGGTTTCACTTGACCAGGTTTAGAACACATGGGTTCTGATCTCACTATTTACCACAATGGGAGACATACGGTTAGCTCATTCTGCAAGCCCGTCTGGTTCATGGTACATGTCTTGACTATGCTGGCTGGTGACCCAATATCACCCTCACTCACATTGTCCTGATAGTGAGCTAACCAGTCCTTGCCCTATTCTAGTCATGACTTGCGCCTGGCTAGGTAGCGACAAGTATCAATTTTGTAAGTCAATGGTTTGACTCGACCATGAGTCAAATGCCCAACTTTCCGAAGGTGAAGCCTGTCCTCTAGTGATAAGACACATGGTTACGTTGGCAAGACATAAACACAAATGGCAGCATATTAGCGAGAACAGTCCCTGTACTGTGCCACTCATGGCTAACAGCCAGTCCACTCGGAGGAGGTCACGCGCTGTCCAGCTGGGCTATGCCAGGTCCCTTCTATTCTGACCTTGGCGGAATAAAGACGTTGTTTAGTTGTTGTTGTTTTACGTTCTAGCACCATCTAAGGTCATATCAGGACTGGTACTGACTTAGGACAGTGCACACTCATGGTGACTTTATAGTGCTACCCGACTGGGAAATCAGGTCGCCAACATCATGACCCGATATCACACTCAATTACTTTATCCTGACACTGATCTAACCAGTCCTTACACTACCCTATTAATGCCAAGCGCCTGGCTAGGAAGCGACAAGCATCAATTTGAAAGTCATTGTTTTGACTCGACCAGGAACTGAACTCCCGACCTTCCACATGCGAGGCCAACGCTCTGCTGATTAGGCCACCGTCGCTGGTGGAATAAACAAGAAAGTGGCCCTGGGCAGGCTGGGGTTTGAAGCAACTTCAGCATTACATATTATTCCACAACCAGAGGATTACAGCTATGTTTCAACATTCTTTCTTTTGCAATTTTCGCAACACAAATTTGTGCCACCAGACATGGTGGCCGAATGGGTCGAGCTCAGGCTTCACTTGTGGAAAGTTGAGCATTTGAATCATGGCCGAGTCAAACCATTGGCTTACAAAAGGGATACTTGTCGCTACCTAGCCAGGCACTGGTCATGACTAGGATAGGCCAAGGACTGGTTAGGTCAGTATCAGGATAACGTGACTGAGTGGGCTATCAGGTCATAGTGTCAGCGACCTGATCTCCCAGTGGGACATCACTATGAAAACACCATAAGTATGCACTCTCACAAGTCGATCCCCATACTGATATGACCATAGATCTTGTTAGGACACCAAGCCCCAACAACCAAACCGATTTCTGCTAGTATTGTCACTACAACAATGTGGTAGACATGGCGCTCCGACAATCTCCTGTTAGTGTCACTGTCTTTGCGATTAATTCAGCATGTAAATATATCCTCATTACTAGATACACCGAAGCAGCTGCTGGAGAAACTCAATCATCGTTCACCGCTAACGTCTCTTCCATAAAGCCCAATGAGGTTTGATGTGATGTTGACAGTGTGCGTGTTTCATGTTCCATGCAACATATCTTCTTCTTGCCTCAGCTGCTAATCCCTCCTCGTATTCAATGTCATGCATGCTGGTTTATTTGTTGTTTGTTAAAGTTGCATAGTCCGATGGCGTTTGAATGTTTGGCTTATTTTTTAGATAAATATATCAAACTGATCATTATAACCTACTAATCATTAGTCCAGAGTAATTTTGATGAACACACGCTAATTTCAGAGCAATTTGTGCTGAAAGAACCGAAAATCATTTTGACAAGCTTGTCAAAAGTCCTGTACCTATGACACAGATTACTATCTCGCGATTGTTACGTGATGTTAGTTGACCTATTAATGTGTATGTCTTAGAACCTGACTAATGCCACATATGGTAGTCGGAATGAGGGCAAGACAAATCAGGTCACAATATTGACCTAATTTGTTTGTGGGCTCCCTGCCTAATGGCTTCGTCAAAGTAAGTGTCTAATGGGATGAGGTAGTTGATTCACTGATTATTCTGTATATGATGTCCCAAATTACTAGTTAACGTACAAATATCTAAGTTGGGTATAATGAATCAAATCTAGATAAATATTTTCCTTTTGAAAAATATATATTTCATCGGACCATGCAACTTTAATGTCCTAGCAAGATACAATGTCCTACAAAGATGGGTGCTGATTTGTGACAATGTGCACTCAGGGGACTTAATAGTGCTGCCCCACTGTGGCACCAGGACACTATATCCCACACAACAATAGTATCCTAATACTGAGCTGACCAGTACTTGTCCTATCCTCTTATTGCCAAGTGCCAGGCTATGTAGTGACAAATATCACTTTTATAAGTCATTGTATGAAATCCTGTGTTTGCGGGTCCCCGCATATCATATATCCGGTCGTTAGAATGCTATTGATGGCCGATCCAGTTAGGTGGTATGTGGAGATTATGGTTACTGTTATTATGTTCTCTTATGTTATTAGCTGTACTGCTCAACAAGGCTATACTGTTCTGACATCCTGCATAATGCGTACCGTTCATAGCTCCCCATTTCTCTTCCTTATTATATGAACTATATATCAGAACTTACCCCATAGTAGATACAACAAATGACACAACACGCGATCCGAGTTCAGCCCCAGTAGAAGAGTAGATAATAGATAGACTTGAATACTTAGTTTTATTCACTTATATAAGGTTTTCAGATACATACAACAGTGGATGTTATAGACCTCCTTATTGGCTATTAGACTCATGCACATCAGTCACTACTCTCCCGCATGATCTCTCCCAAACATCATTCACCATTGGCTGCTTTAAGGACTCACCCCCCTCCCACCCAGCCCCGGCCACCACCTAGCCATTGTGGGATTACCACATAACATACTGGTGACCATGTGGCTGGGCGAGATAAGGGCTGGGTGAGATAGAGAAGGAGGAATTCTGCTTAAAGGGGCACTTCTTCCCTCTCCCGGTGTGAGCATTACAAAGGGAGTACTGTTTCTCCTTTAGCCGTCTCGATACTCAATACATACTTAATCGGAGAATTTTACATTTGGTTTGACTCAGGTTAAAGTCAAACCCCTGACCTTCCGCAAGGGAATCCTGCACTCAATCGATTGGGTCATTGTCTTTGGTCCACGCATGTTAGTTTGGTACCATCTGCCCAGCTGAATGGCACTAGTGCCATATGAATCCACTGAGCTACATCTCCATCACGAGCAGACCAGAGGGGATGGCCGAATGAGTTAGAGCGTCCGTCTCTGGTGCTGGTAGATCGTGGGGTCATGGGTTCGAACCCTGGTCGAATCAAACCAATGACTTAAAAATTGATACTTGTCGCTTCCGAGCCAGGCACTCAGCATTATTCGGACAAGGCAAGGACTGGTGTGCTCAGTGTCAGGATAATTTGACTGACCAGGTCATGGTGCCGGCGGCCTGGTTTCCCAGTGGGACAGCACTCTAGAAGTCGCCATGAGTGCGCACTGTCACAAGTCGGTACCCGTCCTGATATGACCTTAGATGTTGTGAAGACGTAAACAACAACAAACAAACCATCACGAGCAACAAAATGGCCTTGTGCATATTGTGAAATCAATAAGAAATATGCGATGATATGCACTTTCCTGATACTGTGCTAATCTATCCTATGTGCGTGTGTATGTGTGTATGCATGTACATATGTATGTATGTGTCTATATATGTATGTATGCGTG